>JAUCMT010000134.1:19024151-19038405 GCA_032357475.1 Enteromius thamalakanensis | reverse complement strand
CTTATTTATAGTGGTTTTTGCTTGTCTGGTTGGCTAACGATATAGGCGGAGATCATTAGCTGATTGCTAACAGCTGGCTTGTGTTTCAACCGCGCTTTCTCTCGAAATTGGTTTATAACTTCATTTAAACTGTACAGTAGTTACACAGAATTCAAACTGGAGCTCCTCGCCTCTCAAATACATCTCTGTACTCTGAGCTACCAAACAAACCTACCTACCTAGAAAACCCATAGATATGAAGCTGGATATGCTTAATGCTTACGTTAAAAAACATCAGTTTTAAAATCATAACATGATATTCTTCAAGTAAATGTTCAAAAATTACGCTCTAAAATTATTTAGTGAAAATAAATAAAAAGTGTGAAAGTTTTACTGCCTCTATTGTTCATTTCTTTTGGATACTGCAGTGATATGTTCCAGCATATATGTACGTATTTCATGTCTCGCTTAGAATTTCACCCAGTTATGGGTATGCCATGAGACCAGGTAGGCTTGTTTTTAGTGTCTCTAATTAAATATGCAATAAAGTTTGATTAATTAATACTATTAAAAGTTGTCACAGGTTGCGAGCGTTATTTATTTATTGAGGGTGTCTATGCCTAGAAGTGGATTGTGATTAAAGCCTAGACATGAGTAAAAGACATGAGACTGAGTAAAACTTTAGTACTTCACAAATTGCACTGCATTTATGGTTATAATGATTATGAACATATTCCTCTTAACATAAACACAGTATTCATTTGGCATGAGGCGTAACTTTATCACACTACTGGCTTAATTGCTTTATAGGCGCACATGACCATTGCAAATGTAGCCTTTGTAGCAATTAAAGAGAAAGACGTGTTTGATTCTACAGCCTTTTCTGATATTATATTAATGACACAGTAATTAATTTCCACTTGAATGTAAAATATGTCTTACTTTAATACATTATCAGTGGTCATTTAGAACTGATGAGACAACTTTAGACAAGCTTGTCAGTTAGTCTCTTTTAATATGGCATGGTCTCATCATCTAAGTCACTTAAAACATACCATGATTGCCAAGGACACTGGTAAATGAGTTGTGTCTCCTCACGTTCTGGCTCTGAGGGAGTCCTTGAAGCCTATTCTGCTCTTAAAAAAAAAAAAAACTATAAATATAAACTCTCCCCTTTGTTCCCTCATGCTGCAATTATTGACATGATTTTCACCCTTTATCTTTGCATGACACTGGGGGAAATGTGAGCAAACTCTTAAGAGTGGTGGCCTGGAGAGAAGAGAGACGTGGCTCCTTCTTTCCGGACACACTTGGTATGCAAGGCACTCGACCAGGCAGCCAACGGGTCTCTGCTGCAAATTTACTCACATTTGTCCAAATTTGCTGGCGCGAGACAGGAATGGAAAGACAATCTTAGGCAATGCTATAAAACTGATAAATCATAAACAAACTTAAGTGAAAATGTTAATTTGGTGTAGTGTTGAGAGGCACAAGAAGAATGATTTGCAGATGCGTGAACATAGTTTGAAATGATACATGACACTCTCATTGATGGTAAAATCATGACCATTATGCATAGCCATCTGCAAATGTTCTCTTGATTACAAGTGATTGTTAAACTGATGATAATGATATCATTATTTTCAAGAGGGCGATATAATAGTGGAGTAATATTGTGTTAATTGAGTAGATAAAGAACGCATATAGAGAACTCACTCATCTGGACAGGTAGAAAAGAAGTATTCTGTCGCCACTCGCTTGGGAAAAATAACGCAAAATAAGCCCAAATATCGTTCGACTGAAAACACTCCAAAAATATCTATAGATTCTACCAAACCATATTGCTGAAATAATACATCCACCAATTTCCTGTGATCTATGACATAGCACACTTGCTGGGGGTGGTTAATTTACAGAGATGACAGAGATCTACTGGCTGCCCATGATGAAGCTGTCAGTAGTTTCTTTTTCTTTGCTTTTTTCCCCCCGCAAGTTCCAATTTTCAGCCTGTCCCCTCTTTTCTGTCAGATTGCTGCAATGTGTGAGACTAATGGACACTCTGAGAGGTTAAAAACATCCAAAAATAAGCATAACCTTTATTCTAGTCTCTATGACGGATTACACAATGAATGCAGGTTTCAGCACAAAGCTGATAGTGCAGAAATATCTATTTTAGATGTTTTCCGTTAGATATCATCAAGCAGAGTGTCATGCTTGTTCAAACCAACACAAAGAAGGACATACATTTAAATATTCAGTTTCACTTTTCTCTGTGCAAAATTATTAGTATTCCGAAGTCCTTGCTTTTTAGCAAATTTTGCCATTTTAAAGTCAAAATATGGCAATTATTTGATTTACCGAGTACTGTATTTTGGTTTGTGTTGTGGGTGGTGGAAATCATTCGAAATATTGATAAAGTAGTTTTTTTTAACAATACAAATGAATAGTTTTCACATTTAATGACGATCCTGTCCTCTGACAAAGAACGGCTCTATAGGTTGTTTGTGCGAGTACCTTATTACGATTTATTTACGTTTACGATTAAGGTACACGTCCTCTAGTGGCCGTAAAAAAATAATGACATTTAACATCATGAAATTACGTATGACTGTGATTATCAATCAAAATGCATGTTTTGTTTAAATGCAGTGTGTCGAGTTTTTACAACAATCTCACAGTGATTAAAACATATTTTACGAGGTTTAATTTGTACAAATGACCATAATAACCACCCCTAACCATTACAAAAAGTGTGCAAAATCACGATTTCTAGAGTTTTATGAGCACATGCATTCAAATGTCAACATTTTGTGAAAATGACTTTTGTTGATTGCCCAAAGGCTAATAGAGAATTTCCTCATAGTTTCTCTGAAGCACTACAACAAGAATAATCTTGATTATAATAAGTATATCATTTGGCCTGAGGACTCTGCAGTAATCATTAGTAGGATTATTATTATTTGTCTTTTTTGTTTGTATGTTTGTTTGTTTGTTTGTTTTTCTCCCTAAATTAAAAATCTTTTACACATTGTTTTTATTATTATTATTATTATTATTAATATTAATATTAATATGATCAAACTTCCAGTAACATATGCAGTGTATACTTTTACTTATTTGCAATGAAGTATTTGTCTGTAAAACCAGCCTGACCATTGGAACAAACTCACCTTGATATTGACAACACAATTTGTATTGTATTGTACTTTACATCCCTGCTGTCCGTTACCCTATAAAAACCCTGTGACCAAAAACATTTTTGGACTGCAACCCCATGATCAACTAAACATACCCTTGCACAATGACTAATACAGTATTCATTTATTGAGCTACTTATCAGGCAGCTAGCTAGATATAAGTCAGTGAGTGCAAACCAAACAAACAACGGGATTTTCAAATATTTGTTCATGCAAAGTCCTGGCTTGAGCCCTGTCATGTTAGCTGAAAATTATGCTGGATTGTTTGCATAAAAAACTTATTTCCATTTACATGCCCATAATATTGTGAAGGATGGATCAAAATATCTTCCATGCAAATAAGAATGGTGTGTAAAGAAAGGTTTTTGGAGAAAATAATATTTAGGTAAGTTTATACAGTGGTCTTTTTGGAATTTTTTAACATTTATTTTCCTTCAGTGTTTGCAGCAAGTTCACAACTGATACAGCCACACTATCAGTACTGAGCAGAGGAAGAAGAAAAAAAGAGATGGTGAAAGACAGGAATGATTACAATTGTTAATCAAGATCCAGTTGAATGCGCTCCAAGAAAGTGCACTTAGTGAGAGAGAGGTATGCTCCATCAACTGCTAGAATCTGTTCCCTCCATGAGGATTAGTTTGTAAAGTTTAAATAAGTTCCCCTTAACTATTTAATGTTTTTGTAATAAGGGTGAGCATAATGGAGCAGGCACACACCATAAAGCAGTGTAGGGCCTGCAAGCTTCTCTGAGCATTCAACCCATTCTGCTGCATTAAGTGAATATTAGCTTCACACCACATTATCCAGTGAGACGCATCAACCCTTTATGTACGCTTACAGTTTATTGCAAAATGCATTATTGCAACTAGAATGGGTTTATAAAGAATGCCATGACACTTAACACATAAAGCTGCCATGACAAAATATTTTTTTATTAATTTTGCTAAAGGTAATTTATTTTGGAGAGGACATGGTCTGTTCCTGCTTCTTCCCAATTATACAGTTTATCTTAGTGAAGTTGACAGGGTGAGTGGCATTTCTTTTGCCACAGTCTCTGTTTCCAATTACATTTTTGCAATCTGTTTTATTTTATTTTGTTAAACCTCAAATACGTTATAACTAAGGTGTTTTTAAAAGAATAGTTTACCCAAAAATGAAAATTCTTGTATTATTTGTTCACTCTAGTATTGCTTGTCAATGCAACACATGCACACACACACACTGCAAAGTTAAAGCTGTATTTTTTATATATATATATTAGTAGATACTGACCAGTATCTGTCAAATGATTAAAATGGTCCAATATTGTAATTTGTTAAAATTTGTCCTAGCTTTGAAATGTCATTCACGCTTATATTCAGACATCACTAGTTGTTTGAGAGCTGTGGTAGCAGGCAAGACTTTTTTGCAGTTTTAGCTTTATTGCTCACTTAAACCTTTTGGCTTCAGTAGACTTGTGAAGAAGCAATACAGACTATTTTATTGACCCTTTTTTAGAGCTTAAGCCACTGATCTGTTGTGTGTGTGTGTGTGTGCATCTGGAAAATAATCTTCATCTATACTTTCCACAGAACGAAAATTATGCATGAGGGTTAGTAAATGATCACAGACTTTCTTCAGGCTTTCATTGCATTAACTTTTAATTTTCTTTATTATTGTTGTTGTTATTGTCACTATGCACTAATTTTTCAACTCCTTTTTTCCTTCTCTCACCTCGATTCTCCCTCACGCTCTGTCTGTTTCCTTGTATCCATGCTTTACATTCATAAGCAGAAGGTTTGGACAACTGGAGCAGGTAGGAAATGTCGGCTGTTGCAGCATGGCAGAATTATTAATGTCACCCTGTGACTTACCCATATGCTGTTAGGTGTGGAGTCAGCATGTGCATCTGTTTACTCCTTCCACCCAGACACTACATAAATATGCACCTGAAAATCCAGTCTGCAGCCCAAGATCAAATGATTCCCAATGTCTCTTTCTTTCTTTTCCGAAAACAAAGTTTGGTGACGTGTTTTGACACATTTTGAGATTGGGCGCTGGACTAACTTGATAAATGTTTAATTCCTTTGTCCTATGAGAAATTCATGGGCAATTCTGTAATCAAAGAGAGGAGAATAATGTGACAGGAACAGGGGCACTAGTGCTCAGGAAGTCCATTTTCCTGGTTGGTATGGAGATGCTCTGCTCCACTCTTCTCCCTCTTTGGCAGCTTGTGTCAGAGAAGAGAAGCCTGTTTGGCTGAAAATGAAAGGGCCCGTGATATTTGTGCTGGGAGATGAATTTCTCAGAGATTCTGAATGCATACGTAGAGAATCGCAGCGTTTTCCAATCATCTTTCTGAGACCATTCAGCATCTGATCAGCGGGTGCCCAGGGCACAGGGTTCAAGCAATCCCCCATACCTAACAATCACATGACCAGCTGGCACACCAACCCTCACACACCGCCTGCCACCAGCCTTAGATGAAAGACAGCAGCTGCCAGCGAAAAGAAAATCTCTGAAACAAAATTGACAATAACAAAAAATGTTTCTTCCAAGAGTGTGCAATGCAATGTTTGTGAAATGCATTTGTAACACATCAAAAGAAACATGATTTAAAGGGTTTATAATATTTATATATAACTTCAGTTAAATTGTTTCACTTAAGGCAAATTCATGAATCCATTAAATTAATAACTTGCAATGTACTATACATACTGTATATCCAGCTTTATAGTCATACATACAGTACAAACATGTATGTACAGTAGGTATATAAATGCATACACTGTAAAACGATTTGCTGTAATTATGCCGCTGGATGCCAGTAACTTACTGTAAATTTATATTTTTCAAATTTATTGGCAACAGTTTGTTCGGTAAGACTTCAGAATAGGGGGTCAGAATAATGCATTAGTTAAGCATTAATTAATGGTTAATTTGTTCACAAGCATTAGTTGCGCAAAAACACACTAGTTAATGATTAACATAACATTTTAATCATTAATTAGTAATGTGTTTTTGCTCAACTAATGCTTTGTGAACAAATTAACAAATACTATGTAGGCATATATAGGCATTAAGGAATATTGATTTCACTAATTTCTGGAAAGCTGCTTTGAAAAAAATGTATTGTAAAAAAGTGCTATACTAATTAAGAAATGAATTAATAAACAAAGTTATCTATGACCACAGAAGTCTATTCTCTACATACAGTAAAAAAACTATGATAAAATAGATAACACAGCTGTGCTAAAGCACTATAATTAAAGTGTTTTAATTATATTTGTTTGAAACAATAACAAAGCAAAATGTAAATGCATCCCTGGAAAACAACTGAAAGGTGTGCCAAGATCATAGGTTCAGTTTCCAGGAAAGGTCTATAAACACAGCAAAACATCTGCTGAATTCCAAATTATGTTTTTTGAACCAAACATCGAAATGGCAACTGAACTTATTTATGAATTAATAATAAAGAATGAGGTTGGGAAAAGTGATCATAGTATAGCGGGTGCTATAAGAGAAGTCTTCTAGCACTTTCTGCTCTTATTAGCAAACCCTGTGTGCTTTTAGGTAACAATATCTCAGTGAAGATCTACTTCTATTAAACACTGCAGCAGTGAATTTCTAAGTTTTAGTTTACAGCTGTCATAATCATAAATGATTACAAATGAATATAATTACAGTGTAAATTAAAGTATTGGCCATGTATACTGGGTAGTAAAGCATGGGCTCTGGCATTTCTTCTGTATTTTGCTCATAAATTTCTGATAATAATATCCATTGGTGCTCTGTGTCCTGATGTGATTTACTCCTGCATTAATAAGTTGTAATTTATTAGTACCATGTTGGCCTATTTGAGACATAATATGCTCTGATGTTTAGCCAATTACAGTGCCACACTGAGAAACCGGTAACAAATTGGACAATACGGGCCTAATTAAGGCTTATTGGTTGTTGTGCTGAGGTGGCGTTTCACAATTGTCTGATTTACAGCAGAGCTTTGGTCGGTGGTCATTGTCAGACTAATGTGTTATGGAATGGCACTTTAAAACCATGCACTGTATCTTAAACAGACACAAACATAAAACATCATTTCAGCTTACCAGCCTGAAGCTAATTCTAACAAGACACTTATTGGAACTGCACAATTATTAGACTTTGAATTTTGACTTCTTTTTTAGGGATTCAAGATGCTTTTTTTTAAGTTTTTGGGTTATAGTGATTTATGAATAATATATAGTTTTTTCCTCCCTCTAGAAACATTTTCAAAGCTTAAATCTACTCTAACATTTTTTATTTTTTTTGCTGTAAGATGGAAGTTTAATTTTTTTCTTGTGTTGATCGCTCTGATTTCTTCTCTCATAAGGGATGAACTAATTTCATCCTCTTAGCTGTTCAGCCGAGGTTTGCAAATAATGCTGTAATTTTCAGCTCGGAAGAACACCTGCACCTTTTGGGATTAGGGGAAAAGGTGGATGTCTGTTTAGAATGTATCGAGTCCCAGCACTGGGTGCTTTAGTATAGAAAACAAGCGCTAAAAACAGCTTCATGTACAAAACCAAAGAATATTAAGATTAGTTTAAACAAAACATTAGAATATTTCTGTGTACATTTACATAAAAAATGTTATGGTGAAATGACATGCAGTTTTCAAGGTTAAAAATATAGGCTAAGCCAAAAAAGGGCTCTGACTCCAGTGGGGTTTACCAGAGGAGATGAATAGTTTGAATAATTGTTTTCTTTGTCATTAACTAAGGTTGATTCAAAATGATCCTGAAAACGGCCACAATGCCTCAGCAGCAGCAGCAGGTGATCGTATCCCAGCAGTGCCATATGTTTTTCCTGGCCCATGTTTTACCTCCTCCAGTCTCACAGAAGGCGCATACACAAACAAACCACATTATGGTCAAGGGCCCTGAGGTGCACGATCAGAAAACCACCGCACACACACATCCATACCCAGCAGCACACAATGAAAAAAAACCCTTACAGACACAGCTGATCACTGTCACAAAGTCTTTACGTTAATGCAGCCTTGATAAATGTGGATTGTTTGTCAGTACATTAATATCAGCTTCCCACATATCCCGATATTTATATATATTTTCAGGGTTCCTGGAATCTCTATAACCTGTCAGCAATTTTAAAGGACTCACTTGTCTGTAAGTACGAAGCTCTTTAGTGCGTTAAAACCCACAACTGTCAGCCTGTTTAACTGACGGCATAAAAAGCCGAACAATGGCTTCAGCTGGGTGACTCACTGTCACTATACGGCATAATCTCTAAAGAATCGTCAATATTTCTAGCATAAACACTACAAACTTGGCTTTCCAAATCAATGTAAATCCGAGGGATTACATGCAGACAACATACATAATGGCAGGTTGAAGGCTCTGAAAAATCAAGCTAGTGTGTTTAAGAGCATGAGGAGACAAGAGGCTCAGAAAGAAGGAAACCATCAATAAACTTGTCCTGAAGTCTTTACTGGAGTTATATTAGTGCAATCTATCAATAATGTAGTGGGAAATCCATAATGTACGGTGGGATTTCACCCATGTGTGCTGTTCTTTTTATGAAGTGCAATCTCTCCTTCTCAGCTCTGTTCTGTGGGTGCCATTTTTCAAGCACTCTGATGTGGAATGTTGTTGTCAAAAAATATAAAAACTCTGTATCTTCTGCAATTTTTATGCCATATATCCATCAACGGAGAGTGCCACTCATTTTGAAGCCAAGCCTATTGACTATTTGACTCTCAGCACCACCAAGTCAAAACGAGCAAATGAAATGCTGTTTAATGAATTATTCATTTTTCTTCTTTTTATTATATTGGTTGGGGGCTGTAATTGGACCGGGGTTTTGGATTTTAGACACTTTTTTGTGGGGGGTAGAGCACAAATGCTTTGCAATTATTCTATTCGAACATGCAAACGCAAAACTGAATATGGATGCAGAGAAATGTGGCTACAATAAAAATAGAAGATGTATTTTACCAAATTGATGCTGCTTCCTGGGTGAAATATGTCAGCTGTGCTGCTCGAAATACATCTGACAGAACCCATACAGTATGTGTCTTTAATCTCAGTGCGCATGATGAGGGTGCATCATCATAAGACTCCAGTTGCGACACAAATATCACTTTATAATTCTCATAATAACCATGAATCAGTAGATAGCCTCAAACTACTAGTGAGGTATGACATGTCAGATGAAGATGAGAGTGACAGCATGTTCAGCACCTCTAAATGTTGCTGTGTTGAAGCTCAGCAAATCCCCATCTCTCCCATCTCGCCTTCTTCAAAGTTCTTTCAAATGTGCTCTCATCTTTGGAGAGACGTGCTCCTTTTGAACCCGCAGCAAGACAAAAAGATCTTTCTGAAGGAATAATGGCTGTTTATATGGAGTGCGTTGTGAGGAGCTGTCAGGCAGTGCCTTTAAGTTGATTTGCTAGAGTGTCAGAGAAGCGGGGCTTTGGGAGGTGAATCATGGATTGTCAGAAATCAATTCTCAGGGCCACTCTCCTGAGAGACTCAGAGCCATCAGGCATGAGAAAATAAATAGACCCAATCTTAAGAACATATACTTTGCACTATAATGGAGTGCCTGTATGCAATAGTATAATTTGACTGCAAAGGGTAGCATTTGGTCAACAGGAAATTCAATCAGATTTTTATTTCCACATATTCTTTATTATTTTTTTCCTTCTTAGTTTTTTTTTATTATATATATTCTGTTCTTGCTGCAAAATAATAAGATGTTTTGAACTCAGGAGTAACTCAGGAGCCGTTCTCTACAATGTCTTCAGGAGAGCCCCAGGCACGTTAGGTATTTGTCATTCAATAGTGACGGGCCAATTTCCGTTTTCATCTCCTCTGCTTTGCATTTCCACTAAGGCTCATTAGGACTCCCGTATTACCATTCACTGGGGCAGGTAAAATTGTTTGTCTCTAAATGACAGGTAACATTGTTCTGATGCCATTCATAGCTGTGGCTACTAAACACTATGCAATATGATCATGTTGTGCAAGATAGCACCTCAGGGACGGTTTCATTGTTCTCTGTTTTTCAGCATACTGCTCGATGACACAGTCATATACCAGATTTAATCAGCGCTTGTTTCAATAAAGATATTTGTCATAAAGATATACCTGTTTTCTTTGGCTTTTCAGGGGCTGCATCAATAGGTTGTATTACTTAACGTGCATTTCGTTTCTTAAAACATTTGGCAAAAGCAGAGCACTGGATTTGTTTGGCCCCCAGGGACATTTTCTCCTGTAAGTTTTATTGTCACTGAGGTAATATATGAAATAAATCCTTAATGACATTCCATCTGATCGGCTACCATCAAATTTAGTCTCTCCAAGGAGGTTTGAGCCGGCCCTGATGCAGCCTTATCACCTCAGCTCTGATTCTGATGTGTTTACCTCTCATCTCGTTGATTCAAAATTGAGTTATTGCCCACCTCTGCTTTGTCCAAACATTTTCAAGAAATGAAGCTCTCGAGCAAATGTAAACAGCAGAGCTGCTTCAATGCTCCTTCTGTTTGCTGTTGTTGAGGTGAAGAAGAAGAAAAAGAGAGCAGATAATGAACCCAGCTGTGCTGATCTCTAGGATGATAAGTCCCCAGTATGAGATTTAGCTCTCAGTGGATTGGAAGTTTTCAGACTCGGTCCACTCACAAAAAAAGGAGTTAAAAACAGACATGATGACTAATCACTGCAAAGCCAAAACTAGTACTTAGCCAGTGACCAATAGCTCTCACCAACTGCCCCCTGATGCCCCAGTTGTGTCACAGATCGCTGACACCAGCTGTTAGTGAAGAGGCCATAGTCAGGTTTCCATCACAGCTCTCCAATCTCTTGATCCTTCATCTCTATATGAGGTAAAGAATGCTTCAGCACGAAATGGGAAGGACCACGGACAGCTCCATATAAGGTACCATGGACAGTTACACATAAACAGCTGGTTTACTGAGTGCTAGAGCAGCCATTCCCAAACGTATTCATGCTAGGACCCACCTAGAGAGGTATAATTAATCCTGAGACGTGAATGAGGTAAATATAAGCAAACACACTTATTTACCTTTAGTTATTTGACACTTCATTATGTTGTTTGGGTATATTTGTTCTTGTTTTTATGAGGAGAATGGCGGATAAAAATGTGTAAAAAATCTAAAAATACAAGTTACAAGTGGTACTACCACTTTAATTAAATTTGTACACTTACACACAAACACAACTATGGCATGAGCATTTTGAATATTGAGGAAGAAGCTATATTTATTCAACCTAAACATTACAACTCAAAATTTTCTCTTCACAGTTATTTGTTGTTGTTATCCATTCATCCATTTGTCTGTCTCTGCATATATCAATCCCATTTTAGGTATTTTAACTATCATCTAGGCACTTTAATACAGACAGTATTGAAAAGCAGTAATTCAGGCCAGCAGTTGAATCATATTAGTAGTCATATTATAAATCTGATTTTCTTAGGCATTAACTACATCCATTGTGTGTGTAGAAGCAGTATTTAGTTGAGCAAGTGAATCTCAAACCTTCCTCTACACCAGCCACAGAGGGAAACAAGCACTTGCTGCAATACAATGAAATAACTGTGCCATAAATGAGGTGCTTTCCAGTGGGAAGACAGTAAGGAAGAGATTAGTTGACTCCCCACCAGGATGCTCTGACTGTGCTGAAGACTCACACTTTCTTCATGCCCTTCCTCTTCTTCCTGGCCCGCCCAGTGGTGTGCCACAGACAGGGAGTCTCTATCTGCACCGCTGGCTTAAAGCCTTTTAGCACAAAAGCTGTGTATAGCCTACCTGTGTGTCCCAGAGCACATCAGGTAGCCGCAAAAACCCAGTTACCAAATCCCAGAAAAAAAGAACTTTTGAATGCCATGTGCAAGCAATCAAGTAAACATGAGTTAGTGTGTGTCAAATAAACATGAGGAATGTGTGTGTGTGCGTGTGCATGTATACAATGGCTCCAGGGGTGTTTATATCTGCCTCTCCACACTTCACAAAAAATGCCCTGAGATTTAGGGGGTTTGCAATACCAAAAGTCCCTGTCCTTTTAAAAAATATATGTTAAGCATGTTCAGTGCTCAGCAGGTGAATATAGTACCCTTGAGTCTTTGCATTTGCACAATCAGGGATGTGTAAAATCTGGTTCTTGCCTTTTAACATCTAGAATTCTTTGTTAGTGTTGAAGGTCTATTGACCTCATCCATAAAAAAAATACAGAGCACTCGCATTGATTTAACTCCTCCTAAAAAGAAAGCTCTGAAAATGAATCCTTAGTGGCCATAAGTGGGGTATAAAATTTTACACCCTCTGTCTTACATCACTGGCGGATCCATAATGATGGTTTCTGTCGACCACTATGTGACGAGGGACATAGGGGAGTAAAAGATTATTAGATGTGCTTGTAAAGACATGTTTGCTGGGAATTTAAACTAGACATATAGTTTGAGGCAATAGATTGTGATCGGTGGCCCTTCGTGATTGCTAGTGTAGATATTGATTCAATTGATTTAGACATGCATTGATTTCAAACCCTGCTAAGGGAGAATGAATATCGAGGAGGCTGACCAAGTTAGGAAAGGAACTAATTATGCGTTTGCCCACACCACTTCCCTCTCTAAACAAGTAAATTGATTTTGACAGCGAAATACTATATTTACAGACATGTGTTAGTGAGATGTGGTAAACTAGCTTGTTTTCAGTCCAGAATTCCATCTACTGTACAATACAATGCATTTGTGGAAATAGACATACATTTTTTCCACACACTTAGAAGGGACTTTTAGTGAATCATGAACTCCTATAAGAATATACTCCATAATGCTTAAGTAGCCTAGGGACCATATTACACACAAGTCAAGCTGCTACTCATGTTCCACACAGCCATAAATTAAAATATATGCAGACATAAGTCTTTAATTTTATTGTCCCATCATCTTATATGTTTGCTAGCTGTGGTTTGGCCTCCTCCCCGGGCTTTAGCTTCCTATAAGTAGCTGGAGCAGGTCGGATTAATGATGAATCACCTCCTTACTAGTAATCAATCAGGTGGGATTTCTTCAGCCTCGGTGGGATTTCTCGACTCTTAAAGCATCCAGGCCAGCTTCAGCCTACAGGACCACAGCTGTCTCTTCTGCCCTGCTGATAGCCTCTCTTAAAGGGAAATATACCCCATGTATGGAGCTATAGTATAGGTTTTCTTTGGTTTTGTAAACTTAGATTTGCAAAATATTCATGTTTAATCATGTCTTTAAAAGTTTGGCTATATTCAGAATTTTACAAATTACTAAATTTCAGTTTAAGAATATAATTTGAATGGAATTGGTCACAGGAGGATATGGATTTGTCCAAGTGCACTTTAGAAACACATGTATCAAATTCTGACATCCATTGTTGTGGCACGTCATCATTGTGATACACGTGTAAACATGAGAAAGAAGGATCTTAAACAAAGCGTATTAGTGTATTAGCCAAATAACAACTCAAATTCAAAACTGTTCATATATTTTCACAATTTAATGATGGTATCTGGTTCCTTAAACTATTTTATTTTTACCAGAGAGTATAATTTGGCTAAACTGTTTACGTTCCCCGAATATGTACAGTAAATATATTTCCAAAACCACTTGCAGGACGCAATAAAATGGAATTTGAATATTGAATATTGAATAAATAAATAAATAGCACAGGTGATGTATTATATGTGTGTTCTTTCACTCTGATCAAAACAAGATTATATTTTTTATATCAAACATGAGGAAATACAGCAAAAAGAAATGCATGTACTTAATAATTGTGGCATTTGAAATTTCATATAAAACTTAAAAAAAAAAAATCTACTAATATTCTAGTTTACATAATTGCTAGGTTACCGGTCAATACAGTGTCTAAAGCAAATTCAAATTTATTTTTATAGCGCTTTTCATGATACTGTCATTGCAAAGCAGCTTTACACCTAAGTAAAGTTTACAGTAAATGTAGTAATAGTTTGTACATTCGAAGAGTTCGGTAGTGCTGTGTGTTGTTCCAGGGTTGGCATCATCTGAAGTCCTCTGTGGGGTTGGCATCA
>JAUCMT010000134.1:19005771-19017213 GCA_032357475.1 Enteromius thamalakanensis | reverse complement strand
TTTTTTTTTTGATCAAATACTTCTAGCCTTAATGAACATAAGATAAATCTTTTTTTAAAAATATAAAATATCTGTTTCCAAACTTTTGACTGGTAGTGTGTGTGTATATATATATATATATATATATATATACATATATATATATATATATATATAGTACAGGCCAAAAGTGTGTCTTCTTTATTTTCATGACCTTTCATATTGGTAGATTCTCACTGAAGGCATCAAAACAATGAATGAACGCATGTGGAGTTATGTACAAAAGGTCAAATAACTGAAAACATCTTTTATATTTTTTCTCTTTTGATTAAATTTCCTTTAAAACTCCAATTTGGATACTGTATTAAAATATTTTAATTGACATTGTAAATAACTACATTTTAATGTAATCACGTATTTTAGAGGAATTAAATACTTAATATAAATATAACTGTAATCCAAAAGAAAAACAAATGTAATGGGTTGTTTTTGTTTGTTTGTTTTTTTTCATGGAGGCCTGTATTTGCAGCATTTTTTCTGTATTTTTTTTTTATTTACAGACTTTGTTTACGGTGTACAGTTTCCTTTGTGATTTCTTTAGGGAGGCTGCACCTGTGGGCTATTCATTTGGTGCCTTTCCTAAGACTAATCTAAAGCTGTTTAGAGATCTGTTGAGGTCTTTCTGGGTACTGCAGTCATGTAAGTACCAAGCTTTTCCCTCTCACCTCCTCATAAATAGAAAGAGGCAACAATCGACTTGCAGGTATCCACCATGAAGGGGAGGCAGATGGCAAGCCCAGCTGTTCCCAGGTTTTGGAGGCAGGCAGGATCCTGACTCATTCTCCCCAGGGCCCCACTGGCTTCTGTGGGGAATTTACAGAGAAGCTGTGCGTATTGGCGGCCTCTCCTGCTTTGCTGGTCTGGGGGCAAACACTCCCCACCTTTCCCCTCTGCCTCCTACTCTGATCTGCTCTGTCATAAGAGTGCGTTTAATGTGGAATGAAGGCGTTCTATGTTAATGAACGTGAAAGCAGTGAGCAGAATTGCATAAGCCTTGAGATAGTACACTGTAGATACTAGCTCTTCAGTATCCCCATTGCTTCCTTGTAAGCTTAAACGGTTTTTGGCCATCATATAGTACTCTCTAAAAATGGCATATTCAGTTTAATTCAAAATCACTGGGTTATTAAGTCTGCAATAATGTACAGATTGCACTGCTGGGTAAATTTATTTTATCCAAATTGGGTTGTTTTGAATATTTTTGCTAATATGACGGGTAGTTTTTCTGCAATGTTTTGATACTAGAGTGCTTTTGTATGCTGTTGCCTAAAGCAATAGAAATTTTAGAGCAAAATAAGTAAAGTCAAAAAGTGTGTGTGTGTGTGTGTGTGTGTAATTGCTGTCCCAATGGTTTATTGACCTCAGCTGAACAGACTACTCAAAACCCAAGCACATCTGTAGTCTACTTACGATAATGGAGTGACTTATGAATATCATAAACGCATTTGATAGCTGCACCTCACTTCTGCTGTTTGTAATCACAGTAAAAGGTCTTTGGCTCGACCACGTCTAGACTCAAAACGTCAAAGAAAAACGCAGTTCTACTTTTTCTCAGTAAGAGCTCTCACTGCTGTCAGTCCGTGTCAGTCAGGCCTGAGATCCTACGCATTTACCAATCGATATAGAGCAAAACGGATACTTTGAGCAAAATGAATTTGGTCATGCTTAAGGTGCTATTAAATTATATTAAAGCTTGAGATTTGATGTTTTAAAGAAAACATTTTCATTTATCAGACTACTTTATGCTTCACATGGAAAATTCTCCTGCTCCCCAAGGTAAACAGTGGAGCAAAATAGAAGAGCCTTTATAAAAACTAAAGATCAATTACAGTTTATGAACTGAAATGAAAGAAAAATCAATAGCTTTCTACTACAAACAAAACAATAGGTAGATGTAAATATGTAAGTAAATTTAGGAGGAACCAGTAGTCAGCAGGTGTGACAAAATTCATGTGTTTTTGTCAACACATTTTTAAGATGTAACCAAGAGGTGTGACGCATAATCTCAAAGCAACTAAAAGCATAGTTAGATGCTTTAACTCCATTATTACAATAGAAAAATTATACTGTAGCTGCTATTGTACAACACCAGAGGAAGTCTGAAAGCGCAAATCTTGTTCATGTTAAAGGAATGTAAGACTCATTTACAGTAGTTATTTAGTTAGTTAGTGATGATAATATAAGTGTTATGTTTTACATATTTGTAAATTTATATATAATTTATATTATTATTGTTTTTTTTGTTTTGTTTTGTTTCGTTTTTTTTAGCTGAAACATGTTTTTCATTAAAAACGTATATGTTTGATTTCTCAATTACCAATATTGTTAGCTCCCTTTTTCTAATTTTAATCACCTGAATAAATAAATTATTTTTAAATTAGCAATATATTTAAATTATGGGTGTTGAATACTATTTTTTAATAATAATGATAATCTTTTTTTTCATACTGCTTTATCAGTTTTACATGTGGGATGGTTTTATAAACCCTGATTTCCAAGTTGAAAACAAGGATGTTACAACAGGCTATAAATAATGTGATTAAACACCAAATGACAAACAATTAATTTATGAAGACATGAGGTATAGAATAGGGTCATCGGATGTTTCTGAGACATTAGGTAGAGACAAACTGTTTTTGTCTCTATGCATACAGTATGTATGTGACTTATTGCCCACTATAGATCCAGAGGCCTACCGATGGGTGACATCAAGGACCTAGATTTTGCATAGTTTATATAGGCCTGTCTGTTTTCTGATGGATCTCTCAACACAACTTGCTCAGATTACCTCATTTATCAAATACTTCCGGTATGTCCATGTAGACCCAGACAAAAGGTGAGTCACATGCAGTATGCATCCAGTGCAAGACAGACAAAAGGTCTACCTGTAGACTATCAGCGGTAACGAGAAATCCTGTTTTGACTGAATTGCCTTAATGAGCATTTTACCACGCATTTTCTCTCATAACAAATGCCTATACTGACCGTATACATTACCCAGGATATCATTAGTTTAGTGACTGAGAAAAGAAGAGAATAAGGGTGAGTATGGGTGGGCCTCATTTAATCATATAGCAGACATATACCGCGCATTATGTGTAGAGGAAAACTACATAATTAAACAGCTAAACGTATACATTCTGAGCTGACTGTGCAGGTACTTTGATGAAATATCAGCCCAAATGAGAGAAAAAGAAATGTGCAGAGGCTATGGGCACAGTGGGTAGTCCCCTAGAGGCATGTCTTTGCAGGATTTATGCACAAAGTAACAGCTATAAAGCAACACTGGTCGCAGAACAGAGAAGCGGGGTCGACTGGCACAGGTTTAATCACTATGAAATCAGAGCACCTCTGCTGAAAAGATTAAAGTCAAACCCTCCACTCTGCACTGATCTCACACTTAAGAAAAAAAGAGATGCCATTTTCTAGGCTCTATTTGAAGTCTTAATGGGCAAAGCTCTTGATGAAATCAATGTCATGTGAGCAGTTTGCTATCAAGATATTCTTAAACTCCTTTAATGGGGTTTAATCAGCGCCTCTCACTGTCAGTACAACTGCTATTCTAAGCAGAAATTACTACAGTGCCTCAAGCATCCTATTATATGAAATGCTATGATTAAATTTACATACTTTCAGTTGCACTCTTACATAAACAGACTTTTACACTGCAGCAGTTGCAAGTGTTGATCTTGTTCGTGGTGCTGCATTCACGCCCAATTACTTTATCGGCTTATTTTCAGAAGGAACATGTGAATATAGATGTGTATTATAGCTACAGGCACTAACAGATAACATATCATATGTACAATATTCAGAGAGTACCATCAGCACATTACACCTGCAAAATAATACTATGGTTAGTTTGTTTGTTCATGTTTTCGATTTTACTCTACTTGCCTTAAAGGGTTAGTTCACCCAAAAATGATTTACTCACCCTTAAAGGAGATGTAGGTGACTTTCTTCTTTCAGACAAATCCAGTAGGAGTTATATTAAACACTGCCCTGGCTCTTCTAAACTCTATCATTCACCTGTACATGTTTTGGACATGCACACAGTTGACAAATGTCTGGTCAGCTGTGTTTGATGCATTCAATAAAGCTCTTAACATTAATATTGATTAACATAGACCCTGACCCCTTGTTAGCTCTCTTTGGAGTTTCCCTTATACCTGATCTAACTGCACAAGATAGTAAGGTTGTTGCTTTTACCACGATCTTGGACAGATGGACCTTCTTAAGTGGAAGCACACTTTAATGGATTCGCTAAAGGAAGCCTTTAGGAGCTGTGTGAGGGATGTTTTATTATGGATGCACTTATTTTATTTGATGTCTTCTG
This sequence comes from Enteromius thamalakanensis, assembly GCA_032357475.1. Taxonomy (NCBI): domain Eukaryota; kingdom Metazoa; phylum Chordata; class Actinopteri; order Cypriniformes; family Cyprinidae; genus Enteromius; species Enteromius thamalakanensis. The sequence goes on along the minus strand of JAUCMT010000134.1, from coordinate 19,012,838 downwards.
AACTGAATATAGTAAACACCCGCTTAGGTCCATGAAAAGACTTGGAGGGGTCTGGACAGTTTATCATGTAACTACGATTGAATTTGTCTGAAAGACAAGAAAGAAGTCATATACACCTAGGATGTTTTGAAGGCAAGTACAACATAGCCTATATTTTTCACTTTTGGGTAAACCTTTTAACAATGATCAGTAACAGTTACATCTGATAGCTTGTTTCAAAACATTGGATCTCATTCACTAATAATTGTGTATGTTTCCGTATTTATATGCAGATTTGAACTTCTCACGAAAACTTTCTGCGTAATTTACAAAACATGCGTACACACAAGCTTGTTCTTAAACGTTCTTCTGTTAGTGAATTTGAAGTCTTCTAAATGCTGCATGTGTGTTATCATATTCTAGACATACTTTTAATCTGTGCATTCGCTTTTACAGACTCTTTCTGCAAGTTTACAGCAAGGCAACATTTGACAAATGTCGGTAACACTTTATAATAATTACACACTATGAATCATTAGTTAAGCATTAGTAAATAGTAATTTATCCATTGTTCCAACATTATTAGGCATTAGTAAACAATTTACAAGTGCATCTATAAATGCCTTGTTCTTGAGCATATATAATGTTTAATAATTGTATTTTCATACTGTAATAATGATTGGTTTATAATTTTTTTAAATTATTATGTTATTTACAAACCAGTCATTTAGGAGTTGTCAGTGTTTAATAAGATTATTTAGAAGGTCTGAGTAAATTATTAATAAATGATTTAAATTTACATTAATAAATCTTATTATTTAGACACATGATAATACAGTAGATGCTCAATGTGTTAAGAAATGCTTTATTAACACGTTCCAGCCGTAATTCATGATTATGTTAGGTAGTTTTAAAGCATTTAATAGTTGCCAGATGTCTTTTTTTGTTTTTTCTCATCTAAAGTGAGGACTATTTCTACCTTTTAAAGCATTTGTAATGCAGATGTAAAGGCTAATTTATAAATTTACTAATTTATATTCTAAATATAGTTAAACTAACACAAAACAGAGGGATACAAAACACAGACATATTTTTTTTAAGATGTAAAAAATTTAATCGTACAACTGTACACTTGATAAATGAAAAACAAAGTTGTACTGTTTCATATTTTTTTAATCTTGCAATGAATAGTTCTTTATCCCTCTGTGTTGTTTGTTTATTTTTTCTGTTAGGAAGATAACTGAGCCTTTAAATCTCATTTGTACATTTAAATATGCGTATAAACTAAGAACAAGACATTTATAGCTGTATTTATAAACTTCTTACTATTAATGTAGGAACGATGCTTTATAAAGGATGAACTGACTATTTACTAATGCTTAACTAATGATTCATAGCATGTAGTTATTATAAAGTGTCTTCAAAATGTCTTCATGAGTCATAAATGTCTTCATGAGTCATAAATTCATTCACTACACTGATTTGTTTTTAATAAACTTGATACATTTAGGAACAAAACACATCACTTTTTAAGAGATCTGACTAAATCTTTCACTTGACTGATTTGGTGAAACACTACAGCAGCTTGTCTGTCTACAGACTTTATGGACTGTCTACAATGGATGTGAAAAAGCGAACATTCCAAATCCATTAGTCCTGCTGTTGAGTGCAGTACAACCACGTGGAGGATGTCAAAAATAAAATGGAGCATCAATTTACTGTCTGCATCTTGTCATGACACATCCACTGTAGACAGAATCACTGACTATAATTAGCCTATATCCATGTGCTTTTGACGCAGAGCAGCTGGTGTACACACAGTGTTACTATTTTTGCCATATGTTTATATTGCAGAATTAGTAAGAGTAGTATGCTATTCCAAATTCCAAATTCTAATTCCAAACTTTTTTTTATCAATTATTGGCTTGTTTACCTTGGTCATTGATTTCATTGTTTTATTTACTTAGTCAATTTATTTTTGCATATGGTCTGCATCTATGCATATGGTCTCAAATAAAACATGCTTGACAATCTTATATGTTGCTACATATTTATTTGTTTTTTAAAGCCCATTTTGCTTCAAGCTAACATCTACAGTCTTGGATTGGTAGTATTATGTGCATTTTTGTTTGTCTGTCCAGTTGCCTGCACAGCTGTCTTTCTTTCCTTCAACACCACACACACATAAACACCTGCCAATAGCGAGGCCTTCAAAAGCAAGGTTTTCAGAGATTTCTCCTTGAGCACAGGTCAGATGGAGTGTTCCACTCTGAATGGAAATGAGTAACTCTCACTGCCACCAGAGAAAAGATTAAAGTGGCATTTAGAGGAAAGGCATTTCTCCACTGGGCATAATAATAAACCTCCTCATCCAATACAACAGTGGTGAGAATAGAGGGTTGAGCATGTAGACAGCTGAGACCTCTTCCAAGTCTCTTCACAATTCAAAGGGCTCCAAACTGCATCTCCAAAACAAAACACAGTGCAGGCTTTTTGTTAAGTATTAAGTGACAACAACAATCACATTCAAGTTGTGCTTGACTTAGCAGTTGTAAAAGAAAAAAAAAAATTGTTCCAACATGCTTTTTGGAAATGCAAAGTGCTGCTCTTGTCTGTTTGTTTGTTTTTCTGTTTAAACTCTTTGTCTTTGTGTGATCCATTAAATGCAAAATACTCCAATCCAGAGCAGTCTAGCTTTGAATAGCTTCCAATTGTGGAGAAATTACAAGAGAAATTGATGGCGTAAAATTTATATTTTACACAAAAAAACCTGAATGTCGTGTTATAGGCAATATTCGCCTGTCACCAATGACATCAATATGGTGTTATTAAAATACTGGCATATTGTAGAAAGTGATCCCAGTCTTAAAAAATGTTTCGAGAGACCACCTTGTTTGGTGTATAAAAAAACACCTAACCTTCGAAATATTTTAGTTAGAGTGGATTTGAAACCGGCTCCTCATTTTTTAAACAAAATACCTCATAAGAATTATAGATGTGGTAACTGTCAACAGTGCAATTTCACATATAAAACATCAACTTTTACACATCCTCATACAGCAAAGATTTGTAAAATTCGAGGCACCATTTCGTGTAAGACTGCCAATGTTATTTATGTGCTGCGTTGCCCTTGTAGCTTATGTTACATTGGTAAGACTACCGGACCTTTGAAAAACCACATTTCTGAACATCGATGTGCAATTAGACACCATGATCCAAAAAGTCCAGTTGCACAGCATTTTGCAACTTTTAGACGTGCAGTTTCTACTCTTCAATACATAGGCATCGAGGTAGTTCAGTATCCACGTTGTGGCGGCAATATTGATAAACTGCTTCTACAGCGTAAGGCTGTTTGGATTTTCACTTTAGATACGTTGTGACTTAATGATTTTGATATTCGTCCATTTTTTTTTTACTTGATGTATATATCAAAGGTTTTGTTGTGAGCAGTTTAATCAAATTTATTTTATGTGATGCATACTTGCAGGTAAATCAATCAAAGTGTTTTTTGAAGTGTACATAAATAATTATATTGTTGTATTTTGCATATTTTTGGCTGTATATCTATTGTAATTGTTGATGTATTGGTCAATAACATGGTGTTTGGTCATGTGATTTTGATCACCTGGAGATATACAGTGTGACACACGCTCGAAACGTCACATACACAATGCATAAGTGGTTTTAACAAATAAACATTTTTGAAATTTTTTGAGCCTAGGTGTTGCCGATTTTATACTATATTTTTTGTAAAATGTATATTTAAAATAAAGTTACATTTGCTATCCTTGGCTAATGCAGCTATTTAATAGTAAGTTAATAGGCATTTCTACTTACAGAATATTAATCCATTTTAACCTATATTTCCATTGGAATCAAGTTTGATACATCCAAAGGATAAGCATCTTTCTGTACATGCAGTGTGTGTGTGTATTCATGATAATAATAATAGTAATAATAACAGGAAATAACATTTAAATGTACTTGATGTTTAGATGATGTAAACCACAAATAAGTGCAAATAACATGACAAAAGACAGTTTTTCAGTAAGTCATTTAGAGATTGCCGTTCAGAAGCTGTAAGGTGGAGCCGAGGGCTGGGCTGGAGGATTTGGGCGTTGAATATTGAAGGAGAAAGGTTAGACTGCAAACCATTTCAGCGGTTCAAAGGTTACATTTGCATGATGGCCACAATGAGTCCCCTGCCACTTTGTCTTCTACATCTTATAAAAACAGTAAACACAATCATGGCTTTGTGCATGTGTGTGTTTAATAACTACAGGGCAGACCTTCCATAAGCAAGCACGCTCGATTGATGCTCTCATTTGCTTCTTGAACATAATCTGTTTCTGATTGTTGACGAAAGATGGCATCAATATAGCCTACAGAGAAATGATCTAACTTATGAGTAATTTGAACAGATATGATTTGAAATCTATTGTAATGTTTTTCATTATTGGTTACAATGTTTCAGTGCTGATTAGATATTGTCATGACAACTAGCAGCTCAACAACATTAAGCAGTTCACTCCTCTGTGAAAGCCTCTCATTTATGTTGCTAGTGCTGTCATTCCTTTCAGGATGTGCAGGAAACGATTGCACATCCACACCTCAACAGCGCTGTAAATCATTACAGCTATGCCAATGCACACATATTCATCTGAGTGAGTCCCCCCTCCTCTCCCAGTTTTCCCAGTCAAGACAGATTTCATCCTGGAAATGATGGACGGGTTTTGGTCGGGAGCCGTGGATCTGGGCTCATGCAGGGATTCTGGAATGCTTGTGAAGGTCAGGTCTCCTGACAATCTCCACATTGGCCTCTGACACAAATCTCCATTCATCAGTTTAACCTGTTCCCCGGCCGCACGCCAGCTCTCCATAGATCAATCAGCTTGCATTGTAATTTCATCAGGCTTCTCTGCACTCCGCCTCCACCTTATGCAAGTCCTCCCATTCATCAACATGGATATTAAGTGTGGGTATTTAAAAACACTTTGGAAAAGGCATTGACTGCTCTCCACAAGGGGGTAGCACACGGGAGCAGTCAGAAGATGCGTAATGACAGTGAGTAATCATTTGTCACTAAAGTTTGATTGCATACTCAGCAATCTGTCCTCCACTCCGCTCTCTTTTTCATGATTTCGCCGACACCTCCTCGCAGGATTTTTGCAAATGTAAAGTACGGCAATTATCTACAACAGCAGCAGAGTTTTCAAATGCTACTTTCAAGAAGAGAGGTGGAAGCCTTGGGTTCTAAAACGCTCCTCTTTATCTTTTGAGTAAAACTGCGTTTTCGTTCGAGGAACCGTGTCACATTCCATGTCTACTTCCCAATATTCATCATCCTGCCACTGACAGTCTTTGCCAGGATAATTGCATTATTTTACCCCCCTTTGTGAAGAATGTGTTTTCATTTTGAGAGGAATTATGCTGATTTTGTTGTCCCTTTGTTTTGCTCGCTTCAGGTCCCCTTCCCCCGTCGCGTGAAGCATGGCTTGTCGGCATGCTTACCAATGACAAATGGGGGACGGCACTAAGGTCTTTGGGGAGAGGAAGAGGAATCAGGTGCACAGCGGCTGGGATGAGGCTCCAGTTCTGCTAAACCCAGGGGCCACCGGCAGAGGAAGAGAGAAGCAGTCCGGGCTACAAATTAATACGTTCACGTGGGAGACAAAAATGGTTGCGCTATTTTTCCTGCCTGCCGTTGCATTGCGATGCACAATCCCCACTGCACCCTTCATATGAATGTTGCTGTGGAGGGTAATTCCAAATGCAGAAAAGCAGAATAGCTCCTACGCCAAACATGATGTTAACTGAACACTGGGATTCGGGGAGAGATTTCAAGCTCATTTTTGGGGTGGGGGTTTAAATAAAATAATAAAGATAATAACACACAAATAATTCCACTTTTCAAATGAATGGGATTCAGAAGTGGACCTGACAGGTAAAAGAGGAGCGAGCAGGAACAATTCACCAGAATAATTTTTAGGCTATTGCAATATCACAGAAAGAAATGAATTTCTGCTGAAGTCAATTCTGCTGAAGGTTTTGCATCGGCCGTGGCCAACAGTTAATTTAACAAAGAAAGCCTTAAACTCGAGACTATTTACTAATGGCTAACCACACAAGAAGAGGATTATTCTTCAAAACTATATAGAGGCAAAAAGTGAGAGTGCAGTCAGAATGCTTTGATTTGCATATTATTGCGAGAGCATGTAGAAAATAAAACCCTGCTGCTTCATCCAGCCACACACAGCCTGTAAGGAAATATCTTACAACTCATCTCTGCTCTGTAATGAATGCAAAAATTACTTGATCATTTCCACCCAGAGTGCCCATTTATTTGCAGCTATAATGAACTTATAAATTCTCACAAAGCAGTGTTATATGTGATCATCGGGGAAAAAATATCTGAAATAGGTGGAAGATTAATGCTATTGTTTTGGGCCAGGGATGTAAAATTGGTTTTCATTGAGCGGCAGAGTTTTGTATTGACACACATTATTTTTCCCTCTGCCTCCTTACCCTTGTAAAATTACTCTGGATTTGTCCTCTATGGTGCAGCATTAAATTATTTAATAAGAATGTTATTTTCGATGAGTATTTATTTTGGGTCATTGGAAATAAAATTTTTCAATTGACTGGCACAGCAAGATCTTTGCTCTGCACAGCAGTCCCGGGAGGTATTTCAATTCACGAGGCGAAGTTTAAGCTGTTTATGGGTCTGTGAGTGAGATCTGGAAACTAAGTAATAATAAACAGGTTTGCAGTAAATTAATCGATTGCTTAGTGTCTTTAGTCCCCATATTCGAAGAGTGTAATTTATCAAGAAAATCTGGATGAATTCAGCTGCCTAACACAGGGATTTAGGCTAAAATAATGCAATGAACATTTTATATAATTTATTTACCAATGTTAAATTTAAATTTTTTAGGTTGAATACATTAACGTGAATATATTGTGAACAAACATAAATATTAAATAACAGTTTGTGTGCATGTTTCTGTCACAAGAGCAAGGCGAGGAGACGTGCGGGTTCAAGTGCAGGCTGTTTATTTGTGCACACAGAGTAAAACAGACAGGCTTAA
>JAUCMT010000134.1:18974870-18990550 GCA_032357475.1 Enteromius thamalakanensis | reverse complement strand
GCGTATGCCAATGAAATTCATTGGTGTGTTTGTACACGCAGAGTTGTTTTGGCATCTCGAAGCGAGATTCCTATTCGTCGGTCACCAACGTTTTATACACAGAAGACTAATCACTAGACACGACACAGCTGGGGAAACACATGTGGAAGGGAATCAACTATAATCACATATAGACACAGGAAGGACCAAATAAGGGCAAACAGAAACTAAACTGAAACCAAAACAGGAAGACAGGAAAATGAAACTAAGAACAGAACAAAACAGGCGAGAATGTGGCAAAAAGCTTCACTGCAGTTTTGTAGTTAATTTTACAAAAGTGAACTGGCTGCAGTGAAAACAGCACATCTTCAGGCAGTCCAGCACCGGCAGGAGACTCACCTATACCCCAATAAAGCATTCACTATCCTTTGTCGCCTCATTTATATTTTAAGAACCATCTGAAGATTGATGACTCATTCATTTTTCTACATTTCACAGCGCTCCACTTCAAAAAAAAAAAAATCTGCATAATTTGCATCGGTTTTATCACCTATGTCTATCTTCCTTTGAAATGCGACGTGCAAAGAGAGCACGGAGATTCCTGACACACTGGGGAAAAACCCCTCAGTAAATAGTGTGATGGTAATTAGAGCTGGAGACATTTTTTTCTTGATGAGAGAACAGCTTGTGCTGATGAATGATGCCATTGCACACCCTGCTCATACCCTGGGCTTTGTAGCAGCTACTGTATGTGAGAAGGACCAATCAAACGTATTAAAGTAGAGAGGGGCACTGGGCTGAATAGAATTGCACAGAACAAATCACACAGTGTCATTCTGATAATGATTTATTGCTAGGAGGTTTTTTTATTCCCATTATATTTTCTTACTCCACCTCTCAGCTATTTATGTCTCCACACCAATTAAACTCTTACTCTCTGTGAAGGGACAAGGGAGACGTTTTAAAAGTCCAGACAGTACTAGCAGGAATTAAAAATTACAGAATAGACACTCTGACATTATACACTTGTAAAAGATCTCATATAGCCTTCATTGGGAAAACTGTGGTTCCCAAAGTCTGTCAGGATGAAACATTGAACATATGGAAATTATTCTTTTGTGATTACTTTAGTTAGTTTTCTTAGTTTCACTTTTCATTTTAACATGCAAAAAAACAGTCCTTGTACAGTGCCCTGGTTATGCATGAAGTAATGCATAAAATATGCAATTATTCTTAAACCAAACACCAATCCTAACCTTAAGCATGTTAACATGATAGGTACATTACATAAGTACATGCTGTTAATTATATTAATTAAATTTTACTCAGTACTTCAATATACAATTACACTGTACCAAAAACACTAGAACTGGAACACTGAATTCTTTTTAATACTGTCAAGGTTAACAAAGTTCAGATAACAGATAACTTATACTGAAATAACGAACAATTACTTTTAAAAATGGTCTGGAAGCAAAAATTATAAAGCATATTTCATACACACTAATATTGATGACAATTACTTTTTCCAAATTTATTAATAACAGAGCACACACTGTTTTTCTTTATGGCTGCTCCATTCCCTGTTACCATTCAGAGAGGTCATATTAACACACTGAGCCCAATTAGCACTAGGGTGGATGACATGGCTGGAAAAGGTCAAGGAGAAAAGCTATAACAGCAGCAATCCAGCCATGGTTCACAAGTTCAGTTTGTTTGCTCTTTAAACTCTCCTAGCCCATCCAATTACTGTTTCAAAATGTTGAGGATCATGGGAACACTGGTCTTGTTATATTTGAAATATGTCTACATCATGCAGATAGAGGTTCTGTCTGTTTCTGTGAATAAGCATTTGAGTTTAGCACATTAGGCGCATGTAGCAAATTTCAAACACAAATGACATTCTAAAAAAACAAGGAAATATTAGGAGTTTTGGGTAAGCTGTATATACTGTATACCTGTTTTTTATGGGGGTTTTTTTAATTCTCACTGGCAAGAATACAGTCAGGCCATTTGCAAAGATTACTTTTTTTTTAAGAAGGTGTGTAACAACTGCAGTTTTACCAGCTTTGGATGCCTGACCAGTGCGAGCCATATTTATTTTAATAGGTCAGTTTCTAAACAGATACACAGAAACACAGAATGATATGGACAGTGTGCCGAGACTAAATTGTTTCAAAACAATGCACTGTTTTCGCCAGTGTTTTGTAGTTACAATAACAACACACATTAGGTTATGTTTTGCATATACAGATTTTAAATTTATCTTCACAATAAGAAATATTAACTTTTTTTTTTTAAGTATACATTTTACCATAAAAAGTTTAGAAAAAAAAAAAGAATTGGGTCATTAAACAACTTGGGCTGAATGAATTACAAAAGTTAAAAAATGTGTGACCTAGAGGACCCACTGGGAACTGCTGCACTGCAGATGTCAGAAGCATGAAATACAGGTTATTTGTTTTTAAGTAAGATTAGATACAAATATCTATGTTTGGCCACTCATACAGTGAAATCTCAAAGCAGAACAAGCCCTAGTCTTTCTGTCATCTATCAAAACAGAAATAGAGGAATCTATATGGACACACCGGGTTCCTGTTACAAGGGACATTTGTGAATGTCTCTGCTATTGTTTCTGAGAGAACTGTTATCACTCAGGCTCATAGGACACGTTGTATTTGTTCACCTATAGTAGATTAAGCACGGCGTAGGATCTGACGTTGTGGCAGCAGCCAGAGAGCTCCGTCACTCAGAGTGTGTATATGTGATTATCTTAGCTGACACATTTGTCTTACTTGGAGTTATCGCTGCATTCAGAAAATGATATCACTGACATAAAAACTGATAGTGGAGACTTTGGGGGAAAGAAACAAAACAGTTGTCATTGTAATAATTTTGAACATTCGTTTTGGCAACTGGATTTGTGTCATATATGTTTAGACAGCGCACTGCAAAGATTGTGAGATATAAAGTTCATCCATATATGTATATTGACATACTTTCCTATCCGAATCTTCTAGAGAAAATCCAATTTTACACACCAGGGCTTCTTTGTATTATTTCCAGAGAGCCCAGTTTTCATAAAGACTTTCCAGGTTTTATTTACCCGTAAATACAGTGTGCTACTGAGCGGCACGTAGTGTGCAGCATATTGATCCATCAAATAAATTTGCAGCTATTGTGTAGCTCTTCAGATCAGTGGTCACTAGTAATGCTGAAGAGTAAATCTAGTTTACAACGTTAAGGAAAAGAACTACATTTTCTGTTGTTGTGGAACTGCTGGAGTCCCACACCTGCTCTACGGTGATTGAATATTTAATTACAGACTTGGTCACGGTTGTCTGTTAGAATGAGACGCTGTGTAATCATAGAGCTCACGGTTAACCACTGCACAGACACACCGCTCAGCTCTCACCAATCCAAAAGGCCGGTTTCCCCAAGGCTATCAAAAATAAAAGGAAAAGCATGGAACTTCAAGACACATAAAAAAGGAAGTGCAAGACGGAGCGGAGCACTTTATAATGACTGATCAAGTCTAAAGCAGCTCAACGGTCAGATCATTGTCTCTAAAAAGGGTCTTTATGTGGTCATTAGATTCAAACCTGCCTTATTCTCTTGAGGTATTTTAGCATGATTCCATATTCCTTTCACATCCAGTAGAGAAAGTAATAGGTTTTGTTCTCACTCTTTTGGTGCTCTTCTTTTTTGCCTGAGGATAATCGTGTGTCCAACATCATGTCTCCATCATTCCTCCACTGATCCTTTCTTTTACTGCTTCATATCCTGGAGGGACAAAAGCAAATACACGAGTAATGATCAACATAGGTGCATTGGAAATACATGCCTCTCCAAAAAAAAAAAAAAAAAACATACCTATAAATATGATTCCAGTTGACTACACTAGCGGCAGTAAAGCTCTTGACAACTTTCCTTTTCACACATATGATCACATACGATTTGCAGGGCCACAGTTTTGATTAATAATTTGCACATACTTACTTGAGGAATGTTCATGAATTAAATACAGTTTGAACATGCTGCAAGATTCGAAAACTGATACTCACACATGTCATCACACTACAGCTTCATATGCATGAGTTTTCTAACTCAGTAGGTTTGCTCTGAATCTCATGCAATACAGTGTTGCTCTTGAGTTATAAACAGCTCCGTTTGAATTTGTGAAACTACAGCTCGACAAAACAGCTTAAATCCAAGTAAGGAAGTTAAATTAGCATGCCTGCATCAACAAATGTGTTCCCTTTCGACATTTCACTCGTACTGCGTGTGCTAAGAAGCATGGGAAAAACTGAAGCCTATTCTAAAACGCTGTTATTATTTACTAAAACTGCACGGTATTGGCCGCTGTATAGGGGACTTATTTTTAGCCAATGGGCAAGGCCCTGCGAACAGCGGGCCAATGCCGTAGACCACACCCCCTGGCGTGATGTTTCTGCTAGCCTATGTTTCTAGCCATGAAACAGTTGATGGCTTGGGCCCATTTTGTCAGTAGAGCTGGCTCTTTGATTAGCGGTAATATCAACTGCCGTGCATTTTAAAGACAGCTGATTGAGATTTACCGCTAATCAAAAAGCCGGTTTTACTGACAAAATGCGCATGAATAAATCAACGCTTAAATTGCCCAGCCCTAGGTCTAGGGTATATTTCCAGCACAATAGAGCATTAACTTTTTGCAATACTCCTTAAATTTTTTAATTATATCATAGCATAATACAAACACAGCAATTTGAACCTATATTAACATAAGAAAAACATGCCAGGGTCCCTGTAACGTAGGAGACAGAGGCGTGCAGATCCATTTGCAGTCTTTTATTAAATCGTGGTCATACAGGCTGGGTCAAGATCACAGGCAAACCGAAGCAATACAGGATGGGCAAAGTCATAGTCAAAACACATGCAAGGAGGTCAAGTCAGGCAGCAAACAATCAATAAACAGACAGAACGGGCAAAGGTCAAATATGATAAGAAGACAGGGGATAAATGCTCAGAATTGTCAGCTAGGCAAATAAATACTTTGCAGTGACTGGTTGTGAATGTGACAGTTAAATAGGGAGTGTGAGTGGGTGTGGTGGTGATTAAACAGCTGTAGAGAACAGGTGTGGGTATGCAATGCATGTTGGAAAAATTGAGTTCATGATGGGATAAGTGTCCAAGGGAGGTGAACTGCTGCCAGTGGCCTTTTGCGACAGTCACATTCTGAACCCATTGAATGTTAAATTTTGAAACTGCAGTGAAACCTGCAGTAAGATACATCATAAGAGTGTTGCAGAAATGTATTTAGGGGTACATATTTTAAATGATCCTGGGTTCGTAATAATCATCTATCAATCAAAGAAAGATAAGTGTATTACTCTATATCAAAGTAACTAAAATGTGCAAGGGTCACGTATTAAACCTGCATTTTAGCACCATTGACTGGATGTTTCACTTTGAAACGGCTGCAAAACTTGCAGTAAATATGTAATAACAGTGTCTAAGAAATATATTTAGAGACACGTATTGAGCCTTGTTTGGTAATGATCAAGTAGCAATTGAAAGATAATTATATTACAACTATAAAGATGTCTGTTCTGGTATAAAATATTCAAAGCAGATTTATTTAACAGCTTATTTATTTCATAAAAAAAGTATAAAGGCCTTGTCAAACACCTTTATGCAAATCACACTGAAGTAGGGCTTCATCTGAAGGCATTGCTTTTTGTGATATATGTAATACACTTGAGAACTCTTCATTCTCAAAAGCTGTTTTTGAGTCAAGTGAAAATAGGCAAGGCTTTGAAGTTATCACTAAAATAACTTCTCAATAAAATACCATTTATTAATAACGCTGGAAACAATATGAGCAATAAAACTAGGTAACAGAGGCGAACAAAATTAACTGAAATATTCATAATCTCACATTCTTTTATATACACACTGCGTATCTGTAATTCATTAGAGGCTGCATTTCAACCCCCTTAATTGACTTCCCATTCACAGGTGAATATGAAAGAAGGTCTTTCGCTCTAGTTCTAATCCAATGAAAAAGAGGAAATAAGGGAAACAAATGGAACTAAAACTCTGAAAGTCTGAGGAGTTTTTTTCTTCTTTGGGAATAATAGGCATTGTCTCTAGACTTGACTCATTTTCCACTACCAAGTTATGGCAGGACATACAATTTTTTTTCTTTTTTCACAGCTATCTGATCTAGGCCCTGTAGCTATGGGGCATAGTCATGCTGCACATGAGGAAGGAGATCTAAGGCTTTCAAAGCACACAAGGGCTTCGGGAGAATTATGGCATTCACATTCCACATCATTAGACACAAGGCTTAGCAAAGTAATAACGAGGAAAGAAATTGTTTATATGCACAGCTTCTTTGAATTGAATATGTGAATATTCAATGAGCGTAACATTGACAGACATTGATCGTCACAGAATCAGCACTGTAATTACATTTAAAGTTCAAACTGAAATATTTTCTCAGTTTTTGCAAAAAATCACAGACTGCATTTATTTGATCAAAATACAAATACATAAAATAGTCATATTTTGAGATATTATTACTCAAAAATAAATTACCTAGTTTTATACTTTTTAAAATCTAATTTATAATGTAAAGCTGAATTTGCAGAAGCCGTTACTCTAGTCTTCAATGTGACAAGATAAGTTTTGCTACGTTATATGTTTATGAAAACTATGATATAGATTTCTTTTTTTTGTTTGTTTTCGATTTTTTTAAAAACAAAAACCATTATAAATATCACTTCATAAAATACATTTACTGTAGCTTTTAATATTTTTGATATTGTTGCAGTTCAATAATGTGTCCTTGCAAACTAAAAGTATAAAATAATACAAGTAAAACTGTGATGTATTTATTTGAAATAAATATTTTGTTTTAACATAATAAATGTCTTTGCTTTCACTTTTAATCAACTCCTTAAGTGTGTCCTTAAAAACGTCTTACTGACTCAAAACTTTTGAATGCATATCTAAATAAAGTCTTAAAAATATTTTCATGAAGTGTTCATGACTTAAAAAAAAATTCATCAGATGCATATTTATAGCATGAAAAAAGTTAAGCATAGAAAAAACAGAATCATCACAGATGCATTTGATAGGCCGATTAATTATTATACACGGTGAGCCAACAAATCCCAGGCAGATGGTCTGGCATAGGCTTATACTGTGCTAGTGAATATGTAGGTAGGATGTTCAATACGGCTACATGGCAGGGATATTTTCACTTGGCTTTACTTCTCGAGCCACGGGCTGAGGAAAAAGTCCAAAAGAATAATTTCACATTTATTTCAATTTTAATTTACAACATTGCACTTGCTGTGTGTGCACACATTAAAGTTTCATCTTGGCACTCGTAGACCGCTAGCAGTAAATGGTGGCAGGCGGTATTATGCAAGTTTCACACCACACATTACTCAAGGATTCCCCGCCTTAAGTCCTGCTCAGCGGCTGTAGCTTAAAGTGAGAAAAACCTGAATGCATAAAATTGTACTTACTGAAAGCTGCTACAAACTGAATGTGCCTTTTCATCATATTTATTTGTATATTGTTTCTATGTAAAAATAATCTGCACATGAAGTTCTAGAAAATTCAAGTGAAATAAATGCATCTTTATGTGCGAAAAAAATGCTTTTCCATCTCAATTAAGAATTACACAGTATCTATAAAGGGCTCTGTATATATTTAATTCGGCATTAAGTATACATTACTCGGTTCGATATAACTGATAAAAAAGCTTCTCAGAATACTGCAAAGACAATGATGATGGCAATCAGTGTTCTTATTCTCTGGTGCAAAGCATTGCTTAGCAGATCCGTTTTTATCTAGCTATGGCATTACGGATAGACACTTCCAATAAAGCATTCAGTCAAAGAGGTTACTTATTTGACATCCCTATAGGCATTGATGGCTTGCTAGAGTGTGTTTTTTTTAACTGTTGCTTAAGGGATCTACTAGAGCAGAGAGCAGGTCTGGGAAGTGCTGCATCCACTAATGGCTATAGCTCCAAGAGGCTAGTCTGCATAAACAACAACCCGGTGCAATCAGCAAGATGCACTTCTCTTCTAAGAGAAGAGTGATTGGGGACAATGTGCATTTTTATGTCTTCCACTTCACCCTTTGCAACAGACGTTTAAACAGGGCAATCTGAATGAACATGCTGCAGTGAATAAAGCCGTTCTCTTACAGAAAGTTATCTTCTCTAAGTATTACATGTTGTGCATTTATTTATCTTTTTAAATGCATGGTTCATTCTTTTTATTGTACACTGCAAAAAAAAAAGGCAACACTAAAATAACACATCCTAGATCTGAATGAATGAATTTGGAGTCACACTCAAAATTGAAGTGGAAAAACAGGCTGATTCAACTTTGATGTTGTAATGTCCTTAAAACAAGTCAAAATGAGGCTCAGTAGTGTGTGTGGCCTCCACGTGCCTGTATGACCTCTCTACATCGCCTGGGCATGCTCCTAATGAGGTGGCGAATGGTCTTCTGAGGGATCTCCTCCCAGACCTGGACTAAAGCATCGGCCAACTCCTGGACAGTCTGTGGTGTAACATGGCTTTGGATCCTCAGATGGTGTTCCTGTAATGCAGAGATCCTTGAGCTGCGCTCAAATGGTGCAAACAACGGACAGCACGCTGTCCACATGTACATAGGAGGCTCTGGATTTGACTTTTGATCCAAAAACTCCTCCACATACCCCTTCAACATCCAACCACTCTGCCGCAGATGCTTAAGCCTACCTTCAGCCATACTGAACGGTTTGTGCTCTGTTGTACTGTTTTGGTCATTCAATCTGTTATGGTTTCAAACACAAGGAGAACTCAAAACACCTGTGGTACACTACTTGAAGATAATAAGGGAAAAATAAGGGAAAACACGTGGAAACTAAAAACGAAACCAAAACGGAAAGACGTGAAAACAAATCTGTTTTCGTTCATGGACTCTCATGTCTCCGCCTACCTTGTATGTTGCTCTGGTGTTTAATTCATGTCTTATCTTATCTCGTCAGTTGTTATGTTGTTTCATTGTTGGCTCCACCCAGTGACCTAGTTTGTTGTGTATAAATCCTTGCATGTGTTTGTGTGTCTTCATGATTCTGACGATTCTGAGTCTGACAAAGAAAAATCGCGCACACTTTTTATTTTCCTTATTTTGCAAAAGCACACACTTTTGTTGTTACTGAAAGTGAATTATAAAAAAAGGAGACATTTAACAGATTTGAATTGTATATAACACCTACTTATGTGACCAAATTAAACAGAGCTATTTTAGTGTCTTTTAGACTGATAAGAAAAAAAAAAGACCCAAATCACGCAGGCGTACGGCCGACCTCAGAGGGTTAAGGCTAGAGGAGCTGACACCCATCCTAGCGATCCCTAAAACACTAGAGACAGGTTCTGACATCACACCATGACGAGATGGGTCATGTTCAGCCCAGCCAGTCCCAGTTATTCAGCCTGACGAGTTACTGAAGGTCCTCTGGAGAAGTCAGTATCGACCGTAGATTCTCCAGAGCCCCCATTCGTGGCTGCTCAATGCGTGGAGGTGGCAGTTCGTCTGGTCGGCTCAGGAGAGCATCATCGCTGCCTGGTAGGCCTAGGAGGGCTGCTACGCCGCCTGCCTTTTTCCATCTCCTCCACCCAGGTGGGCTTCACTTTCATCAGCTCCGCCCTGGAGGGAGTCTCCTCCGTCTGCTCCGCCCTGGTGGGCTTCTCCGCCGTCAGTGCCGTGCAAGTGGACTTCTCCGCCATATTATATAAAAATATAATAACAAAATCCTTGCTCTGAATGGCATCAAAATACATGGTTGGTGAAAAAAAATTTATTAAAAGGTTGGTACTAATACTAATACTTTCAACAATAACAATATTTTTCTGACAAAAAAAAAGTGGTGCAATGGTGTCATGTTGATCATGGTAATGCTGATAGCTCATTTACATATTGTATGATCACAACCCTCCATTAAAAACTGAAGGATGTTGCTATTTAATGTTAGTTAGCGATAAATGCGTTTTGTGTTTTGAAGTGCTCCCATTTCACTAGTTGTTAAGAACAATGCCAAGAGACTTGCTGGTTAAAGTAAAGAAGGATGAGCTCTTTTTCTCTCAGATGAGAGCCATCTGGCTGGGAGCAAGGCCAACGGATGAGTCTTGGGAACAGGCCTCTAACAATTTCTGACCCTTGGTAGGTTGACTATAAAAAAAGAAGGTACTGTATAAAATGCCACTGGGGCCATGAGCTGGAAAGGGATTTGGACCCAGAGAGGGTGTGTGTCTCTGAAGAGCATGCGCACTTGGTCTTAGGGTGAAGAATGATGAAAAAACAGACAGATGCGGGGGGGGAGAACGCAATTAGTGTCATGCTCTGGACATGGGAAAATGGATTTTTCATCCTGTGACCTAATTACAGACTTTGTTTCGAGTATGTATCTCTTTTCATTACCTAATGAAGCACAATCATTGCAGTTTCCCAAAGAGCTACATCAGCAGATTGATGTTTATATTTTCTAATGCTCTTTTTAGTCTGGCACATAACAAAAGAAGTTGTTAATTTGGTTCTAAATTGATAAAACAACATTTTACCCACGAGCCCTTACTTCAAACGCAGGTTCAGCCATACTGATGAAAGCGCTCAGGACTCCAGAGCCTCTCTCCAGAAGACTTGCTGTGTGGCTGAACCACGGCCAGGCTGCCCATTACACTGAAGCAGCTTGAAATCCAAAGCAGCAGGAAATGAAACCGTCAGATTCCCACCCACATCCATCCACACAACGGCAAGCTCAGCCAAGTCGCACGCAGTAGAAAATCTATTTCGCACTGTATTGGGTTATACCTCTAATCAACTCTTTCTTTGTAAACAAAGTGTTTAATTTAATACAAGTTCCAATATTCTACTTAATGGAAATATAGATGCGCCAATGCACTGGAATGGGATCGGGGATCCTCGTAATGCATATGTAAGCCCGTATGCATATGTATGCTGGCGCATCAGCAGTTTGTCTAGTGTCATGGCACAAGATAAATAGCTAAATAGATACACAGCCTCAAGCTCACTGACTTTCTTATCATTTAACACAGACATTTGTCACCTTCTGTCGTTTTAACGCTCTGAAGGCAAAAGTCAGAACAAAACATTTACCCGTTGCCATCGGGGGAGCCGAATGCACATGTGGCAGACCACTGCTTTTGTGAAGGGGAGAAACCGACTGCACATACATAAGGCACATAATTTCTGCCATTTTTAAAAAATGACCAGGGGAACGCAACCACTTCAAACAGTGAGCACAAATGGAGCAACGGCTGGGGTCATATGCCCCCATTGCTTTCATTCCCTCACACCCCCAGTGCTCCACACTCACCTCTACCTGCCTCCCTTCACCGCTCAGACCCAAAACACACCTCTTCCTTCTTTTCCTCTGTTTCGCTCTCTCTCCTTCATTCCACTCGGCTCTCTGCAGGCCACAACACTCAGAAGGAAAACAGACACAGCAGTGCATTTTCAATTGGATCTTCAGAATTCCAGAAAAATAAAAGGCCAGGTTGCCTTTGTGAAGTCATCTCACCCGGAACGAACCAACATCGGTCCCCTGCCTGGTGTCCTCCATCCACACACCCCTCCTGGCCTCCAGCATTCAATATACTCTCCCTTTCAAGCTTTCTTTTCCTGCAGTAATAAGGTTAAACACACACACACACACACTGTGTAGTGCAGAGTATGTAGCTATTTACACTGCAAAAATGCAAAAAATCTTACTTGTTATAAAACAACATTTACTAAAAATGTGAAATAAAAACAAAGTAAAAAAACAACATAGACAAACAATAATTTATAAACTTTCCATTTGCCTGCCTTCCCTCAAAGTAAATGTAAAATAACTTTAAAAAATATATATTATTTGTATATCCATATTGTTTTTCCAACTTTAATGTCAAGACAAATGCCCAATTCATAAGTAAGAGTTTCCCAAGGCAGATATTAGTGTTTCCATGGAGAACAACAAATATAATGAAACAACTGACTGCTGAATGCCACAACTGACTTCACAATCAAATATTTTACAAAGCAGTGTAATAATGGTAGTTATTTTGTGAGACTATTATTTACATTGCATTTCAATTTCATCAATGCATAATGTGGATGCTATGATGACAGGGTTATATAAAACATTGTTCTTTATATCAAACATCTATCTACAGATTAGATCAGAAAGCGATCTAAAACAACAACAAAATATGATTACAAGAGTTGGTGAACTCCACTTGTAATAGCTTTAAGACTGTTAGGTTCTAAATAATTTGATTTGTGCAGCAAGCGCTGACATAACTTATCACCTGCATTTTTTCCCTTTCGTTATCTTTATTGAATGGTTTTGAGATAAGGTCTGATCATCTGTGCAAGTAGTGTGTACTTACTCTGCATGCAATGCATATGATTATGCAAATTATACTGGAGGTAATAAATCCTTGTTCTAGCTGAAGGTTGTTGTAACGCCTGTCTTTCCTCTTTTACTTGAAACAAATTCTGTTTGGAACTTGAAAGTTTGCATTTAAAACAGCAGCCTTATCAGCAGTCATGACTTGGAAATGCTATATTGTTATATGACTTGGAAATGTTATATCCCCATGTTTATAGTTCCACTTTCAGTGAATATTCAGCACATGAACTGACAACTTTCACAATAAGTAGAAGGCTATCAGTGCTTTAACTTTGTATCATGCCATCCCTTGTTGTTTGGTGATCTTTTGAGTTTGCATTTTGATTTTGTCTATCGTACGGTGGATTTAAATATACGTTCCCAATCCATTTTAGTGAGTTTGTCAAGTCTAGTCAAGCCAATTCGTGTCATGTTTACATTTACATCTTGTTAATTTTTACATTTTCTTTCTATAAATACTTAATTTATTTACACAAAGTGTATTTCTACCATCATTATATTCTGCAAGCTGCTTTTCTGTATTTACACAATCATAAATCATGCTCTCGATTTAGTGTTTGCCTGTTGGAAAAAAGATGCTAAGAGGATAAAAAAGAAGAGATGAACTGCAGTTAGAGCTGACATTTTAAGGAAACAAGATGCAATACTTTTTAGCAAACTGATAAGCCATTTATTAAAACACAGCAAAAAACATGAAGATAAAAGTCCCAAACAGACCATTAAACTGTAACAAGCTGGAATGAAAACGGCATGTCTCTCCTCCGGAGCCCAATGACTCTGTTTGTTATTTGCCCCAAAAGCCCCAAGTCAGTGAGCCCAGGTAATGTGCTCGCCTAATTTGAGTTTCTGACAAGAATATCACCCCACTTAAAATTGATGGGTTAAAAAAAATGGCACGGATGATGTATTTGCAAAGACGTGCTCACAATTATCACATTTATTTCTTCCACCTGTAATATTGCGGGACAAATGGGTTCCAATAAATGTGATGCAAGTCTTTTCAAGAGGACATTTCATTTTCAGGGCACCAAAGACGTGGATGGTGAATAAGATAATTATCAGGCTCGATGCTTGTTCTGCATTAGCTCTAGTGGGGAGTGATTATGGGAAACAGCTGAATTGCAGGAATAGCTTTTGAACCATGACAATGGAGGTTATCACTGCATGATGCTAATAAGGGATTGAACACCTGCATAATACGAGCAGTAAGAAGAGGGCTTGATGCAACGAGATGAGCTGAGCTTAAAGCAGCAACACTCTGGATCAACTCGACCCAAGATTTGCAATGCAAGGGATATTCAAGGAGATATATTTTGAAGCGATTAAAATTCTGTTTAAGGGGGTTAAGTGTTTCTACCCAGCAGCAACCAATGCCCTGGTTGATCCATTGGGTGGTAAATGATTAATAGCCTTTAATTAGTGTCCCTCTATGCCCTTCTATGGAAAATAATTGTTGTTTATACAATGCTCTGAGCTATTGTTTGCTCTTTGTGTCAAATTAAACACACCTATATTTTTGTTTGCCCTTATTGTCTCCTAGTAGCCAATATGGTGCAACTTAATTTAATGAAAACCAAGATTGATCACAATATCTCAGCTCAAAGTTGGCCTCTGGCTGTATTGTGAAAGTAAATTACCTGTACCTAAGCACACTGCAATATTTTGTGCAACCACTGAACCAATGTGTTTGGGATCAAAAGGCAGAGGACAAAGAAACATACTGCAAGTGTAATGAAATAGTTAAAAGTTCACAGGCCCTCAAGGACGTTGTCTCTTTGGTCTATTTGTTTCCCGTGTCACAGCTCCCACTGGTCTCCAGAGGAATTCGTAGCTTTTGGAATGATACATGTTCCAAAATGCCTCAAGGTGGCTGCAGGCAAGTGTCACTACCCATTGGATATTCCTGGTAAGTACTTTACATGCTTCAAAGCAAAGGTCAGTCATTTGGTATGTCTTCATGTCTACCCCTCGAAGGGGTGCAATGCTGATTAGCTGAAACCACCCAGTCGCTCTGAAGAAAGGGACATGCTTTAAGGCTTCAGACATACCGTGCATAAAAGAATACACTTGCAGCGTATATATATATATATATATATATATATATAAGGCAGTGAAAGGCATTTAATTCTTTAGTTCTTGTATGTTTTTTAATTATTTCAACTTTCCAACATTTATTCTTTCAAATTTCAAGCATACGCCAGTATTTTATTATACTTTTCACCCTCAATTCATTGCAGCAATTATACTATTTAATCATTCGAGCTGCCACTTAAAAGCAGAACATATTACATAATTAAAAAGACACTTCAGAATAAACTTCTGCTTGGCATACAGTGATTTGTTTGAATGAAGAAGTAATTGGATACCATGCATTCATATAGGATGGAGTTGTCCAAGAAATTTGATTTTAACCTCATGCTATCTTCCAGGGATTTTGCTTTCCTATCATCCTATTTCAGCGGTTGCTGTCTTTTTCTTTTCGGCAGTGCAAATTCTATTCCTACATGGTGCTGATCATGGTGCTGTTTTTCTCCGTTTGCACTCAAAGCCTCAGGGAAGCTCTGAGAAAAAGTTAGCAGTAGGCTGGGGAACCCAAACGGGTTGTACGAAAATGATTCTTTTGACTGGTGGAAATATAGCTCATATATAACCCGGCTCTTTTCTATGATGCATCTACAGAGGCCTGCTTGGATCCTCCCAGAAGTCAATGGGAAACAGTCAGTCAGAACAATGGCATTAGAGCGGCTGGATGTGTTCTGCGACAGCTTTACCGATCAATAATGGTTTAGCCAAGGAAAAATGTTATACTTATACAAAATACTGCAGTTAATTGATATTGAAACCTACAAAGATCCTCTCTTTCAGTACATACACACAAACACTGTCTACACTTCAGTGAAAGAAACCAGTTCTAGCACATAGTAAATTAGTTTATTTCCTTCTTAACGCCATTCCAGCATCTAAGGTTTTAAAGCTATAAGGCTGTAAGTCTTCTATCTTTACACACATTCGATAAGAATTTAGAGTCATCAGTTAACTTAAAGTGCATGTCTTTGGGCTGTGGGAGGAGATCGAGCACATGGTAAAACATGCCATCCCGATAACAAACAATTAACAACTAGAAGAAAAGTTTTGTATTTGCAAATAATATATGCATTATTGTATAATATATATATATATATATATATATATATATATATATATACATATGCATATATATATTAAAGGTGCTCTATGCG
>JAUCMT010000134.1:18959748-18974770 GCA_032357475.1 Enteromius thamalakanensis | reverse complement strand
CTTAATTGTGAACAAATTAACCATTAATTAATGCTTAACTAATGCATTATTTTGGACCCCTATTCTGAAGTGTTACATAATGTTGCATTAAATAATAAAAAAGAAAATTACACAAGGAAAATGAGAATCATCAGGTCACTGTGCATTCAATACATTTTATCATGTAGAATGTAATCTGCATGTATGCATGTATGTAACATAACTTAATAAGAGAGAGTGCACAAACTCAGGACAAATAATACACAGAAAACCATCCAGGAGGCAAATTGGAAAAGCTAACTTCATTAGAAGGCCAGGTGTATTTGCACTGTTTAATACCAAGCTAATTAAATGGTCTTTAAATGCGTTTCTCCTTATAACCATTGAGAGGGACATCCCAGTGAATCACAGTGAGGTCATACATCTTCAAACACATGGTTTACAGAAGAGTGTTGTTGTAATTAGTTATTAATTAGGGATACTCTCTATATGTATATATTATCTGTATATAAGTTATTAATACTAATTAAATATAATATAAGATTATTATTGTGTGTAATTTTTTTTGGTGGTGGAGAGAGGGTTGACCTTTTTTCAGTTTCAGCACATGCCCCTCAAAAGGTCTGTGCATGGCCCTGAATACAAAACGTAAAGTTAAATAAATGAATATTTAAAAAAAATTATTTATGTTTGTTTTCAAACAAACAAATAATTCATTCATGAGTGAAAATGAATGCCATGTGGCTTTTTTGTTGAATTTATCGTCAACTTTACACAATTTAGCCACATCATGTGACAAGGTTACTAAACAACGGCAGCTAAAAGCTTTCTTTAAAAGGCAAGTCAAACATTCACAGACTTTTTTGTGTGTATGTGATGCGGGGCACGCCGAGGTTTAGTTTTATTTTTCGGCCCCAGGTTTCTCCAATAACGGCCAATTGACAATGTATTAGCACAACTGCGCACATTCAAACTTTCAACAGCCATAAACATGTTAGCAAGCACCGATGTTGCTCAAATAAAGTGATTCATCAAGCCCTCCTGAAAGACTCCTTTGTGGTTTGCACTGCAACTTCTCAATGAAGGGGGGTTGTCTGAACTGACATTCCAGTCTTGCTTAATTAACCCTGGGTAGCGATAAAGCAGTCATGCTTTTCAAACCAAATCTCACTCCACCTTAATGACTTCCAGAGTCTCCCATAAAGACCCCCGCCGGACACCAATGGCCGTCCACCCCCCTTTGCCTCCTTTAAAACTCTTCTCTCCCCCTTTAAACCATGCAGTCCTCACTACTTCGAACAAACTTGGCTTCCTCCTCAATCTCACACTTGAACCGTGTGAGCATTCCTGAGGTTTCTCACCTCACTTCAAGAGTCCAGCTGACGTAATGAATACTGCTCACTAATAAGAATACACTCCAGAAGATGTTTCAATACAGTAAATAGGCACTTATAAAAAGCATTAGAGTAAATAAGACATCCTTTGTTGGTTTTATTTGGATATTTCTCTCTGTGTGACTCTGAGCGCACCCTTTATCATGGTGTTGATAACATGATGGATTGCCAGATCCACGGGACGCCTTTGATGTTTTAGAATGCAGCATAAAGTGAAACATTTCAATCGGTTACAAGATATTCACAGATTGTGACAAACGGCTTTTGTTTTCTACTGACAACCTGAATAGTTTTTATTTATAACGGCATATTTGGCCCAGACTTGTTTTAGTAAGTCTATTCATTGACTGAAGTGACAACAAATACAATGCAGACAGAAAAACACATTGTGCAGGGTGATTCTGTTATCAGTTGTCAACTACTGCTGTTGTTTTACAGACAGATTAAAGCACCTTTGTGTTCGTAGCGCATCTGATGATCACAGAAGGGCAGATTGCAGGTTTAGTAGCTGGAGTGCTTTCATGCTTGTTTGACAGCACACCGGTCTTAATTTTTTTCCATTGTTTTGATACACATTACAGGGAAAGGGGTGATATTTTGGGGGGCAAACAGGAGGGTGGTTTTTTGTTTTTGAGCATCAGTGTAGGAGAGACAGTTGTCACTTTCTACTCCAATAAATATTTCTAACAAACCAGGGTTTGTTTCTTTTTAAAGTTGCTGCAAGTAGGTCTTGGTAACAGCAAAGCTATTTTTTGCCTATTGCTCATGAAATCTTATAATGGGGCAAATTGTTCCAATGGAAACCTGCTGCTTGTGAACACTGATTTGACAAAATTATTTTTTGTTCAGACAAAAAACTAAATAAAACATAAAAAAAACATAATATTTCAGTAAAATAGTCATTTTTGCACAATAATGAATTTGAATGCAAAATATTAATAGTTAAATATTTTTAAAATGGAAAAAAAGGCATAGTTGACTTCAGTAGTTAAAGATGTTTAAACATTGCTTCCATGGCCTGATTAGATGCATGGTTAAAAACACACTTTTTTAAGTATTTAAAAATTTCTTTCTTTCTTTTTTATTTATGCGAAAAATTATGATGTTACTCTTGTGCTAAATCTGTGTAGTTTGAACAATTTAATCAGAAGTTAGAACAATTTTTGCATTTGTTTGTTAATGCACTTATAAATGCAGTGATCTTTTAGTCAGCACACTCTAAGAAATAAAGGTAAAAAAGCTGTCACTGGGGTGGTATCTGTAACGAAGGCAGAGACAGAGCGTAGACATACCGACTGGGTAGTCACCGGCGAACATACACAGAGAAGGCTGAGCAAGAGAGTAGTCAGAGTCCAGGCGAGGGTCGGTAACCAGTAAATATAATCCAAAAGGGCAAGACAGAGACGGTAAAAAACAGGCGAGGTCGGTAACAACAGCTAAAAAAACCACAGAGAATAACACGGAGTGGAAAACAACAGGGTTGACAGTGCAATGGACCATGGAGACAGACAAACACTTCCGGGTTTTATAGGCATGTAACTAGGTCAGAGGGTGGAGCCAACAATCAAACACCAAGACCACAAATGAGTGGGCGGAGACATGAGTTCATTGATGAGAGTCCATCAATGAAAACAGACGTAAACACACACACAGTTCATGGAGAGCTGGAGTGCCAACCAAAGTCCTGCTGGGACATCCAGCTGATCGTAACAGTACCTTTTCAAAAGGTACACTTTTGTACCTATAGGTTACAATTTGTACACTTTAAACACTAATATGTACCTTTTAGGTACCAAAATTGACTCTTTATGTACGAAGATGTACCTTGAAAAGCTTTTGTAGTTTTATTTGAGAGTGCACATGTGTTGTTACAAACTTGAAGCGTTTCAAATAAATTTGATATTTCAATTGTATTTACTTGATTCAGTTTCATCTGAGGAAAGTTTATAGTATAGAATAATAAATTTAAAATACTAATATATATATATATATATATATATATATATATATATATTTATATATATCCCATATAAGTATCATATCCACAGACAGAGTATGGATAGTTTTATTGATTTGCTGAGCCGCCATCTATGATTCTAAAGTCAGGATTTTGCTGCTCCTCTAGTCAGAATACTTGAGGAGTGTTTCAGTTAAAAACACTTTTTTTTTTATGGGGTACTTGTTCCACGTTACATGCACTTACTATTATAATAACAATAAATTATGGGTAGCACTTTATTTTACAGTCCTGTTCCTCATGTACATACTACGTACTTATTGTAGTAAGTAGTAACTTATTGTACGATAACTAGGTAATAACTAGGTACTAACCCTGAAACTAAACCTAGCCCTATCCCATGTATTACCTTATTACCAATATTTTATTGAGTAGGTACACTGTAAGTCCATAGTAAGTACATGTAAGTATACATAGTAAAGTATAGTATAATAGTAAGTATACATCATAAATTGCAACCAAGTTATGCATAATTACATGCAAGTAACCCTTACCCAAAACCTTATCTTAACGCTAACCATATAGAAAGTACATGTTGTTAATTAATATTATACTCAGTACCTAAATGTATAGTTGTACTGTGACAATGACTCCCTAAAATACATTGTGACCAAAAGTTTCTACTGGGACCTCAGAATTTCTAAGTTTCAAGTTAAAGGCTTGCAGCACATTAATCATGTTCCTCAAATGAAATAAGTAATTGGGTGTAGTGCATTAGAGGGATTCAGCAACTTAAAATTTTATCAGAACATTGAAACATGAGGAGCAGAATTCCACAAAGAGGTCTCAAGACAACAGGAAGTCATAAATTGGCACATGATACCCTGTTGCTTAACTCTCCCAAGCAGATGCAACACACATTGTCACAGGACAGCTTGCAACATTAACACAAAAGATACATATTTAGAATCCCAACTCAGGAAGGAGATTGTCAATATTGTGCAAATAACCAACATAATGGTGACATCATGACATCATTATCTTTAGATGGGTAAAATAATTAAAGGATAGATCTCCATCCCCCAACTCAGGACCAGACAAAAATTTCTGATGAGACCTTTAACCCCTGGTTTTCACAAAACTACCCTCACGTTTCACAAAACTGCTTTTCATGCCTATTCAGGCATAAAATACACTAAACCGGACTTAAATCACTAATATGCATAACTGCATATTATATGTAACCCACACCTTGAACTATCATGTGTTAATCACTCATTGTATAGTTATTTGAATAACTATTGAATGACTTATAGTTTAATATCTTTGTTAAGTATGGTTTTGCTTTAACCTTCCTGCTTAAAATGTTTCTTCCCATCAATTCTTAGTCAAATGTATCATATTTATGTTATAGAAATCATGTCCAAAGAGAAAAATTGGACCATGTGACTGATAAGATAACATATGGATTTATGATTTGGGAGGAGACATATCTCCACACCCTGAGCTAGAATTATATCTATTGGTTAAAACACGATTTTGGGATGTGTCCAAAGATGAGTTTAAAAGCTCAACACACTATTCAAATCATGCTCTTAGCCTCCGCTTTTGTAGCCCGGCTTTTGCTCTTTGCAAAGGAGAGCCATTCCATGTGCTCTTAATCTAGTCTCATTACTTTATTACTTTATTTCTTTACTTTTTTTTTCTTTCTGTGAGAGTTTGTGTAAGTTTGGTCTGCCGTGTCTCCAATTCTCAGACTGCACTTCAACTTCTTCAAACTTCCAATCTTGTTACTGTGCTTATTAATAGTGTTTACACTGTAATCTGGATTTTAATATCCAGCGCAGAGTTGATGTTATACGGCTCGTTCAGTGAATCGCAGACCGACTCTGCAATGATGATTATGATTGAATTCTTCAAACTCAAATTTTATTTGTCACTTTGTTATTCTTTGTTTGAGCTAGTTTGCTTACATTGTATTCTTCTCAGTAAGACATTTCATTAGGGTCAGAAAAAAAAACAGGTAATTGGCTTCTTATGTAAAGAATTATCAATCATCATTGCATTGCTGGACTCAGCAGTATTCTGAACAGTCCAAGCATTCAGTTCAAGATGGAGCATGAGAAAGGAAAAGAGCAATTTCCTTAGCCTAAATGGAAAGTTCTGTCAAGCAGTTTGGAGTGATCCACCATCAATCACAGATAAATTCTCTTGAGCTGGGTAGCAACGAAAAAAAGGAAAGAAAAAAATTGGGAGCACTCCATTACCTGGGTGTCTTTCAAAGTGACTAATGGCATGTGACAAAAGGCATTCAAGAGTCACACAATGTGTTGCCTTCATAAAAATGAACCTGCTGCCACCCGGTAACACAGCTCACATAATCAAGTCTCAATCTCTGAACAAAAGGATGAACCTCAATTAGATGGTTTAGAGGGTCAGCTTGGTTTTAAATAAACATTTCTGGCATGACCACCTGGCCTAATGTTAAAAAAGTAAAGACATATTATACTGTACCTAAATTAATGCATGGATACTGCATCAGCTGATTTTGAGTGTAGTTTGTCACAGGTGTTAAAATATGTTTCAGAATTGCCGCAGATTTTATTATGAAAACTGAAAATTTACCCCATAAACACTGACCTTACACCAATAAATCAAAGCCTATTACCTTTTTGGGGAGCAACTGCTAAAAAGATGCATTTATTTATTGCCAATGCCAAGTTTTGTGCCTATTCATGTTCTAATGACTTTGGGGTGAAAAAAAAAAATTGAATAAATATTTATCAGAGAGTTGTGTCACAACTAGCTCTAGTCTTCCCTAATGATGAAATACTGTTACTCAAGCACTTTACACCTCTACTAATTAGTATATGTTAACAGCATTTCTCATTTTCTTCTCACCTTCGCTTATGCGGTCTCACTTATTTTCCCTCTCTCTTGTTCTCTCATTCTGTTATTTCCACCACAGTGTGATTTTATTGATGCAAAATAAGTAGACCAGTCTTTTTGAGGCCCTGTGAATAAATCACTGCTGGAGATTGACAGAACGTAAGATGATTGCACATGTCATTCTCCACTACTGAGACTGTCTTGACAGAGGTGTTTAAAATATGCTTAAATATTTCCACACCACTCAAAATAAGGATATAATAAAATATCACAATGCAAAAAAAGAAAGGAAATGGGCTATAGCTTGGTCTGTACTAACAATCTACTAGGGTTGCTTGACTTGAAAATTCCAGGTTTTAAATACCAAAGATATGCTTTCAAACATAATGAGGTTAAAAGATCTCTTGCCATCTGGTTAAAGGTATTTTAAAAGTGCTCTGCAGTGTCCCAGAGGTCTTCAGCACAAAGATTTGAGGGGATATTCTCCATCACTTTCTTAGATGTTCTCATCCGCTAAACAGTCCCAGTGCTAATGGTCTCTTTTTTTTACCCGAATGTACTCCCCAGACCAGGACTCTTGTGAGAGGTTCTTTCGAATTTAATTTAAAGGTAAGAGAGAAAAACTTGCTCAGGTCTTCATGTTCCCAGTTCTCTTATCCCCCTTTATAAAGTCTTTCTGGCTTCATATTCTGCTTTTTTTAACCAGAATAAATACATTTGATCGCATGTAGCTTTAAAAGACATTATGTTAAACTATATAGTATAATCGCCCCACAACAATTATATATTTGCTCATAAATTGTAAAAGAAGTAAAGCACCAAAAAGGTCTAAGAAACAACTGAAAATAAACATAGAAACATAAGAGGTGGGTCTGTAAACCTGAAAAGACAAATAAAACTTTCTTTCTTTCTTTTTCCTCTTTCCCCCTTCCAGAATGTCTACCTTTATAATACATTGATGTACAGTACCTTCTGCCTCTGACATAGTTAGAAAACTACAAAGCCATCTTCTGTGATAATCATGGCAGATTCTCTTCTCTCACTACCTCTTTTGTTATTGAGCTTCCTTTTGTTCAAAGTCTGTCAGGTCTACCACCTGCCCCAATGATTTAAGTAAGTTTCTGCTTAAATGACTGTGAGAATCAAGTGGGGAAAATTCTTCTAGAATGTAATTGGACTTGGATATCAATGAATGATAATTAGCACATTATGAGTCTTGTCATTAAGACCTACATCTGCAGAATCCATTAAGAACTCAAAAATGACAAACACTAGAAAAATCATCTTAAAAGGTAGTCAAATGCGACGATCACATGATTACTGAGCATCTAGTCAAGCCTGCTGTAAGAGCAGTTTTGTCTAATGCGATTTCGATGAAAAGATTGTTTTTCCTGTGTGTAGGATGGTTTTAATATACCAGCAATTTACTATATGCATAAATTACTGCTCAGAACTTGTATTTTTTTTTTTGTTGTTGTTTAATGATTCATATTTCAAGACTGCCTCACATCTGAAATTGAGTAAACCAGATGATAAACTAAAAAATGCTGTAATTAGTTAAAGGCACATATCAAAGAAGTATACAGTGACGATGATGGGCATCAACAGGAGAGTTAAAAAAGCTTGACACAGCGACGCTTTTCTTTATGAAATATAAACCTTAATTATATCGTGTAATTTCTAGATTTTCTGCAATCTGTCTCAGTCTTTAGGGAACAAAACATCTCCCAAGAATTTGGAGCTAATGATAGCCTGTCAGAGGTGCAGCTGTCTAGAATAAATTGTCAGGTTCCCTTATAAACAAGAATTCCCTGAACAACCAAGATGGTCCCAAACAAAAACTTATTTACGACTTCACATACAACAAATAGTAAAAAGAAAAAACAGCAACTCCAGCATTTTTAGTACACGAAAATGGCCATCCAGATAAATTATGTGGTTGTCATCTTAAAACAGATGCGAGGATGAGGATGAAATGAATTTATCAAACTTCACAGGCATCAAAGCGGCTCTTTATCTCAATTTTTGGCCAAAATCTTGTTTCAGACTTCAAACGTATGATCGTATGTTGTGCTATTGTTCTCTTTTTAAAAAACACAATTTGCCATTCTTTGTCCTCAGAGCCCGTACTTTAATCATTTATTTAATCAAGCAGTCGAGGATTTGAGGTGTTATCTTTTCTACTGGATCAATAGGATAAATAATGCTCTACATCCCAGCTTAGCGGTCAGCCCAACATCTCTCATTATCACCGCCATCAGCCCATAACATAAGATAAATACATCTGATCCATCCATCCGAGCGGAGCCTGATCTGTCACCAAAAATCTATTTGTAGTAAATCTCGCAGACATGGGAAATATGCACTACGGAATCTGTAATGAGATTCTTATGTTCTTACAAAGGAAGGCCTTATAGACAGAGACTGAAATATGAATGTAACACTTTCAAAGAATGTCAGACAATGATAATGTTCTTGGCTCAGTATCAAATGTGCTAATTTGAGTTGGTGCAATTTCGTTAATCTGAAATGCTAAATGAGCTTCTTTTCTTGTCAGTGGTCTCCTGATATGTAATACAGGGATCAAGAGACTGTGTGCAGTCCATGAAATTCTTCTTGCTGGTATATGTAGACTACATTGATCACTTTTTGGAACACACACAGCCAATGACTGTGGCAGGTGTGAAGAAATAGGCTGGCTTCTGACAAATGCTTCTTACAGACATGTAATGTTGTCCAAGGGACCTCCGCTGCAAGCCTTTGTGAGTCATTTCTCTTCTCCACTGTTACTACCCATACGTGCTGTGAAAGCGAGAGCTATTGCAACCTGGGGAAATCTCAAACAACATGGCTCTGAGTTAATTAATAACAAGAAGAGCTTTAAAAATAGCCATATTTGATCAGTGGACATGGACGTAGATTGAACAGGAGATGGATGTCTCTGCAATCATAACTCTTTAAAGCATTAATAATGAGAATCTGTCAAGGATTTGAACTGCTGGTGAGAAGATGATTTGAGTGTATTGATTCAATCAGTAATTGCACTTGTATTGTAATGCAATATCGGACGACTGATAGTACAGAAAATCTCAGGTTTTCAGAAAACACAAATAATTGCAACGACCTTCAGTTTTTATTTCATATCATGCAAGCCATCACAATATATTGTAAAAATGATTTATTATGGCGCCATTTACAATATAGTAATCTACAAAACAGCGACTGTGTAGCAGAGCATAAAATAGAAAATAGAATCATACCAAATTTTCTGTCTTTAAATATATGATACTCTCTACAGTATATATACCCTGAATGACCAGGCATGCATTATGTAACTCAGACATGCTAAGTCTTTTTTTTGCATTCCACAGAAACAATAAATTAATATGGGATGACAGTTTTAATTTTTGGGTGTGCTAATAATTTCTACGTCAGATTCAGCTGCGAATGTTTTAGGTTTTGCTACACGGCATGCCTTTTCAGAGATAATATAATCTATAGACCATCAACACTCATAAGTCATGACAACGTAATACACCATATTAGCCTATTACAATCATTGTAAGCACAGTTTATATTACCACCCCAGAAAATTCTTCTTTTTCTATTTGATGATGATGACTCGATGACAACTTATTTTATAATAGTTGAAAAAGGACTGACGGATGGAATAGTGTTTTGTACTCAATGCCCCAGTGCTGAAGGGAACATTGAACGTCTGTGTTTTTATTACAGCCATTTCCTGTTTATTCAGAGGCCTCATCCATCTCCTTGAAAGCTTCATTGTCTGCTTATTAGTCCTTAATTCCAAAATTTGAAATTTCTAATAAGCTGTGATGGATTATAATGTTGCTTTGTCAGATTCAATTTGGGTGGTCATATTTACTCAATATAACGCCAACTAGCTTACTTTGAAAATTATGTGCCTGAAATGATGTTTGGTGGAAAAAAATTGAGCCTGCATGCTGTTGTTTGCTAATCAGATGTCAACTATGGTTAGCCATTCGAGTGCCCTAGTGGAGAAAGAAGAGGGGGGGGCAACAAAAGAAAACCGACTCAGTTTGATACACAATTGATGGTTTGCAAATTACTTCAATCGAGTTATGTTTTCCCCCCAACTTATCTGAATAATGCATTTATCCATTAACTTTCTAAGGCGTGTGAAATCTGCTATGGGATCTAGCTTCATCAGAGTCAAGGATTTCTAGGAGATGCTTCTCTAATATCAATGATTTTCTACACCATTACATCCCTGACAACATGTCCTTAAGGAGAAATGACAAAAGGATGGATCGGTGGAAAAAAAGGGAGGGGAGATAAACTACACTGGTTTTGTCACAAACAATTTTAGTGATATGCAAGGGAAAGACAATGCCCTGAGCCGCTAGACCTAATCCATTTAAGAGAAAAGGCCCTGCAAAAGCTTCCACTAAGAGGGATGACTTTTTTATTGCTAGTAGCCGATTTGCTTATCCCGGTACATTTTCCTTTTTAAGGTCAAGGAGATGTTCGATAACTTGCAAACTGTGGCATGGTGCATGCATGAAGCATTTAAATACCTGTGGCAGATTGTGTTTGGGTGGCGTTTGGAGATCCAGGCCAGACTGGAGGGAAAGGTTTTGTAAGGCCTGATATGAAATAAGTGTCAGAGGTTAAGCCTGTAGCAGGCTTACAGAAACTCATTTCTCTTATCTTTTTCTGGTCATGAACCGTGAGCAATGGCATTATCAAGGCCCTGTTGTTACAACAGAGAGCTGCATCACAGACACAGTGAGATTTCACAAGTGCGCGTCTTAGGAATGACTCCAATCGCTGGGCTAATCTCGCTATTGTGCGTTCCCGTTATCGGCCCCCTCCACTGTGAGAAGAACAAAGAATAATATCTCCCAATCCATAAATCATAATTTCAACCTTTGTGTTAGGTCACCATTTAAACTGTCTCTGAGGTTAAGAGTTTATCCCAGCTTGCTCATGGCAATACTTTTTTTAATCCATCTCTCAAAACATTTCTATTGTTAATTGAATTTCCAGGCGTGGACATACCAAGAACGGGAAAGAGAAAGAGCGAGTAAGGAAGAAAGAATAAGAGAGAGAGAAAGAGGCTGCTACATTTCAAAATGTTAATCTGTTTTTGCATAATCCTTATAACTTGTATTTGCATGGTTAAATATCCATCATTATCCTTGGACCGTGCAGCAATCATTGTTCTATTTACTCCAAAGACATTTTTATTTGCACATTCCAACTTGACTAAATTACGATGTCTTAAAGATGAAAATCTACATGTAATACATGGATATAACCTTTTTTTAGTTGTGTGTTAAATCATTAACAACTTGCCCTAATGAGTTGCTGAGGTTTATTTTTACAATGATTCCAAATAATTTTCTCTGAATTTACAGCCCATTTCACTCACCACAGGTTGTTTTGTGAACTTGCCACAGTGTGCAAGGTTCTTTGTGCAAAGAAACAAAGAACTGTAAAGATTTAACAACCTGTAAGATAACAACCTCATTAAACAAAGTAGCAACAACAGCTTGACACAATATCACTATGATACGAGAAACCATAGTGTATGGCTCCTTTAAATGATAGTCTACTGTTATAACTATCTTTTTCTGGTTTTAATGTACACACCTTTGCATTAATGGAACAGGATTTCATCTTGTGATTTATGCATTTTAACTACACAGCTCATCAACATAGCAATTAACCACTTTCTTGCTTTCATGTGACAGCACAGATGTAAACGTGAGTAATTGCACACCACTCTGCTCCTGGTGGTCCTTGTTCTATAAGACAAATCAACCAGTTGATAACCAGTCTTCACTAAGTCATGTTTGAAATCAGGTCTTCTAGTATCTTTTTTAATATTAATGATCCTACCATACTTTTTTTTGGTGAAATAGTCAGGTGAAAACTCATAATCTCATGCAGACCACCCAAGGTCAGTTACACATGGATCAGGAAGCAACACAATTATAATATCACACACTGACATTTGAATTTTAAAATAATGTTCACCCCCTCTAGCCCTGGTTTAATCAAAACCGTAAAATCTAACTATCACACATTCTAACATTGTATGAAAAAAAGAAAAAACTCTTTTTAACACACACAAAAAAATCAAGTCCCATAATGCATTTGTTAAAAAAGTATCATATTTAATATAATTCATATTACTATTACTTTCACTTGATCACTTCGGTGAACCTATACTGCATGCACTATTGATACTGGGTCGGCAACATCTGTTGAATGGAAGGCATTTTACAAATACTGTTTAGCGAAATATATTCAACCATTTTATAAAAATGCATAGTAAGAAGATTTGCCAGCAAAATAGTTTTAAGACTTACAATAAACTTATGTGTGTTTATTACATTAGCTGGTGCAATAGATAACAGGATTTAAAAATACTTTCCAAAAAGGTCCTATTAATAAATGTTAGTAAGCCCACCCCATGCACGCACACAAATATATATGCTTCATCATCCAAGTTAACATTCTGGTCAGGTGTGTGTCAAAGTGAGAAGTTTCACAATTCTCATTCTAGCCAATTTTCCTTTGAGAGGATTCTTTTTCCTCTTTTTCAAAGCTCAGTTTGAAAAAGGAGCTTTGGTGTAAGCTCACAGGCCACTAGGGAGCGATTCCCAACTGACACTCAAAAAAAGAACAGCTTCAAGGGCCCACGATGCCAGAGTGCATTGTGTAAAGGAAAAACACAGTGATTAAAAGTGAAATGTTTGTTTGAAGTTGATGTTATTTTGGAAAAAAAACCTTTCTTAAGAGGATTTTAAAAAGAAACTGATGGAAAGCCGAGTGAGAAAAGGAATGGAATTACTTCCCACATTTATAGTACAGTGTTTCCCTAAGCTACCATCCCACAGGTTTGGGCCTTAAAGGTCTCAGGATGTATTCAAACCTCATCAGTGGCTTACAGCTAACTTCAAAACCCTAATTAACCTAGATATAATGCTGTGCCAAGAACAATGAGCAAAGTAAATCATACTGTAGATGCATGAATATTGAATATCGCCTCAACAGAGGTATTTTAAAATATTCATGCGCAACTAAAAAGCGCTATCGCTATAGCATCCCTGCTATGTCACGGAAGCCAACAGATTTTATTAACTAAAATGTTTACGGTAGTCCAGATAAAATTCTCCATTCTGAGACAAGAGTTTCATTTTTGTTTTGAAATAGCATCGCTTTTAAACAGAAACGAAAATGCCTTTGATGGTCAGACTATGCTAAATGAAACCTCTCCAGAGGGGAAGCATTGTAACAGATGTACATTAGTATGCACCCTCCAGACCAGGCTGCTGGGCTGCCCAGGCCTGGTCAGAGCTACATCTGGACCAGGTCACTACCGTCTGAGCCCCGAAGCTCATTATGGGGAATTACCAAGAGCGCACCAACTGCAGATGCATGAAGAGGTCAGCCTCGATGACACTGTCAAGAGATAAGGAGGGTAGATTCAGAAAGAAACTGTCAGATTTCCCCACACTATCAAGACATTTTGTAGTCTAGAGTCTCCCCAAAGCAGATTTACCTTACACGAGAGGCTGATGTAACTGAGATAAGGAAGAAATATGGAAGCTATATAAATGATCAGCCTCTGGCAACATATGATACTTACCATTAAACTAATCAAAAAGGTCAATTCCTGGGGAAATATGACACCAAAATAAGATCGATTCATTTTCTGGTAGTGGCTTTCATTGGGTCTGTAGGTGCTTGTGTCATAGGATGAGCCTGGTTGTTTCAGAGAGTCTTTCTATAATTCATGGATAATGAGAGATTTAAGGGCAGAAAACAAGGATCTGTCTGTATGGGATCCGAGACACCTTCTTGATCCCCCTCATTGGAAAGTCCTTACAACAGTCCACTCGTTATTCTTCAGCAATTATGAATTCCTTTGACGGCATGACTTTGCATAAATAACAGCTAATTGAATATAAATAGGATGTGATGGTATTTGATTATCTGTTTTTCATTTTCTGGAAAGATTATGCAAATGGACTCATCTGCATATCTCCATACACAAAAAAATAAGATGAAATGTCGGACTAGATTATTCTTTGCCTGCATTACAGGCAAACTTCTTTAATCTTATGAATTTGGGATTAGTTTCACATTTTGGTGTGATGCTCTAATTTGGCAAGATGAAGGAGGTCATTGAGAAACTGGGAGCTTTTGTTTGCTTCAGTAGGTGAAGACAATAGACCTAATAGAGTTTAAAGTGGCTTTGTTATTTTTCTTAAAGCTTGACTGAATCGTGGAATTTGTCACAACTGCTCATTGTTGGCGGGCAGATACAGCAGGGCATGGCGGTGCGCAGATGATGAAGAGTTTATTGCGGCATGGTTTGTTTGGAGTAAATGGAAAAAATGAAAAGCCTATTACAGGAATAGATGGTGAATTACAGTTCTGTCTGGTACCTAGATGCTGGTTTTAACTCCCTTAGAATGTACTGTATGATGCAATTTCAACACATGTGTCCAGACTGTGTTGCCAAGTTAATGAATACACTTAAAGAGCAGCATAAATAAGGTGGCTTATTGATGCCTGAGCATAAAAAGTGAGATAAAAACGTCTGAAACGTCTGAAAATGTAAAGTGAAAGATGATTATTGGTACAGTTTAGTAAAGATATTATGAAATTAAGAGGTTCAGACACAAACAGACCGACAGACCGACAGACAGACAGACAGATAGACAGACAGACAGACAGACAGACAGACAAATAGACAGATAGACAGATAGACAGATAGATAGATAGATAGATAGATAGATAGATA
>JAUCMT010000134.1:18936994-18959648 GCA_032357475.1 Enteromius thamalakanensis | reverse complement strand
ATAGATAGATAGATAGATAGATAGATAGATAGATAGATAGATAGATAGATAGATAGATAGATAGATAGATAGACTACCGAAAGAGACCCAATGTGTTGTTCCAAAGAATGCTCATTCTCAGATCAATCTAAAAGGATTATGAATGCTCAACCTCAGAAGCTGTTTTTTGATTAGATTCTTCTCTGAAAAGACCTGTTTTCGATTTTTATTAAGATCAGTTTTGTCAGGCATAACATTGATCACCTAAAAGGAGAGGCTAAGCTGATGCAGAGACTGCCAAGTAATAGTGAATTAGAAGGTGTAGTGGGGAAGAGAAAATAAATATCCATAAGTATTTAATAAAATTGAACTGCTGCAGTTTGAATGTCTATATCAATACCCAGTGCCAAAAGGGAAGAGAAAAACCAAATAAAAGTAGAGAAAACAAAGGCCCAAAGCTACAAGGAAAAAGTGAGGGAGTAATTGTTCTTACAGGTAATCCATAGCATTAACTTATAGGGAATGTGTTTATGTCGCCTCTAAACAGTGTCACGCAGTGGGTCGCACAAACCGGAGTTCAGCTGGGTCAAATTAGATTTCAGAAGCTTCAGCGTGGATGGATGATCAAAGACAACTCGGTTATTTAATCCATATTGTTGCTGGAAGACAAATTAGCTGGTAGTGCAGAAGGGACAGGCGCCTTTGAAACGCCTGAGATTGCATGCATAACCAAGGATCTGTGGCATTTGACGTCTACAGAATGGGAAATAGAAGCAGGAGGCATTGCAAACCACCTCCTGATGCTTCACCCCAAGGGTGGTGGGAGGGCATGCATGTCTCTCAGAAACATGATTGATTTGCTTCTTAGTGTCAGCCAAGTTGCAGAATATGATGAGGAGATTCACTCGAACACTCGTAGACACGGCTCGGATGCAACATACATGTGCTGGAAATAAGAGCTAGAGGCTTGTTGACTGATGTGTGGCCCTCCCATTGCTCTTGTTCATCATTACAATTGAGTATAGTTCAGGTCCTCACATCCTTAGCCATTCACTTTGAATTTTAAACAGCTGTCACTCAAATTAGGGATTTGTGTGATTTTTTTTTTTGCTTAAGTTGTTATTGAAGTGCATTGAAAAAATATATGAATTGGAGCAGTGGCGGTTCTACATTGAATCAGCCCCCATCAGTTAGATATGAAAATTATGTAGCAATAATCCATTGATGTTTGATGCTGTGAAGGCGGATAATGTATGTCGTTATGTTTTTTTAAAAGATCGGCTTAAATGTGTGAAATGAAGAAATAATGTCAAAAACAGATTTATAGCATTCTAAATTGATTCTCAATTATTGAAATGACTAGACTCCTCATTATGTTTTCATGTTTTTATATTCTACTGCAAATATGCATATTTAAAAAAAACACCTACACACACACAAACACTATTCCTAAAGTCATGACAAGCAGCATGTGTTGAAAATGAGCAATCACAAGAGCGGAGAGATCTGACATTTGATTCCCACCTGCAAAGTCTTTGAGCAGTTGAGAGCTAAGGCATGTCTATGGTTGAGAAAGCGTCGAGCGAGCGCTGTTTAGCATCATTTTCGCGAGAGAGCACTTTTGCACGCACGTAGTGTTCTGTGCTATTTTAAACTATTTAAACACCATAGTCAAATGTATGACAGATAATTTATTTTTCTTCTCCAAGTGTTTGTTCCAACCCTCAACGTGTCATGAAAAAATACCGCCCCGTTTGCCCATGCCTAAATCCGCCACTGAATTTGAAAATCAGGACCAGTGAAGTATGACAATATTTCAATGTCATACAAATTGAAATAAAGTAAAAGAATCTGAGTCTGTCTCTCTGTTTACCACTAATACAATAACTCTGTGCATGCTATTTCTGTCAGGCTCAGTAATGCAAAAAACACAGAACTTTAGTTAATTACTAAAAGTGCTCCTGTTCAAGATATTTTCAGTGCGCCCAAATAAATGTAGACCCTTTACTGTTCTGAATGTTCTAATACTCTGAATTATATGACAGCGTCAGCCATTTAGTTTCCACTGGAGGTGCTTTAACGTTTAAACATTGTTATATGTTTTTATTGCATTTTAGGCAAGTTGTGATGATTTGAAAAGTTAAATGGATCAAATATAGTTTATGATCAGCACTGTCTGTCGCTTGTCACGTTGTTGTTACTTTAAATAAATGAAAACTAATATTTAACGAACAACTATGCTCCAAGCATTTTTCTAAATTAACTTAAGAAAAAAAACGAAACTAAATATAATTATTTTGCCATTACACACAAAACTGAAATGTTTTATAAGACGAAACCGTATAAGCTGATGGAAAAAATACAACCTCTGGCCACTGGCCAGTGCGAGCCAGGACTTACAGCGAGCGACGAGATAAATTAAATACAGTGCTCTACACATACTGTATATACTGTATTAGAAGCTGTCTTTTAATATTCATTACCAAACCTGTACACCAAACATGGATAATAACTGACCAAGAACAGAAAATAGAGCTGACTTGCGGCATTTTTTATACGTTAATATCTTGTGTCTTGCTGTTTTTTGAACAATAAAAATTTTGCCTAAAAGTGCACTGTAACGCAAGCGTTACTGAACATGTACAGAGTAAAATATTACTGAAACCTGATTAGTAATGCCTTACACTAATGCGTTACAGCAAAAAGTAATATATTACTGTAATATATTACTTTTGTAACGCATTACTGCCGACACTGGTGAGGAGCATGACAATTTCAAGTTAAAATCATTATTTATTTTGTTTTAAAACATATAATACCCATTACAATACACTTAAAAAAGGTGTAGATTTTCACTCTGAAATTGCTTATAAATTGCTTGGGGTATAATGATTCGTGAATCGCGTATCGTATCATATGATTCAAATCATAGTGATCTTCTCTATCTCCATGTTAGTGGAGAATTGAGAGAGCAGAGCATGTGCGTTTCATTATTTAGTCGTTTGAAATGCACTTGTCAAAGGGAGCGATGTAATTTCCTCATTATCTTCGGCTGGGATGTTCCTGTGACAATGATAATAATGCAGCACAACGTGCCACAAATGATGGTTACTGTTTTAGTGTCATAAATGTCTTTTTATTGTTGTTATCCTAACTGCTGCAAATAAACATATTTTAAAATGTTTTTAAAATATGATAATATAAAAAAACTAATATGTATTAAACTTGGAATACTCGATTCTGATTGGTCAGCCGCCACATTCCAAGGTTTGTTAATCCCAAATAACAACCGGTAAAACTAATAACACAGGCTCATCCGGGTACTCAAACACACATGAAGAAGCTAATCAAAGTTTTGAAGATCACTAGAAAGTTACAGACAGGAGTGTTTGATTAGGGTTGGAGATAAACTCGCAGGACACCAGCCCTCCAAGAACAAAGTTGCCCACCCATGTTCTAGACATTCCATATAGCGTTTGGTTAATGTGAGTTAGAATTTGGTATCAGTATTTAGACCAAAACTCCAAGTCATCTGCCACAAAACTAGTCTGTGGCATAAAGACAATATGGAGAAAACCCTGCCTGAAAGCGTACATATTTATTGCAAAAGCAAATGGGATTTTCTTCCCTCATGTGGAGACTGAATAAGGTCTATTTGCTATTATAATTCACCCCAGACAATCATGTTAAACCAACGCTTCCTCACTGCCCCAGGTCTATTAAATCCCTCATTCATTATATTAATATGGATATTATTTGGCGTTAAGGACAGTACAGAGAGGCATCTGAGAGACGAGCATAACAGCAACCAATCTAAAG
The DNA here is from genome assembly GCA_032357475.1 of Enteromius thamalakanensis. Lineage (NCBI taxonomy): Eukaryota > Metazoa > Chordata > Actinopteri > Cypriniformes > Cyprinidae > Enteromius > Enteromius thamalakanensis. The sequence goes on along the minus strand of JAUCMT010000134.1, from coordinate 18,955,850 downwards.
AATTGCAGAGACTTGTGCGCTTGCCATGAATCAAATTTCCCTCAAAAGCTGAAAGGTATTTACTGTAACACTCCTTGTGGTCTAAGGATTTTTCTTCATCATAAATCCAGAAAATTCATGTGCTTCACATTCGCAAGGGCAAATAGGGTTATCACTACAACAATTTGTTGGGTTGTGTGCACAAATATATCAGTTGCATCTTTGGCTGTTGTCCTTTTCACCGTGAAGATAAATAATTTATCATTGAAGCTGTTGTGCGCAATGGTTTGTTATTATTTTTATGTTTGAAGGGATAGTTTACACACACACACATAGAAATTATTATATCGTGTACTCATCCTCACCCTACTTTTACAGAAGATGATATTTTTACAGATATTTTGACAAAAGGTCTAATGTTGTTTGGACCCCCTTGACTTGAAAAAGCAATGTGAGGCAAATGCAGCTCTGTGGCTGTGTTTGAACACCTCGACATAGCAACTACGATCCAACCAATAGCGTGACTTTGGGGTGGGGCTATTTGTTTGACCACATCTTGGAAGACAGGGGCCCATTAAACTGCAGAGAATTACACACGGTGTCTTTTAAAACCAAAACAAACAATTCATTTTATTGTTGTTGTTTTTTAAATGATTAATTACTGCTATTGACCAAAGTCAGGTAGTTACTCGTCGCCGTCGGACAGGTCCTTTCATCCTCTGTGGACATCTAGCGCTTTGATATGCATTCTGAAGCCTAATATCTTTTTGTCTCTGTGTGTCTCCCTTTCTTTCGCTCAAGCTGATGAAAGCCGGAATGCCCAGCTGAGCCTGTTTAAATGACCACTGGAGAGGCCTTTTATTCTCTCCCAGACAGCTTTCTCTATAGCACACAGAGCTTTTGATGCACACACAGTCCATCCTCCTCACTAACAGTTCAGACAGCTGTGCAAAGCCTTACCAAAACACAAGGCCTCTCTATCTCCCCCTCTTTATCTCACCCCCACAGGATATAATAATAAAAAAAATAAAAACCTACCGGACAGCTAACCTTTCCAGTGCCAGCTGTCACTGGCTGTGACTGAAGATGAGATATTGTGAAGGCCATTGTTCTTTGGAAAACGTCAGGGATGGAAACGGGTGACAACACGGGCCCCCCAAAAATTAATTGAATATTTAATCAGCACGAGAATCTGAAGGAATTTGTCAAGCTTCTTCGTTGTTGACTTTTCCCCTTCGCTCTGACAAATGAGACACTGTCTAAACAGTACTAGAGGACGACGCACTCTGCGACCTGTCAAGATGTCTGTGATGCGTGCCGAGGAGCTGAGAGGGGAACAACTTTGCACAGAGAATCACTTGATTGATTCTTATTAGGCAAATCCGCTTGAAACATGGAGGTTCGCTGGCATTAAGCCGAAGGGCTTGTGTTGTACGCAACTTAAAATCTCTGCCAAAAAAAGTGCTTTGTTTCCATTTTCATCTGCATGAATTTCCTTCTTATGAATCCCCAGGTACTCTAAATGAATTAATAGGGTTTAATGTATCATGAAGATTTCATAATCCACTCTCACACTCTGGTTTATCACACACCTAAGATATAGACATTCTACAGCGATGGTAGCTAAATTCTATCAAATTAAATTCAAGTTATTCTACACTTAAAACTGCAGCAAATGCTTTACGAGTCGTTACAGATATATTCAGTGTAAACCAAGTAAATGACGATACAAAATGTGAGCAGAAATGTAATTCACAGCATTCACTAAAGTAAAGACACTTTCTTGCCAGGCGCATGTCCTTGAAGCTTAAACAAAAATTAAAATCAAAGGCGAGCAACATTCCAGTTGGTATGGAAATAGAGACATTTAGAAGTCTGCATTTTAATTTGGGCTACATTTAAGATGCAGCAAAGAAGTAATAGCAAAGGTAAGCATGCTGCATTCCTCTTTTTCAAACTATGACCTTGCTCATTAGTAATTGTGTTTCTTATTCCTGGTCAACCTGATATTGTTGGATGTGATTTTGATTACTGCACCATGCTCACCCAGATAATTAAACACCACCAAGAAAAAAAGTTATATCATTAAAGGAGCACAATGGCCTCTGGAATTAGATAATTATTGCAGGAAATCACACTAAAAAGGTCAGCTTGAAAAGTTTTCTCTGCAGTAGCAGTTCTTAAATATTCCAGTACAAAGGAAAAAGGTGCCACTTTAAAACATACCCCTGAGAATATTAGCCAGAGGAGTAAAGAGCACACACATTCTTAGTTTGTAAAAAAAAACAACTTTCAAATTAAAAAGTAAATTAACAAAATAAAAAAGGATGCGACTGTGAGGAATAATATTTATAGGCCTATCTATATATATTTTTTGTTGGCTAAACTGTTGACATGTTTTTAAACTATAGCACTATCCACTAAACTTATGTACTGTACTTATGTACATCTACAGTAGTTTTCATTTCTGATTAAAAAAAATAAATACATTAAGTGCTACAATGACTGAGGTCTATTAAATAAAATAATATACAAAGATTAAAAGAAATAAAAAATAAAATTTTAAATAAAATTAAATAAAATTGTCTTGGCAAGCACTGTAACAACATAAGTTTGTTACTGCAACTGAAAAGTTTGTAAATACTGCAACTGAAAAGAAACCTATTAAACAGGACAAAATCAGAAAATGACAAACTGAAAGTAAAATATAAACTGAAAATATAAAATAACAGGTAATTTAAAAAAGCAATAAATACTATTATTTGATATAAATAATAATAAAAATAACACTGTTTCACATGCATCTTAGATCTGCTCTGATAATCTGGATGCCTGACTCTACACATGATCAAGCAGTGTATATACATATACATATATATACATACATATATAAGGTTTTTTTTGTTTATTTTTTTAGTATTTAAAGGGTTAGTTCACCCAAAAATTCTGTCATTAATTTCTCACCCTCATGTCGTTTTAAACCCCTTAAGATCTTCGTTCATCTTCAGAACACAAATGAAAATATATTTGTGATAATATCAGAGAGCTATCTGACCCTCCATAGACAGCAACACAACTGAAACTATCCCAGATCCAGAAAATAGTAAAAACATTGGTAAAACAGTCCATGTGACATCAGTGGATCAACTTCAGTTTTGCGGGGCTATGAGAATACTTTTTTTTATTTTTTTTGAGCAAAGAAAACAAAAATAACATAATTTAACTCTACCATTTTGCACCTGTGACTTACATCTTTCACCATTTTAGAGAGCATCACAATGTACCACATACACAAGCTTTAACGTATTTGATGTAATAAGCCTTGTTTACGTTCAGGTAAAAGCATGCACATGTGCATAATCTGCAGCTGTTTACGTAGTTAAAAAGTTTTGCAAAACTGAAGTTGATCCACTGATGTCACATAGACTGTTTTACTGATTTTATTGAAGTTATTGGATTGGAGATCATTTCAGTTGTGTTGCTGTCTATGGAGGTCCAGGTGGCAATCTTATATCATCAAAAATATCTTCATTTGTGTTCCGAAGATGAATGAAGGTCTAATAGGTTTGGAACGAGTAATTAATGAAAGACTTTTTATTAATGGGTGAACCAACCCTTTAAAGATCAGCTCATCGCACTTCTACATAAATCCCAAGAAATACACTGCACTGTTCCGATCAAGCCTGTAAAACAGTGTGGCATTGTTATTAACTGCATGCGTTGTTCCGAGCAGAGCTTGTTCAGGGCAGACAGATTCACAAGTCTCTAAATACTGGCCATCTGTCTCTAGTGTGGCCCAGATGAGCGTGATTTCTACCCCTCCTGTTTTTCCCAGGCCTGTGTTTCCAGGTATTTGTTTGTAAACCGGATGACGGGGAAGGTAGCATCTGGCAATAATAGCACCTTGGCAATGAGAAATAGAGCAGCCATTCCGCTGGATATTACGACCGAATCATCTGAGGGGGGTATTCTGCCTCTCTCCTTGATGACTAATCAGTACACTGGCCTACAGGGACTTCGATTCACGCCTTCAACAACCAACGTGAGATGGTTTTACTTTGTTCACTGAGAACATGGTAACCTTAGTGTGCCTTTATTATGCAGTTATACAAGGCGGTCCACTCGTTCAGTTTAAAAATTGCATACAAATTTGGATTCAACAAGATCAAATGCATAGCTGTTTGATATAGAAGAGCACTGTTGGACAGAAGCAAGACGATAACATAAAGCTGGTTATCGGCTGCTTTCAGTGTCACGGATTTGTCACGTTGTTGTTGCGACATGCCGAAAAGACGATTATTACAGGCGAGAGATAGAGAGAAAAGTTAGGGAAGTAGGTGCTGGAAGCGCTGAAGGGTATTAGATGACAACAGGAGGTGGCTCAGGGGATTCTTCTTCTGATCTCGCCTCACAGTAAGAATGTAATTAAACACGTTTTAATAAAAGTGCTCTAAGAAGCAAAATGAGAGAGAAGCACGTACAAAACCCTGCACTAATTTGTTTAAGCTCAAGTGCTTCATATGTTTTTTGAACATATATTTATCAAAAAGAGGCAACATGCAGCGTAATTCATTCTTGAAACAGTATGCGAGCTCCAGTGTCTGGTTATTATCAGCAGTGACAGGGTGTTCCCGTCCTTAACCCATGCAGGGACGCGTTTCGGTAGCACGGTGCAATGGACGGCCCCCTTTTTCCAGTGCTGCCTGCTGCTATTGTTTGCTCCTCTCGCACTTTCACACTATCACTTAAATGCTCATCTGTAATCACTGCCAGCTCTGAACAGTAAGTTATTACTGCAGCTTGGGTGTTGACACAAGACTTCAAAACTTCAGGTTTAGCAAAGCATGTAATTGCAGCTCCAGTTTGAGACGCTGCTTTAGCCCTCCTCGCTGCTTGATTTACACATCATGTTAACGGAGTACCTTATTCAAAAATTAAACATCCTCAGGCCATCCAAGAAAGTTTGTTTCTTCACAGGAACAGATCTGGAAGAATTTAACATTACATTTCTTGCACAATGGATCATCTGGTTTTCTCGAGTGAAAAAAAATTGTCCTGTCCAAATCAAGAGAGACAATGAAAACTGTCCAAAATACTTCTACTAGATATTATTTTGATGGCACCAATTCACTGTAAAGGATCCACTGATGACCCAACTGGTGGCTTTCAGCATTTCAGCAACAAAAGCACACTTTTTTTTTTTTTTTCAAATTTCTTTATTTTCTGATGAAGAAAGTTAGGTTTGAAATGAAATGAGAATGAGTATATGATAACAGTATATTAATTTTTGAAAATCTTAACATTACATGTTCAGGGAGTGATGTATTTGTGTGGTTCAGGGTAATCCTTGTCCAAGCATTGCCATGAGTGTGTACAGTCTTTCCAGATGTCTGCCTTTTAACTTTGAAGCCCTTCACTTCAAAAAGTAATTAAGCAGAGAAAATAATTTGAAAAACAGACTCATAAAAAGTACAAACGAAGCAGCTCATTAACTTCATTCTTTAGGGGCACCAGCTGTGATCAGCTTGTTCGTTACTTTAAGGCAAATACAGTTAGATGAATGATTCTTTGTGGAAGCAGGGAAATGTACAGTATTGTTCATTTTGAAGGCTTGATTATAAAAAGAATCAGTTACATAAATTCAGTGATATAAATTAATTGACTTCCCTAGCCCTTCTATTCGTTAATAGCAATCCACCGTGCAGAAGGTATCACCAGTCTCATTCAGGAAAAAAAGGGGTTTCCAAACAGATGACAGCAATTAGACAGAATAAATTAGAACAGTCTCACAAAAACAAATTAAATTAGGGTAAACGATTAAATTACGGGAAAGGTTTAAAGTTCCTTTAATCGATAATGAGGAAACACATTTGGAAGAGCAGAACATTTCAGACAGCCGTTCAATTTAACAAATTAAAAATGCATGTTTGGTGTTATTAATAAATGATTTGCTGATAATTGCAACAGAAATAAGGGAGAATAAGGTTGAACTACAGAGTTCTCAGAGGAAAAAAGTGCCCTTCACAGTCTATTAAACTGCCAAAAAGTACCAAGCAGTAGTGCAGAAGATATATGGTGTGGACTTTCTGCATTAACATCAGACTTTTCTGAAGTCTAAAAACACACATTTTTCAGAAATTTAATTAGATTTTTTGTTACCATACGTTCTACTTTATGTAATAGACTCACAAGCAGAACTGAATAAAGTTAGCACTCATGAGGATTATCTGAATATCATAGCCATCACTTAAGAAGACCCCCTCACATCTTTAACTAAGATGTGGTGGACATGTGAGATCTTTTTTAAGCCTGCTACTAAAGAAACAAGTGATAAATATCCAGTGCCATAAATACTAAATGATAGGCAATTAGAGACACCTGAGGAAAATTACATCTCATGCACACACCTGGGAATTGAAGCAGCTATCCATCCATTAGAGCCAAGCAGAGCGGGACAAGGGATGTTGAAACAGAGAGATATAGCAGGAGAGAATGGATGGGCTTGAAGGAGAGAGACAGGTGGGATGTAATCTGGGCCATGCTGTGTTTCCTTTTGGAAACTATGAGACACTCGATCATGTCCACATGGGCCGCTTCTTGTATCCTCAGGGTAACAAGGTGTCAGACATTTCATTATAGGACAGAGAAGGTCCCTTTGGTCACTTTGCGGTTCCCAATGAAGATTCTCAATATCTCAAGTAAATATGTTATTTACAATAAAGCTTATTTGCTTTCAAATCTAAAGAAGAGTTTGTAACAATTTGATACATTTTGATACAGCTGCATTCCATTTCGTCAATCCCGTCCTCAGAAGACGACTGTACGGCAGTTATTCCACATGTATCTCATTATGGAATAATGGGCCTTTTAATTGTCTTGTCTTTAACAGTCATGTCTAAAGAATAACCTTTAATTAAGTTCTCTCTGATTACTTTTTTCCCTATTTGACAAAAGCAATTACTGTCACCCAGAGAACAGAAATAATTGTTCTTATTTGATTTCACCAAATTGCCACTTTTTGGCCATTCATGTTGTCTAGTTTATCTTTAATGGATTTTAAAACTACTTTTTAAATAAGTTAATTAATTAATTCCTTAGACTTATTATTTTGTCTTCAAACTGACTTTAATGGTATATTTTATTAACTAAAAAAAACATACATACACTTCTTTTTTTTTTTTATCCAAACTTTCTCATCTCTTATGTCAATGTGAATCACATGAACTGATAATGATATCAATCAACTATAATTCCAAACTATCCAAAGAAATAAACTATGATTGAATGAGGACAGCCATGAGTAGTAAGGTCTTTATTTGGCCCTGCAGTGGGATATAGCTAAAACTCAAACCTGCCCATTGTATGTCGCAGAAAAGGCAACATAATCTCACCCGGCATAAGCCAGGTCCCACTGAGTCCTATTCATGCCCTGACATCCAGCTTACTTACATCTGTCTGTTGCCTTGAAGCTCTGCATAGGAGGTTGATTCCCTCCGAATTTTAAATAAGGAAATAATGTGATTGAAGTCGGGGTATTAAGTGAAATCTTCTGTCTGACTGCTAGATTGCTGAGCTCTGTTATCTCTCCCACAGAGTGAACAGCTCTGACCGCAAGCTCTTTCTACTGCAGGTAAGGCATAATTTGTCTCTCTATACATGCTGCCCAGCACAATAAGAGAAAAAAAAAAGAGAGAAGAAGAGACACAGGGAGCTAAACATGCAAAAAGGGAACTTGCGCTTTAAGCCCAGAATTGACATTCAGGCCGCACAATCGAACAACAGTTGGCCGTTCTCCTATAAAATTGGCAATGCATATTTGTGTTGCGTTATTCTCTCTCTCTCTCTCTCTGTCTTTTATTTTATTCGCTTTCGTTTCTCCCCTCCGCCGCCCGCCATGCCTGTGATGAATCTCAATTATGGCAAGGTCACCTTTCATTCAGTTGATCTCTCTGTTGTTTTATTCGAACTGGCAGTACTTCCACACCATTATATAGTTAGTATGTATACTTATTGACAGCCTGAATCCTTTCCAAACAAGAGCGACAAAAATGTGGCAACGTTACTGGCTTTTCTCTAATTTTGGGTGACAGAATTGGCAGCATCTCTTCATAGCCTAGGTAATGGCCTTATCATTACCACTGCATGCTCTGGTGACTCGGCCCGAGATTTTTATGCAATTTTCCCATTAACTTGCTCACACTGGAAGCCCCATGGCATTTATATTTGTCAATTTAAACTTTCGAAAGCACTCATTCAGATTTGAGTATATTTTTACAGAAGTGAAAATATGGAAAATTTGATCCGTAAGCATGTAAAGTCAAGCGTTTAACCTTGTGGAATGAGAGGGGGTGGGAGTAAGATTAGCTTGTAGTGAAATGTGCTTAACACAGTGCCTCTGATATTCATTTCAAAGTTCTCGTTTAAACATCAAATACATTGAAGCTATGATTTAGTAATTAGCGCTGGTGCTCTGACACATCGAACTCTAACACAGGCTCAAGTCAGGCTCGTGTCAATTTCATGTTTGTACCTCATTTCCATTGGAGCTGTAGGCTAGAAGTATGCAACTTTAAGCCTGGCTCACATCATTCTCAGCTACATATCTACAACTAATTATTTAAAATGATTTTGTATGTTCCCAAATTCTGATTCATTCACACTTATGTTGGTCCAAACTTCTGAGTATAATTTTCTTTAGTAAATCTACAACTATATATCTACCCATATTTCTAATATTTGTCAACCACATTTAGTTATATTATAATATAGAAAATTATTATATCTTATATTTTTATATTATATTTTAGCAAAAGAAAACATAACATTTCAGTATATTAAATACCTTTATTGGACATTTCCACAAGATTTCATTTTTCATGCACTGTACTACACTTTAGGTGCTATGACAATTTAATAATATTTAAAAATTAAAGTAAAGTAATATGTCTTTTCAAAAATTTATAGTAAACCACATAAATTGTTGATTTACTAGGTTTGTGATTTGTAATACATTTCCGAATTAAAAAAGAAAAAGAAAAAAAAGTTACTTTTTGTAAAGTGTTGCCGCCATTTTTTTTGTTATTTCAGCATTGTTAAAAGTGTCTCTAAAAGCAGCCTACAGTGTTCTGTCTCTACTGTCCCTGTCAGTTGAAGTGACACAAAGGCCAACAATAAAATGTAAACTTGCATACAATACATATGAGATGCATCTTGGCTTGTGTGACCTTCATTACAGTCACTTAACTATTCATATTCAGCATTGACAAATACAAGAAGGTAAGCCGTCCAACATGTAACTATTTACAGTACAATAAGCCTTTTCTTTTTTAAATCACAACATTAGAACATTTCCAGTTATATATGCTGCATATAGCCAAATAGCCCTTACAAGGGAAAATATTGGATGCAGCTGCAGTAATTATGTGAAGGAAGTCAGAATGAGTAAGGCGTGATGTGACTACCATTGTGATCTCAGCAGAATGTTGTCATTGCCTCATTCACATTTCATGGGGATGCTGATGTGTTTAATCGTCTCTATGGTGCAACATCTGCCACCAGAGCAGGAGAATAGGGAGCGAGAGAGCGAATAGACTGCCTGCTTCTCAGTCGACAGTGACGTGTGGTTAAGCGTGAGCATCTTAGTAAACAGGCATTATGATGTCTTTGTAATGTGCCTGGTTTACCATGCCCTGAGTCATTAGCCTTGTGGAAGATTGCGTTGCTTTATTTTCCTGTTGGCTGCCACTCTTTGAAACTAAAACGAGGCTGGCTTTCTGAGTATGTCTGGCAGTGCTGGGCCCGGTTAGGTCTCTCTTTGGGGTATTGATCGACACTGGGATTGTTTGACCCTGTTTACAGTCTAAGGTACACAAGCCACGTCTTGGAGACCCGCAGACAGCTGAAAATGTCAGATGACGATACCAGCCCAAGCTCCTGGAGCGAGGGCATATTATTGAGTTAATCCTGCAGAGAGGAAAATTGTGACCAGCAAAGAGCACCTGGGTCTCTGAAAGCCATTGAAATATAAGAATACACACGGGATGCAGGATGTATAGCTTTAAATACATCTAATCGAATTGAGACTTAGGGACTGAGGCTGATCTTCTAAAACAGATTGGCAAGACTTTTTCCCAACTAGAATAAACAGGTTCAGAAGAGAAAAATAACAGGAGTGATTCATTTCAAAGGTATATGAGCTATGCTTTGGATTCTTGGCACTTCAAAGTCAAAGTTATGAGCACATATACCTCACAGGCAAAGAATCTGAATACGTTTTTATTTGCAGATAGAGTTAACAAGTTGCATCTTACCACGTATAGCTCTAAGATACACTCTTTATTGCATTGTGGTCTTACAAAATTGTTACAGCTTTAACTTTTAACTTTGCTACTAGTTAATCAATGCAATAAAATCACAATAAATGCAATCACATAGGCCTCATTTATTGCATATGTAAGTGGATTTGAACAAGGGTATGATTGCATTGCATAACATATTTCTCTTAAGTATCTATCATTTAACATAAGAGATTTCATGTTTATTGTTCAGTTTAATTGCACTGCCTCGGCAATATAAAAATAGCCATTTCAGGCATAACAAAGCACAAAGAAATCAATTCATTTACTGCAAGTACTCATTTTCAATACAATAACTAGTATTCTTTTCTCATAGACAGACCCTTGCAGAAACAACATATTCAGGCACTTCTCACAAAAAGCCAGAGCTGTGAAAACAAAGGCACTTGTGAATACATGGTATGAAGTTTTCAAATTACATTTATTTTGGGTGACAAGCTTTTGTATAATACATTATGAAAGTAGTTTTAATGCATTAATCATGCCTTATAATGCACTGTATACAATCACATGAATAATTGTAACCACAGTTAATACATTATAACACTATGTGCATTTTAAATGTAGTTAATTATTAGTTAATTATTCATGAAGAGATATGTTTACAACGCACATTGGGAATAATTAGAGTGCATTACGCATGAAAGCGCTAAGTTAAATAAAGTGCTACTTTATTTAAAACAAGGCAATAAAAAGTTGTTTAAAAAAATCAAGGTTCAAATAAACAAAAAAATTGTATGAAAACACTATGATACAAATTAAATGATTTATGAAAAAAATATTTACAACATTGATATTCACAATGACTATTTTTACTGCATTTATGATTAAAAAACACTACATTTTTTTATTTTTATTTAAGGCCTGCATATAAACAAGAAAATATAAAAGCCAATTATTTGTATTAGTCCTGGGTTGTTGTTTTTTATCTCCAGTCATTCCTGGGGTCAACATAAAAAAGATCTGCCTTTTGTCTGGGTCAGAATAATTTTTTTTCCTACTCATCAAACCCAAACGACCCCTAATTTAACAGGCCAGCATCAAGACTGCGCTTTAAAGTTCTGAATGACCTCTGAAAGGTTAAGGATTGTAATTGCCGTGCAGAAACAACTTTAAATAAACACTACAATCACCGAAAGCGAGAGGGCAACCTGACCTAAACTCTTTATCTGCTTGCTCCCCTCCACTCTGACTTTATCTCCCTCACAGTCTTTCATCAGATCCCTGAGCTCTGCATTTGCATTCTTCTGCACAAGGGGAGGCAATGGAGAGGAACTCACAGCTTAGATACATTTCCTCCTGTGACCCAGTAGCTGCATCAATGTTTAATACATCTCTGGCTCAGTGCCACTTTACTCAGCATAGTTCAATGTTTTATTTAGAGGAGCGGCGGGTTAAAGTTTCACTGGGCTGTCGCCCCTTTAATCCCCCTGGCGGAAATATCAGGGTGGCGATTCACCGGCTGCCCGCCGAGGATCAGAAGCAGCGTCGCTCAGGTGGAAATGATGTCTCACTTCCAAAGCTTCTTACTTCCTGCTCTGAGGTTGTTTGCATATGCCTGCCGCATGCCCACTTCTCCCGAATCGCATGGCTAAGGCTTACTGTCAGATATGTCCGTTTCTAAATGCCCATTCGAAATGAACAAGAGCTGGCAAAGCAAGTTATTTTCCTTTGTGTTAGACTGCAGAGGCGCATGTCTGCAGGCGTCAATATTTTTATCTAACTTGAGCCAAATGACAGCTCACTTCATTTCATTTATCCTTGGCCTCTAAAGTTCTGAATTAATGAATGCAATTTTTGTCACTAGTGGCTTCAGAGGGAGAGAGCGAGGCAAAGACAGACAGAGAGGAGGGCATGGCGGTTCAGTATAAGCAGTCAGCGGGTGCTGAGGGCAGTGTGCTGATCAGCCATGATGCACTCAGACAAGTGAATAAATCAGCCTACAATTAGGAGCTCTGATTTCATTTATGCAACCTAGGAGCGCTCCTGAGGCTGATCCTGGCAGATGTCATTTCTAGGCAATTGATTTTGTGACTGTCCTGGGCCTACAGCACCAGGCAGCTTCCATGCCAGATTAAAGATGGAATTCAAGCACGAGCCAAATGACCGTCTATGCAATTTAAACATGAGAGGGGAGATCTCGCTCACACATGGACTGTCACATCCACCTTCTCATTCACCTTGTGTGTACTGATATAAGCACAGATAATACATGCACACACACACACACAAATATCCTTCTTTATGCTTTGTGGATAAATGTATGTATATATATTTATATATATATATATATGATGGGTAGGTTTAGGGATAGGTGTTGGCTAGGACAATAATATATTTACTCTTGACCACATTTTAGATTATTTAATGCTTCTTCATACTTCAACTTAAAAACTACCTTCCTATTAATAAGCAGTAAATTAAGAATGTGATGCATAAGTTGTAGTTTATAATTACATAATAGTAAGAATTGGTCCACAAACTAAAGTGTGACTGAAAAATGAATTTAGTGCAACAATATTTCTCCAAATGTGCACACCTTTGAACAAATAACCCTTATGGACATTGTTTAGAGAAGCCTTGTCATCAAAAATAAACCTGAGCAAATATGCATAAATATGCAATGTCTTGTTTTTTTCTATTTGAAATAAACTTCTGGTTAATTTTGCATAATGATGTTGCACTCCTGATGACAATGACTTTTTAAAAAATTCAGCGTCACTTTAAATTTATTTTTATTTTTTTATCATTAAGAGTGGAACAAAATCCTTCTAGTAATACACGCAAAATTAGTTGAGACTACAGAGAATTTGGGGTTGTTTCAATCTTTGCATTTAAACTTTGCATTCAAAGTCACCCTTAAGTGCACCTGGAAGTTTGCTGAGGCCCCCTTGGTGGGCCAAGGGGCCCCTGGTTGTGAACCACTGGCCACATTAACATGTAGGCAAATAACTACCTTTTTTCCCCACATAGCTGACTGTGAAACTGAGGACTCTGAGTCGGACATCATTGGAACTTTATTTAACAAACACAAGTCAAACAGGCAATGCAGGCAACGGGATCAACGAAGGGAGGCAGAAGCAAAGTCAGAGTCCAGGCAAATAATCGGGGCGTCAGGCAATATTTTTCCAGGTTGAAGAGCAGGCAATAGGTTGGGGTATCAGGCAGAGATTCACAAGAGAAGAGGCAGTCCAAAAGTCAACGATAAGGCAGTCCGAATAACAAGAATAGCGCTCGGGATTGATGCTGAAAGCAGAGCAAAACTTCGCAACTTCCTTCCGTCAAGCGTGGCCTTAAATACTGCAGATAACCGCGAACACCTGGCGCGGAAGTGATGAGGTGTTCGCTAAAACTGGGTCCGTGTAGGAACTAATCCTAATGAGCTAATCCGCGGCTGCCGGTCGGAGAGCGCCACAAAGGTCGGATTTACTGCACTGACACACAATAAATTACATATATGATATAAGCATATACTGAACAAACTTTGTTACAGATGACTGGTTTAAAAACACTAAGTAAGTGAGAAAGGAAACTGCGAGGAAAGGTTTGTACCCTTCTGTTCTGTCAGATAAAAAAAAAAAAAAAACAACTGTCACATTTTTGCTATAAAAAAGTGTTTTTCTTCTCAAGTCATTATTAATGAATAGAATAGAAAATCTAACTACAGCAGAGACACGCTCACCCTGGGGTTTTAGCTGCTAGAGCAATGCCACTCTCACTAAACTACACACAATTACATAGCCAATTTCTCACAGTCTAGAGCAAAACAAGGCTGGGGGCTACATAGCAGAAGATCTCAGGTCATGATAAATCAGTACACATGCAATAAAAACAAAGCATGACTTAACACACAAAACATGTTTCACTTATAAAGCTACATACTCTTATATTTTCATGTCCAACTAGATATAGTGTGGTTTGAACTATTTTGTTAGCACATCAGAGGGAAAAGAAAACACCAATAACAGCCCAGTCGCACGTTTTTTTTTTTCGTGGCACGGACACGATTCTTACTCGACTTTCGTGTCCAGTCCAGCACGAAAGGATGCATCCAATGGGATCCTAGCATTACATTCGTGCTGGAGTCATGAAAATAATGAAATATTCGTGTCCCTGATTTCGTGATATTGTCACGACCTACTGTGCGACTGAGTTGCCAATAACATAAAATGTTTGATTAAAGAGAAGTAATATTAAATGTTCAAGATGTCCAAGACAAGATCCAGATTTTTTGCAACAGCTAATCATTATTATCTGGAGAGCAACTGTTTGGACTTTTACTTTATTCACTAGTCCTAATTAGAGGCAGATCTAAAACATATTAATATGTGAAAGCCATGCATGGCAGGTCTTCCTCGCCCTCTCACATGTAGAATTATTAAAGCGCTCTCCAGAGTCAGCTCAATTTATTATTCTCCTTCTGTCTATGTGTTCCCGCGCTCACTCTTCTCCACAATGTTTGTTTGTTAATCATTGTTTTATTTCATAATCACAGGGATTCTTATCATTAATTCCCATTTGCAAAAATGAACGGAATCAAAGTCATAACAACAAAGGCTGTTTTCAACGTGGGTCTTGTTTTGTTTACAAATGCTAGCTTGATTAATTGCATTTTGATTTGATCTTACTTTTATTTTTGGATCAAGTGTTGTTTTGTTCTAATAACTCTTTATATTCAAAGCTTCATTTATATCGGCCTTGACGAAATGTTAGTACAAACGATATGAAGTTATCTCACTTTTCAAGGGCTTTAACTGCAGCTCTTTAAATATCAATCAAGAAATCTAAAAGACTAAATGAGTCGATGAATATTTCAAAGTATAGGCCTACATATGTATACATGAAAGTACGCAGAAACACAAATAAAATGTTTATCCGTCCCGAGGGACCTGCAAGATTTCTTCTTGCCATGTGAGCTCGTATCTTCTGACTCGTTTCTTTAAATTGGTATGATACTTTGGTATTCAGTCAAATATTTGGGACAGAACACAGGCAGGCCCTGGAAGAATACTCATTCTGAGGAGTAAAACTTCTTTCAATTTGTCTACAACCTGTCGAACAGAATTGCCTTGAGGGGTGAGGTTAAGGATTTATTTCAGCAGAGTATGTGTAGTAGCATCATTTAGCTTACTCATGTGTTTTATGCTCAATACATGTACATGTCTGGCATCCTCTAATTCACAGTGTTCCTGGGGCCTAGCTGCTCTTTCTCGTAGCCCTTTATAGGAGGTTTGAACAGGGCAGAGGTGTGAATATCCTCTGTGACAGAAGCATTAAAAATGAAATGTCTGGCTACAGAGACTTCTTTGGACTAAGAAGTGGATTTATTCATGGGGTATTATGGATCATATTCCACATTCACTGTACATTCAAAACTGGCAGAGGTTTTCCTGGATAAGGAAAATAAAGCTCAAGTGGAAAGCTGGGTGTGCTGCATACCAAAAGTAAAATGAATAGATCGTTTCTTCCTATGTATAACATTACTTAGCATATAATATTATTCATATATATATATATATATATATATTTGATTAATAAAAAAAGTTGTAAGAACAGCAATCATTTGCAATAGAAATCTTCTGCATTAGCCATTTCTTTTCATTGCTAATTAATACATAATCTTCCCCAAAAAAACTTTACATCTACAGGTAGATGAAAAACGTACAGAAAATATATAAAGAGGTGTGTGGGTGTGTATATATATATACGCAAGTAAACATTCTAAATAAAACCCATGCATGTGTTCTTTAAAAAATGTGTTTCACATATTATTTCAAATGCACCAATTCCAGAGGCACTCATGTGTTCTGTCATCTAAATAAATCTAAATAAGCTAAATAAAACTCTCAGTCAGGGACACCGATTAGTTTTTATCTCCATGTGAGGAGTTCAAATTAGCTCTTGGCCAGCAAAGGAAATAAAAAATGCTATAGCTCTGCTGTGTGCATGAAGCATGTTCGTTTGAAACTGTGGATTTGGTTGCGTTCGTTTGTCTGCGTGTGGGAATTAAAGCCTGAGTGAGAGAGGAATACATAATACATTGGCGCTTGAGATGGTTCCAGATTTGCTTTGCGTAACTTAAAGGGAGCTTTGCCCAGCTCCAGTGCCCTGAAAGGGTTTTAGTAAATATGCTGTTTGCTCACCATCAGTATTGTGTTTAATAACGCAGTTGCATATTAAGTAATCTTTTGATCTTTCTTTCATTAAGACTCCCCATGTGCGGTTTCCTGTTTTTTTGGCCTTATATTTTCAATTTACAATTTGCTATACACACGAGAAAAATGAAAGCAGACGCGAGGCTTTTTAATCTTAAGATTAGGAATAATATCATGCTATTAAAACCTCATTAATTGGTGGTGTTTTTGGAGAAAAGCAGAACTTTGTTCACAAACTTCTCGTGCTCTCGGGCTGTGTTATGGGAGCCTGTTTAGAGATTTATATGAGCTGTATTTCAGCAGATGTCATGTCGGGTACTGTTGGCTCTGCCACAGGGAGTCGTAACTCATTGAGAGACAACCGGTACCCTGTTATCAGTCCGCTACATGACCTCTCACCAAACACGCCGATACTTGAGTGTATGAAAGCACACGCTCTGTCAACATGAGCAATGGAAGCAACAAAAGCAAATCACACAGCAATGGTCGGCCATACCAATTTTATGTGTCTCTGACTGAATTCGGTGACAGGGTCTGAAATTGCACGTTTCAGTGGCAACATTGCAAAGGCATCAGCAGGGGATACAATCACCTTAATTCACATTATCTAGAGACTTGACATGAGAAGGCAGGCCAGGAAAAGTTTAGTCAGGTAGTTTTAAAGAGGATGGGGATTTTCCGAAAAGACATTTAGACACTGAGCTACTTTGACTGTTGTGTTTAAGGCATCAAATGTAATTCTAACGCATTTCATTTTCAGCACAAGTGTGCAGCATCTAGCACGAGCGCCTGAGTGAGAAAAAAAAACAACAGAAAATCTGAGGAAATGCACTACGAAATGAACAAGTAGGTCAAATTAATATTACCCATAATAACCAATCCACCCATAAATTTGACAGACATCTTGTTTTCTCAGACTAAAGTGTATTCAATTCAAAATTATGCTAAACAAAATTCAAACTGACTAGTCATGAATATTCACAGCGCAGTGCTTTTATTATGCATGCCCCGGCGTTGTAACCTATGAATAGCGAAGCAGCACGTTGCAAAATAACACACCACATGCATCCCCCCAATAATAGGGCAATATTTAGGTCGTAAACAATTAACTTTGTTCTCCTTGGTTCAGATACACCTTCCATTCCTCACCAAAAGGCTAAAAAAAAAGTTCATCTGCACACCCCATTCCCATTTATTCAGCATAGCGTTCCTCTAATTATGTTTGCTCATTTATAGGGCTTAATTATAGAGGGAGCCCGTAATTACAGGGCAAGGAAAAGGTGGGTGAGTTTGCTGAGAGGAATCTGTGCTAATCTTATGCCCATGGTATCATGTCCCGGTCTCAAACCCAGGACATAGTGCGACTGAGAGCGGTCAAAGCCTGCTGAGAGGGAGGCAGCAAGGCTGAAAATGTATAGAATGGGTGAGATTTCCCTCCCTCAGTCCAGCAGAGAGGAGAGTGTCGTTTGCTCAAGCGTGATAACCATAGAAATGAGATTCTTTGACTGGAATTGCTTTTAAATCGCCACATAGCCGCCGTACGCTCTACGGTGCGTTCCGATTCTCCTTGTGGCTGGAGACTGCCAGCTACAGCCGGATAATACTCCTCTGCCGGCTCCTCTGAGATCAGCCGCCACAAAGACAGTCATTCAACATTGAATGTTTTTGCTGGCAACTTCAAGCCGGTTGAGTCCAATACGATTCATTGGCACGCGAGGTTCCCCATTGTTGCGCGTGCGTGTGTGCGATGATGGGCATGCGCCGCAGTGCAGGCCTTTATGCACAGAATAAGGGTAATGTGTACACAAAGAGCAATACCACAGGGACGCTCTGCTGGCACAGATGCACCGCAGTTCACCACGGAGAGAGGGATTTTTGCTAGCAGTAGAGCTCGCCAGGAAACATAATAACGTGTACACACAACACTCCCGGGGAAGACCATTGAGAAGCTTCAAAATGCAGAAGAGAATGCGTTCAGCTTTTTGATGGACCCTTTTGTTGAATATCAATTTCACAGAGGCTGGTGTAATGTCGTGAAAGGTACAACTGAAGGTCAATAAAAGATACAGAGAACTTTTCCCCCTACACTGTATGAAGTGGCTCAAATTGACTCAATTCTAAGGTGCGCTTTTGGTAGGATTTTTGTATCCTATTTACTTATTAATCTTAGCCTTTGTAATATCAATGTCATGTGCATATTTGTTGCTAAAAGATTCAGAAAAAATTTACTTGTTTTTGTTATAAGTTTTGCATGCCATATTTAATTCTGTCATATTATATATTACATACAAATCTCTTTGTCTTTATCAAATAAATACAAAAAATTAAATATATATATATATATATATATATATATATATATATTTT
>JAUCMT010000134.1:18912464-18936510 GCA_032357475.1 Enteromius thamalakanensis | reverse complement strand
TGCTGATCTTTGCCTGTTTCTGGATATTCTCTCTGCCTCATCCCAAGGACTCAGATTGCCAGTATTTGACCATTGCTTTGTTTATCGTTTATCTATTGTCTATGCCTTCACTGATTCCATTTGCCGGTGCTCGACCCTGTTTGCCTTGAATCTGAGCTAAATAAATCAGATTTGCATTTGAACCCGCCTACTCTACTCAATCATTATTATATATATTTATTATTATTATTATTATTATTATTATTATTATTATTATTATTATTATTATATATATATATATATAATTATTATTATTATTATTTTTTAAATAATACTTTTTATAAACCAATAGGACTCTTGTAAACAAACCACCAGTCAAAAGATGGACACATTAAAATAATATTTTTCCTGAATCAAAATACCATGTTGTATCCATAAACAAATATAAAAATTATCCTTTCTGCAAGCATTGTAACTAAATAATCATCAAAAAATTACAAGCAAATAAAAACAATCTATTGTGTAAGTACATAGGAAGTGAAAAATATTTTGTAATTAAATTATATTTATTGTTACTTGGCTAAATTTTGAGAATAAAATTAAGAATGAGCAAGATCTAGAGTTTTGTGCTTGGGTGAACAAGTTCCCTTTGCATAATTCACTTATGTTTAAGTTGGTGTTGAGAATTTGCTGTGTTGACAACAGAAAGAACACCCAAAGAAAATCTGCAGCACTTTACAACTTTAGATAAGAAGATCTAAATAAACATAACTGCATTTAAACCAACAGCATGTTTATTAGAACCTGTACTAAAGTACTGTAACAGAAGAAATGCCTTTCAATGTTATTAACTCATTGTTATCTCTAGGTCACGCCTCAAATACCTATTCAAGCTGGTGGTTATTAAGACTCTTATTAAGAAACCACAAGTAAACCCTAGTGAACTAGCAAAATACAGGCCCATTTCAAATCTTTTGTTTATGACAATTTTTTTTAGAAAAGCTCCTTCCTGAAAATAATCTATCTATGAAGAATTTTAGTCAGGATTCAGGCCCCACCATAGCAGACAAACTGCACTTGTTAAAATTAAAAAAGTTACCTACTTCTTGTGTCAGAATAACGCTGCCTTGCAAGCAACCTGTGACCCGTGTTTTTCCAACCTTCTACCCATAAAAGTGCATTTAAGGCTTTTTCACACAGGACGTGAAATGCGAGCACAAAACTCCACATTTGAACAGTCAATTGCAAATACTTAAAAACACATACTTACAATCACTGATTTAAAAGCGCCAGATTGTCAGAGCAAAGATGGAATTGACCTGTTTTTTTTTTTTTTTTTTTTAAATAGTCTCTTTGTATTCTCCTAGATAATAATAAACTGTCATATTGTGCTGTTCTGTTGTAAGTAATCTGTAAAACAGTCTTCTTGACAAAGTTCACGTTTCAGGAAGGCTCTTTGGGGCAGTTTCCCGAACAGGGTTTAAGACTAGTCCTAGATTAAAATAATTGTTAAGAGCTGTCTAAACTGGAAAAAGCTTGCACTGAGATATCTTAAAATACATTATTGTCATTGTTTGTCTTAAAAGGCTCACAGATAATGCATTTTTGTAAGATATGTTTCTAAAAATTCTCAAATGTCCTAAATTAGCAAAGGTCTAGTTCTGGCTTAATCTAATCCCTATCTGGAAAACTGGCCCTTTCTGTTTAAATCTAGATTAAAGACATATTTTTAGCCAAGCATTCACAAAATGTATCTCATAACCTTGTACTTCATTTTTGAAATACATAATTGTTTGCTTGGTTGGAACAATCTACCAATTTTTCTCTATTTCCTTTGTTTTTGCCACAGGATTGACATTACAAAGGTCCTTTACAAAAACCTGAACCGAACACCTGACAAAAGATGATGCCAACCCTTAAGAAGACCCAAGATGATGCCAACCCTCAAGCAACATACAAAACTACAAAATTTTGCTACAAATTTGATCGCAACATATAATCATTGCTGTTTGATTACATCAGTAACTAAACTGAACATTTCTGCCATATTGTTGTCAACTTGCAATAGACACCAATGATAAGCTACTACTCAATAAAAATGTAGAAACCTTAATTTTCTAAAATTATTGCAAAGCTGCTTTTAAGATTAAAAAAAAAGTAAGTTCCACGGCTTAGCTACTACTATGTCTTCTGTACATTTAAATACCCATTCAGGGGTCCTCCTAGGACTTTTTTCTACCCTTGTATACACCACAATCCCCGCGTACCCGCTCACCCATGTGAAAGGCATCTTTAGAGATGTCCCCAAACTGCATCTTTGTTGACATGTTAACTTTAAGTCTGGGCGTCTTTGATCACAGGGATGGGATCTCAGAGGGGAGTGTGATTAAAAATGACATTTTCAATGCCCAAGGACCCAGGCAGCTGGGGGATTGTCCACACAGTGTGGAGTCGTAAGCTCATATACGAAATACACCAGCGATTCCAGCAAAGAGCCCTAACTGGGGAATAGGATATAGCACGGCAGAAAGCGCTCAACCTCCCTCTAGCCCTTTTTGCTAATAGTTGTGCGCTTCACACTGGATGACTTTCAAAGCGACTTGTTCCACCCTTTCACATTAATGCAAGTTGGAATGCAAATGTTCAGGTTCTATTCAGAGCCTCTAGTTTTATGGGTGCCGCGTCGGAGATGACAGGCCCGGGATATTGACAGCCGTGGTTAGCTCAATCCAGCCTAAAGTTTGGGATTAGATTTCATTGTGCCAGAAATAGGAAGGCCACTGTAGTAACTATAATCCATGATGAATGACTTATCTCACTGGGCTTGCTTTTTTCACCCTCCATGGATTACAGAATAGGTCCACTTCAAACTATTTTTCTCTTTAGAGGAAACACTGCCAAGAAAGATTCTAGACATTATGAATCAAACACGATGTTTGTATTTCTTTGATCAAAGGACTGTCAGCTATATTAAGATTGTGCCTTCAGATGCAGTATGTGTCATAGGGAATAGATTCACATACAACAGGGCCTATAAGCGATGCACAATACATAACAATCTGACAAAGAAAAGGCAAGAAAAGAGACCATTTGTAGGTGAGAGAAAAGGTCATAATTTAACTTCTTCCTATGTCTAAGGTCAGGTTATGAAGAGATATTGCTGACCTCCTGACTTCTGACTCTTGGCTCTCAGTAAAAAGGAAAGGGAATGAAGAAAAAGGTCAATGTGTACATAAACATGATTTTATTGATCATTTTTTGCCTTTCAAAACCCAAAAAAAGTTTTTATATTGAAGGATTCATGCCGTTTTCAGTGTTGAGAAAGCTTTAAGATGTACTTTATTGTTATTTATTTATTTGTTCATCCACAGTGAAAATAATTGAGGTCGAATCGTACTTCAAAATATCTTTCCTTCATGTTTAATTTAACACCGGTTCATTTCTGTTCAAATGAACTGGACTTTATGATGCTACAAACATTTTTACATTTGAAGCAGATCCGCAAAACATGAGTTTACTACATATGACCTGAACATTTTGTGCTATAGGTACAAGTGCTGAATATCATCCAAATGACATAAATAACCCAAGTAATTTCAAGTAGCATGTAAATTCTATCAAAGATATTTCTAAACAGCTTAGAAAGTAATTGCTTGAATTGATTA
Organism: Enteromius thamalakanensis; assembly: GCA_032357475.1. Taxonomy (NCBI): domain Eukaryota; kingdom Metazoa; phylum Chordata; class Actinopteri; order Cypriniformes; family Cyprinidae; genus Enteromius; species Enteromius thamalakanensis. Next base: position 18,932,866 of record JAUCMT010000134.1, on the reverse strand, counting down.
CTGCCAATAATCAGAGCATTTCTGTACATACAGTATGTAAACAGAACTGCTAGGACAATAAAGCAAGGATGTAACGTCTGCAATTTGTCAGGAAAAAAATCTCGTTACAATGCATGCTACATATTTTCAAAAACAGCTGAGCTCTATTGTCAAGCTTAAGGTTGCCAACCATCCCAAACTGTCCCATATTTACAGGAACCAAACTGTGTTCTATGTAATCCATTTGGGACACAGTTTGCCCTGTATTTTATCAAACAGTTTACAATGTAATTTTAAATTCAACCGTTTAACATACAAGAGTCAATGCTAAAATTACAGATGGGAATAGAAAACTAATTGTAAGTGATAGATGTGAAACAGGGACACATTTTATCTGAGAGCCAAAACATTGCCTGTTGCTACATTGCACGGATGCTACACTTGACAGCAGAGGAAGGATGAAAGGAGGGCAGCTAATACTAGCTAACTTTAATCTGCTGGCATTTTGCTCTTTTGCTCCTACTGTTCATCAGAATTTTTTGTTTTTCGGGAACTATAAAGACAATTAGTCCACCTTCACTCTGATTTGTTGTAGTGTTAATTAAAATGCCTAAAACACAAAGCACGTAAAGTTGCTGTGAGATTGTTCAGCTAATGATGAAATATTTATGTGCATTTTCTACAGTCTCCTGTGGTATAAGCTAAGCTGATACAGTACGTGTGTAATGCTGTGTGACACTTTAGTTTGACATTAATTTTTTATTTGTTTTTTTAACACACCCAACAGATGCATTCTAATATCATCAAAACATTATCTAGTATAGTCATACATAATGTCATATTGTCAATGCCATAAAAAGTGAACAAACAAGTTAATAAGATATACAATAAAATCTAAATAAGAAGTACATGAAAAAAATAATGTATCTGACGGGTGTCGGCGACTTGTCTGGGTTTCTTTCAGATCACGTCTTTGATAGTTCACACTAGCCAGGTTTCAATCATGTTTTTAAGCTGTTTTGTTATCGACAAAAATAATTTATTGAAATTATTTTTTTTGCGAAATTTGCTGTCTCCATCCTGTTTCTATCAAACTGGGCTTTTACCGATTAAAAGGCGTGTGTGATGACGTCATCCTTAAAAAAAAAAAACGAATTGTCACCTTAGTTTTAGTTTAGTTTTCAAAAATGCCCCTAAGCTGTTTCCATACATATTTCACTCATTGCGCAAATCATATGCAAATAGTCTGTTCTTAATCCATTTGGATTATAAATATTTATAATGGGCTATAGTCGATTGCTCCTGCCTGCCACTCTGCTGAGAGTCTGCTGTGTGTTCGTAGCTCGGATACATAGCTTTGTATTTCTGTCTATCACTTGCTGCTGTTTATAGTCATAAATATATATATAACCTAACTCCCTCAATATTTCCTATAGTATACAAAAAACTATTTGTTGATCGTTCGCTTTCATTCTAAAAACCGAGAGTGTGGCTCATTAGCGTTCATTTGCCAGTTAACGTGTCATTCACGCATTGGCTCGCGTTATGCTCACGGATATTATTGTTTGATATTCTCCTTTTATTTTATTTTTTCTCGCTCCATTTTACTTATTGTTTCACTTCTCGTTTGCTCCGTCTCTCCGTTTTTCACAAGTTTATCAAACAACAGTAAACAGTGAATAATCTATTAATCTCTGTGTCTTCTCCTTCTCTTGTTGTTTGCACATCATGCCACATGTACAGTTTATCTCTCTCTGTCGGCTATGAGAGTTTCACATGTGATAAATGCAGGGATATAGTTAGGCTGACAGAGAAGATTTTAGATTTTAAAAAACACAGAAAACTACCAAATTAAGAGTAATAATTTATTTGATGTTCAAATAATAAAAGCTGTTTATAAGACAGAGAAACAAATGATTAAGCTCGGCTTACTGAATATCAAGTCTCTTTCTACTAAATCACTTTTTGTAAATGATTTGATAAATGATCATAACCTAGATTTGCTTTGTTTGACAGAAACCTGGCTAAAACCAGATGAATACAATACTTTAAATGAGTCTACACCCCAGGATTACAGCTATAAAAATGAGCCACATCCGAAAAGCAAAGGAGGTGGTGTTGTTACAATTGATAGCAATGTTCTCCGTTTTTCTCAGAAAACAGGATTTAAATATAATCCGTTTGAAGTTATGGTGTTGAATGTAACATTATCGAGAGAAACATGTGATATTTATACTGGCTACTGTAAACTAGTCCCAGCCACAGACCATGGAACGTTGGCTAAACGTCTAATGCATATGGTACACTTATCTGGAAACACTTCAGGAATGTCAAAGCCGTCAAATGATTGAATTTTATCGGATTTCCAGGGGACACGAGTGTCACATTTATTTTCGGTCTATCAGGAAACAAACAGACGTGTGATTGCCGCAGAAAAACTGTCCTGTTTACTTGAGAAACAATAAGCATTTATTAAGATCAGTTAAACGTTGGATTCTCAAAAGTATGCGAGGTTCACGGCATAGACTCTTTAAGAGATGTTCAGGAATTTTGTTTTAGGCACTAAGTGAAGAAATTTTAACCTGTTTACCGACGGGATTTGGGAGGAGTATTATTTTCCAAGCCTGGCCGACCCTTTGTCAGCATTTAGAAGGATTCCCAGCAGATCCAATTCTACTAGTTGTGTGTCTCCTCCTATCTATTAAATAAGATCAAGTGAAGTACCTAACTGAGAAGAGGATATCAGCCGCATTTGCGGGCAAACATGAAACAACGGACGCTGACATCGCAGCTGGCCAATTCAGTATTGCGTTCGTTTCTCCATAATTGCTTGTGGGTGTTAAAATGTGGAGACATGTGCTTCTAACAGATGTTTACTGCCTGCATCTCATCTGGATTTTCTGTCTGCGCCGCACACAGTAACGCATTAAACTACTAAAATTAAGCCTACTAAATTTTAACTTTCAAAGTATTAAAAAGAAAAATCTAATTAAAATATTTATGTTTGAAAGGTAACTCATCTTTTTACCATTTATAAAATGTTAGATGCAATAATATGAATATAATTTAATGCGCTTTTGAACTAGGCTAAGGTCCTTTAATACGAGCAACCCCACGAACCTGAAAGCTGCCAATAATAATAATAATACATTTTATTTTATATAGCGCCTTTAAAATGTAATCTCAAAGCACTTTACATTCATGTATAGAAATGAAATAAAATTATACATACAAGAGTACAGTAGGGTTGGGCGATGTTGACCAATTTGGCATTGTACGATGTCTAATGTGAAACATTGCAATGGACGATGGTATCGTTGTTGCCATAGGTGGCGGGTTAGTTGTGACTAAAACACCAAGCCCCGCCCCACAACTGAAAAAACAGTGTTCGTGCGAGCAGGTGAGAGAGGATTGAGCGCAGGAGTGATCAATTCAAGCACTCGAGGGTTTGATATGAGCTCACGGCCCCGTTTCTTCCCATGTACATCTGTTTTCCTGTCGCGGAAATTATTTACCGCACTCGCCAGCATCAGTGGTGCGCTCGCTTATTATTGGCATAGATTTGCAGCCATAGATTAAGTGTGTTTTTTTTGCGACATTTAAAAGTATACATAGCTATAGAATTTATGCGCTAAAGTTAAACTGAAAAATACTGGGTCCGAAATTTACAAAATTAGATCAATAATTAGCATTTCCATCAGCTATATTGGTAAAAATTTTAAGCGCTAAATATTTTTTCGTAAAAACACCTTGGATGGAAACTTAGCCATTGTGTGATTGTCATTCATGTGAACGAGCACTGATTTGCCTGTGATTTCATGCATTTGCTGGCTATTTTTATCAAAATCAAGCATAAAATCATGCATTCTGAATTTGGCATTATTAGTTAATATTGCAATCTCCTTGGTGCACCTTTAATGCCATCAATGATTTACACAAATCTCAAATGAATTATGTGGTATGACAAAAATGAAGAGTGCCTTCTGTATTTCTCGATTTTTTTTTTTTTTTTTTTTGATTAATTTATGTTATTTTCCTTTGCAAGCATTAAGTTACTAGTTATTTTGAAATTCTCTATCCTCTTTCAATTGAGTTTCACAGTTAAAATATTACATGACTAATGTATAACATAATAATAATATACTGTATATAATAATAAAGTTTTCTAGTTTTTGTCCAAACTTAAGCTAATCAAGCTAACTGTACTGTTCTGAATCTCTTCTGTCATAATAGCTCTTTACATATAACCCACTTACAGACGGTTTTGTTCCCTCTTTCTCACAGGTTAGACAGGGAATGGAGTCTTTTCCTCCTCTCTCTGGATTAAGTAGGTTGATTTCATGTGAACTTCTCTCCAATTCAGTTCCCAAAGGTAGAGGAACCTCCCTAACCAGCTGCTCTTCTTTTGCTGTTCTAATTCCCTTACAACTCGCTATCTTTCACCCTCTCTCTCCTACAGTTGTTTCCCCCTACTTTAAAACATCAGCTCATTCTTCAACAGAAAAAGAGCACAAGACATGTATTCAGATGACACAGAGTTCAATCATCTTCTGTAACCAAATTGTTTATTTCTTTAGTTGTCTTCTGTCATTCAAACCAGGCTTATGAGTAAGCAGTATATATCCAAACACATAGTTAATACTGTTCAGAACAATCTCATTTCTGCTGTCATTAAGATCCTTGTCAACAAACACACATATCTCCGCAGATGATTAATATGTAGTCACATGACATGTTATGTATATTGTATATTATATGTATATTATGTGTACAGACAGATTACTTCTTGTGTCTCAAGTCATAAAACAAATCTGAGATCTTACAGATGCATCATTGGTTTTGTTCTTTTTCAGCTTGTAGTAATGGGCTCATCCTAATGAAGCGTTAATTATTTATAATCGCATGTGATTTATTACAAACAAACAAAGTGCCTTTTGTCAGGTTAGACAAACTACATCTACAATTACAATGAGGTTTTATATTAAATGAACTCGATTTTGCATTCTGTTTAAAAAATCTACATTTGACAAGCCTTATTAAATATTCTCTTGTGACTTGAGACTTTTAGAGACAGTTCAAATTATTGTGGTGCCTGTTTTGGTTTGTTTAAACAAAAATGAAGATTGTGTCATCATTTAGTCAACCTCAAGTCATGTTAAACTACCCCGGTGAAAAAAGTCACAAAAGTCAAGTAAGTTTGGAATGACATGAGGGTGAATAAATGATGACAGACCTTGTTTTTTGTGGGAAAAATTAACAATCATGACCAAAGGCTTTGTTCCCTACACTACCATACGCTATTATCACATTAATTCAAGCGAACACATGCTGAGCAAAACACAGATAAAGAGAGAAAGTACATGGCGTGGGTAAAACAGAGGTGTGAAAAACATGTAAAAGAAACACTGGTCATTAATCTCTGTCCGCTCTGGGGCTCTTTATGCATTTGTCAATTAAGAACACCTGTTATTCAGTCAAAGACCAATTAGCTTGTTCATCAGTCAAGTTAAAAATAGGTTAAGAAATCCTATTTTGCCACATTTTAACCTTTGTGGCAAGGTGATTAGACTCACAGATGTTTAAAGGGATATGTTAACTTAATCAGACAGAGACATCTTCCGTATGCTGCTGCTTTTGTCTACTTAAAAACAGTGTGAGCTATTTCAAACCAGACAAACACCATCATCATCCTCATCATTATAATAATAATAATAATAATAATAATAATAATACTGTCTATGCTAGGTATACATTCACACCAATCTTTTTTTTTGTTTTATAATATATTATAAAAAAAAAGGTATATGTAAAAAAAAAAATAGACTGTATATATTTGGTTTGATTACACTTGTTAAACGTTACATTTGTAATAATGTCCATTTAAAATGTTTTCTATAAGTACATTTTAAAATTATTGTTTTAATACATTTTTGTTGTGCTTTATGGTAGTACAATAATTTTGATGCTGTAATAAACTTTCTTGCTTAACGTGCTGTACTAAAAAGTATTAAATTGCAAGTCTATCATAGAAAAGGTGTAATTACAAATGTAAATATATTATATTAGTAAAGTATTCAAAGAATTAATAAAAAAAAAAAAACATTTGTTTTTCAGTGTAATTGTGCAATCCCACAAAAAAAGGGGAGGTTGGGGAATGTGTAACTGGTATGATTTCAGTTGGACTAAACCGTTTGAATGACATTTTAAAAGGAATTATTGATTTAGTCCGACTGAAATCAAACTTTTAAAGTGCATGTACATGCCACAGGATCCTGCCACTTTACATTTCATTCAATAAAAATCAAATGTCAGTTTGTGGTTTCGAAGACAAAAATTAGTACATAAATGTGCTGCATGGCCTGAGATGGGGCTATTTTAGAGCTGGCATGCAAACATGTCATGGCTTCTGTGATATGTGTTTAGCATGCTCTCCCAGGCTTAATGCCTTCAGCACATTTGATCCTTGGCAGGCAGACATGAATATAAAGGCAAACAGCATGGGCAAGTGTAGGTGAGACATTTCATACTTTCTTTTTCTGTTCCAATTGCCTGCTGGGTAATGAAGTGCTGAGAGCTAGTGCATTGAAGACTCTGTATGGGGGCTTTCTTTTGTTTGGCAATACTATCGGCGCTGCATTATCCAAGTCCAGCACGCAGGAGTCTCACAGCGTTTACGTCTTCTAATCCTCATTATTTCTCCTGCATGAGAAACTCTACCTTTCCTTCTCCTCAGTTTCTTTCCACCTCTTTCTTCTCTGCCAAGACTGCTCTCTTTTTATGTCTTAATCTTTGGCTATTGGAAAACTTATGGCTTGTTATCTTCGATTAATCTAACAAACAGTGTGTCGTGTGATCTCTGTTCAAATGATCTCATTAGCTTGCTTTCATTTCACTTGTGAAGGTTCGAGAGAGAGGAGGAGGCAGCGTCTATCTGAGGGGAGAGGAGATGAGAGTCTGCATGCGTCAAGGCCAAGATCAGCAGACTGTTAAAGAGATGGCATGCATTTCATACTAAACACGACATTGACAGTTCTCTCGCTTTCTTTCGAATGCTGCGAACATTCTGCCTTCTTGTCAAAGCTCCCCACTCCAGAGAGATTTAGCAATTTCTGTCTTTGAAGGTTTAGCACCTGTTCTTTTAGGTCTATGAGAAAAACAGGGATACAAGCAATTATTTCGCTGGGATTTCTAGCAGGTCCAACAAAGGCACTTGGAAGAGGGTTATCTCTGACATCGCTCAACCCCATCTACAACATGCTGCACTAAAACAACCTGCAGAAATGGGCCTCTTCTGATGGAAAGATAAAACCTGTCAAGCTGAGGCTATGATTATAGCAATTTCACCGTCACTACTATCAACAAGAGTAAAACGTAGATGCTGCACTCACCTTGAAACACTGCTGAACAATTACATGCACTTCACAAGTTTCCTCAAAGTAGGCGCTCTCCATTAGGTCTGGACATTATTTGTGATGCATTCACGCTAAGCTAAAGCGAGAGTGTAAGTCTTCATAGCTCCCTCTAGAATTAGAGAGGGCAAGTGACATTGGAAAGAGTGCCTGTTTGACTACGTTTGTTAATAAAGCCTTGGCACTTGGATCCCCACTCAACTCTCAGTCTTTACGTCACAGAATAATCAGTCATACCCGGATCCAGCAACTTTATTTATCCAACTCAGCTCAACCATGGACCCGGTTGACCAGCTTTTACAACTGCAGCAAGGTGTCACGAAAGAGGGGTTGAGGATGCAAGCGGATTCATAAGCAGGTTGTTTATTTAAGAGCGAGGTCTTACAAGCAGGGTCGATCAGCAGCAAACAGAATTAACGTAGAAAAGCAAGAGAGTAGTCAGTGTCCAGGCGTCAGTTGGTAAACAGTAAATACAATCCAAAGGGCAAAACAGAGACGGTGGGCAAAAACAGGCGTGGTCCGTAACAATAGATTAAAACACAGAGTAGTAAAACAACAGGAAGACATACGGAGACTTTATACTGATAAAACTAGGTCAGTGGGTGGAGACTTGCAATGAAACACCATGACAACAAATGAGTGGGGGGAGACATGAGTACTGAATGAGAGTCCATGAATGAAAACAGACACAAACACACACAGTTCGCTGGGCGCTGGAGTGCCATCCAGTGGCCTGAGCAGGCCCATCCAGCTGATCATGACATAGCCCCCACCCTCGAAGGAGCGGCTTCCAGGCGCTCGAGACTTAGGAGTCGAAGGGAATGCCCACCAGGGCGGGGCAGATGGCGGAGAAGTCCACTTGCACGGCGGAGAAGCCCACCTGGGTGATACAGATGGCAGAGGAGCCCTCCAGGGAGGGTCAGACGGCAAAGAAACCTACCGGGGTGAAGCAGACAAAGGATACGACCTCCAGAGTGCAGCAGATGACGTGAAAGCCCACCTGGCCGGCGCAGAAGCCCACCAGGGTGGAGGAGACGGCAGCGAAGCCCACCTGGGCGGACGAGGCAGTGAGGATGCTTTTCTGAGCCGACCAGACAGTTCACATGCCCTCCAGGGCAGATCCAACAGGGGAGAAGCCCATCTGGGCTTTACAGGCCACGGGAACGCCCTCCAGGGCGGAGCAGACAGCGGAGTTTCCCACCCGGGCAGACCTGGCATCTCTCAGCTTCAGGTCCAGTTCCACTTCCACAGGGACCTGGCCTTCTTTCTCTCCCCTTTTGTGCTCAACCACTCTTCTGGACTGTATATTGAGCTTCTGGAAGCCGCTCCTTGTTGGGGGATGGGGGTTCCAGACAGTTATATCATGTGCTACCCATGTCTGTCTTTTATGTTCCTATTGGTCCCTTGGTTGTATGTGTCATCTTAGGATTTTTTAACTAGTTTCATGTCTCGTTTCATTGGTTGGTTCTCTCTTGTGTGCGCTCCGTCTAGCCTAAAAGAAGCCCTTTCCCTCTCTATTATGCCGACTATTGTTTAGCCCATCCCTTGTTTTCTAGTTCATGTGTTTTCCTTGTTTCATTGTGTTTTGACCATAGACTGTTTTTTAGTTTTTTAGTGTTTGTTGCATGTCCTGACCCTTGCTTGTTATCAGATATACTCTTTTGCCTTTGACCTGATTGTTCTGTTTTGCTGGTCTGACTTACAGAATTTGACTATGTTTGTTAGTTACGCCTTGGCAATTGGACCCTCAGTCTCTACGTCACAGGGTGGCTGTTTCAGCTTAGAATTTTTTTTTTTTTTTTTTTTTAGAAGTCACTTATCTTCAGGTATGCATTGTACATAAACTTATTTCATTTTAAAAGACCTGTTTTCTATTTGAACATTTCCATTTCTCATTATGTTTCAGAAATCCGTATAATATAAAATGGTTGTGCTGCTTCATATTACTTAAATGTTTTTGTTTTTCAGGATTTTTTGCTGAATGAATCAATGTAAAAAAAATATATATATATACACACACATTATTAAACATTTGAGGCATACTTGTCCAATTTACATATAAATGCATTGCTACAGACAAACTGTCTGACAATATTTTCTTTAAAAATTAAATTTCATGACTTTAGAATGATAATTTAACCTGATAATTATTATTAAAGACATGATTTAAAATGAAAGTATTTTTTTCAAAGACCATTTAGCAATTTTGTCATCATTTGCTCATTTGCTTAATTGGAGAATTTTACAGTAGACTTGGAAAATAGTTGGTGTGGGTCTTGCAATATAATGGTGTCCTGAAGTCATGTCAGAATGATTGTATTAACTAATTGAGTGCACATGAACAGCACATCAAGTCATAATTATGAGTGGGATTCTTGTTACTCTCTCTAAGCTCTGTTTTTTCTGAGTTGGAAAGTATCAATTAAATATTAATGGCTGAAGCAATTTGTTACTGATCATAATTAATTGTGACTGTTGGTGGTACAATTTAGTTTGTATGCATTTTGTGCACTGTTGATGAAAAGTAGTGCTAACACTTGTTACAGTTGGTTTTTAAAGACATTTCAAACTATATTTCACAAGAAATACAAAATACACATACTGTATAACACCACTTCCACTGCTTACAAACAGTATGTGCTAACATTATTACAAAAAAAAACTCTTTATTGGGAAATGTAAAATTGTACAAAAAAAAGCAATTCAACTACTTCATTGTACTCCAGCCAAAAACACCTGAGCGCACATTTTTTACTTATAAAAAACTTCCCATGAGGCCTGGAATGCAGAATATGCCTGTGCTTACTTCTCTACAGCTTTGCGTGTTGCGGTGAGGGTCACAAAGACTTTTCACGATCTTTGTTCTCAAGCTTCCTTTCACGCTATCAGCAGTCTGCTCCCCATTTAACCTGGTGCCGAGTTACCACGGGTTTCTACCTAAATGTTCATCCTTTTAAACCTTTGTAATCGATTTCTCAGAGCAGCATTATGTTCTTTCCATCTGGGTCTTTTATTAAAAAAAGCCATTCTGAAAGAGCCAAAAGTGTTCCAAAAATATTCATAAAAGCATGTGAGTTACATAGAAATAAAGACTTGACAAAAAGCTTGTCACATGATCATACTTCAGAATGAATGACAAGTTTTTGAACATTTCTCAATCAGCATGTCCCGGTTATTGTTAGACAGTGATTTAAATGTTGCAGACAGTCAAGACTGGGAATTATGGGGATGTTCCAGAAGGATACCCTGAGGTGTCAGCCATCAACCTCCTCCAGAGCCTCTCATATTTGCTTGTACTCACTTCGCAAAGCCTTTGTGGTTTCCAGTGTAAATAATAGAGTGACTGGTCCTCAGTGAAGCAAACAACTTATCCCTTATTTATTGTCTCTCATCAAAGAGCATCTATGTAACCTACAAATGTAGCATGGTCCTTTGTTTCAAAACTTGGAAAGCAACTAAATATAAAAATGATCTGACAACATATTTTCTCTCCGTTTGAGCGCTTTCTGTCTTTTCTTTGACTTGCATGAGAGTGAGATGGTGTTTTGTTTACTGAAATGCCTTTTGATTAAAGTCTCAGCTTGATGTTTGCAGCGAGGGATGGAGCCATGAGTCATTGGGAAATAGCTTTCCTCGTGTTGAGAATGGCACACTATGAAAGGACTTGAATAATGGAGGCGTGTGCGTGTGTATGGAAATCTCACACAAGAAGGTGATTTGACTTACTGATGTACTCTCAGAGATGCACAAATGAGTGCAGGCCACACGGCCATCTTTTAAAATATATGGAAGTGCTATTAGACCGCACGCAATCGTATCTCGCCTATAAACTAGCTCGTAACACACTTAGAGCCTTTTCAAACATTAATAGGGAAGTAGGCCGTCCTTTACAGCCACACACTGTGGATTTGGCCACTTTAAAAATGTATCATTTATCTATCTCGCCACATGGCTATTTAACACGACCACTAGACAGTAATTGCAGACGCATCACAGTGAACCCCTGAGCTTAATTGGCCACGTTTTCCTCTGAAAACACACATTCTTTTGAAGAGCAATTTGGAGTACATCAACAACACCCACCACATATAAACCGGCACAAGAACATCTCAGGGCAGAGAGAAACCAGCAAATCTGAACGTCGGGAACACGTAAGCGCCCCCAGTTAACATCCCTTCACAGTTAATTTTTAAGAACTCCTTTAAAAAGATCATCTGCTCTTGGTTGCGAGGACTGATATGGCTCGGTCTCCATTTTCTGCCTGACTGAGGCTCGCTCTGATGTTCCGCCTCAGGGCTCAGACTCAGCAGGTAGCCCTGTAGGGGCCCCACAGACGCTCTATACTTGCACTGCCGTTATTGAAAGCTGCTTGGACCATCCGTGGGTCTGTGAAAATAAGAGCACAGTGAGGGTGATGCCAAAAAGAAGACTATGAATGTACTGTAAACAGTAGCGCCACCTGGGAAAAGAACGACACCTGGAGTGGATAACTGTGGGTTTGGAGGACACCAAGTTTGACACAAAATGACCATAAAGACCAATTTGAAGAGGGCTCAGAGCATGACCCTGAGGGACAACTCTTAGGAGAGATTAACCCATTTCACAAATCATACCCCCTGATTGCAGCCTAGATCCCTCCTGTGAAGGTGGTCACAAAACGGGACTTTTGATGCGTCTATTAACAAAGCCATTCCTCCATTATCCCAGTCGCACCTTTTCCTTTCACCTTAAACAAGCTTAATATGCTTTTACAAACGGCTAATGGCTTCCGCTTCTCATCTCAGTCCTAACACAACTGCCTGGGTCTGACTGGCCTGGATTACAATAACAGTATTAATATTCGTGGACAACGCTGGTGCTTTAACAGAACAAAAGGAAACAGCTGTAAGACACAATGTCGCTGAGAGACACTGCACTAACTGCAGGTTAGCCTCATTTTCTCGGCACTATAAACTCCATTATGCTAACAATGGGCTCTATGCTAATGCACTGTCCATGTCGTTTTATTGATGGCCGAAGAGTTAAGCAACGAGGGAGCCATTTTATCTGTGCCTCTGGCTGCAAGCTCAGCGAGCACGTGCCGAGGTTTCAGAGATTGACATATCGGGGGGAGACCGGTTTGCGGGGGGTTGGAACGGCAAATTACAAAGGACTGGATTTGATTGGCAATTATATCTGAGCGCTGGCACAATGAGGCAATGGACGCTCCATCTCTCCATTCTCTTTTAATCACATTGTGCACTCTCCTGACAATGAATTAATGTAGCGCTTTTCTCTCGCCACTCCTCTTTTATCTCCACTTTTCTCACTTTTCCTTTTTTCCACAGGTGGCTTTAATAAAGGCTGCTAATAAAATTTAAAGCCTGGATCCCGAATTTCAAATAAGAGGCTGCTGGTGGAATGAAAGATGGCGAGCGTATGCAGAAAGTTGGCAGAGATCAGCTCTGTCATTGAGAGAGGAGAGAGCAAGGATGTGATAAGCACATGCTATCAGATGTCAGCGGGGGTCCTGAGGTAGACTTCTGAGCACACTGTTTATTTGCTGCCCTTCCCTTCCTTTGTGCTTGAGACTGATCGTGATCAAAAGCACCAGATGAATCCATGAATCACAGACATAAGCACTGAAAGGAAAACAATTTCATGTGAGAGTCTGAACATCTGAAAGCCTCAGCAGTCATTCTAAAACAGAAAGCTGATAAGATTTCATCAAACAGAAATATGATGTTTACCAGAGTACATGCAAGCAACTTTTTGCCACGTAGTGAAAAGATTCAGAGACTTTTTTAATACAGAGGAACTCGCAGGACATATAACGAAAGCAAGAAGTTTAATAAGAAACAGTATAGAATCTCCAAACAACCAGCTTTTGAGTATATTTGTTTTGTTATTTATTTGCAGTAAAATGATCTGATACAACAAATATTACTTCCATAAACAGTAACGTGTAAACAGTAAACACTATATAAAAAAACAGAGTAATGTTTCTGACCAAAGAATATCCGTAACAGCTATCTACAGTAAATAGTCACAAACACAGCTGCTACAAAATGCAGGGAAATTTATTTATAAAAATAGTTATTTATTTATTTATGTAACAAATAATGCCATCTTTTGTTATCATCATACACAGAACAAAACACAAATGTGCAAAATGTACAAAACTTCATAATAAATCTACATATGATCACATTTTAAAAAAAGGCTACATAAATAAGAATTACAATATAAATAAATAAGTCATGATGCCGGCAGTTGAACGCAAAAGCAGGTGTGAAATGTGTTTAATTTTGAGCTGCCAAGTTGATAGGTGGCAAGAAAGTCAGGTGCTTAATGCAAAGCAGAGATTCATCACAGATGGAAATTTTACAAAACAAGTTTAATTACTGTTACAGGAAGGCATGAAAAGAAGCCTTGAAACCACCTGAACTATGACAAGTACATTATACTTTTTATTGCACTACAAAACCTATTTAACTTAAAATGTTTCTGACTCATCGGCTAATATCTGTGAACTATCAATCTTCTGTTTAAAATAAAAAAAAAAAGTTCTAAACCTCTTACAGGCAGGCAAACAAAAATGAATTGATCAAAAATGAGAATTAAAGTATACCAAAAACACAACAGGTACAAGGAAGCACTATTTCTAGTTGTTTATATGACTATCAGAAAACCAAATATAAACAATTTTACAACCAAAAATCCTCCAGAAGAGCAGTGAGTTGAGCATGTTCAGTCTATGTTCATGCAATTGCAAATGATCAGACTTGATTTAAATAAATGAATATTAATCTGCACCAACAGAAATGTATTATGTCGCAAGCCTTAAATTAGTGCAGAGAAACTAAAAACGTAGATGGTCTAAAACACTTCAAGCGTAATTACATTTAATTATGTAATATTTAATTACTTGCCAGCTCTTGTGCAAGTACTAATTTACTGTAATTTGAGTAAAAATTATTCAGCTGGTTTCAGTCTAGCCAATATACAAAATCTGGTTTTGAATTTATGCATAAGCAACCCTGTTTGCCACAATGCCTTGCACAAATGGCCCTCTCTTACATAAACACTGAAATAATGCAGTTTTTATGTTTAAAACTAAAAATAAGACAATTCAACAGCAAGTCCGAAATAGTAATAGGCCTACGCTTAGACAAGAATGGGGTGATGCATACCAAGCATTTGTATGATCTATTTGCATAATTAAAGAGAAAATGAGATCCAATCATGATGCACATTAAAAATGACTGCACATTAATTTAAACACAAGGCAAATGCAATACTTGTTAGCCAAATTGTAAATATGTATGGGATTCTGGAGGTTAATAAAAAAAAAATTAAACACTAACAAAACACATTACCGCTCAACTCAGTCAGTGCCAATCGTTTGCCATATAATGCCAATATTTCAGTTTTTTTTATTATTATTATTCATTTTATTTCAGCAAGAATGCATTAAAACAAAAAGTTACATAGAAAGACATTTATACATTTCTATGTCAAAGAAATGCTGTTTTCATCTATCAAAGAATCATTAAGAACAAAAATGTATCTCCAAAAAAAATAAAGATACAAATTAACTGCTGCTCTTCTACATTATTAATAATGAAAAATAGATGTATTTCTAGAGCACTAAATCAGCATGTTATAATGATTTCTGAAGAGTCATGTGATGACTAGAGCTGCTAAAAATCCAGCTTTGCCATCACAGATTATTTTTCATTTTAAAATGAAATATGCAGAACTTCTAAGTGTATCTTTTCCACTTGGCATGTTAATTTTACTTGTCACCCATAAATGCAACTAGTGTGATATTGTAGGTGCGTATCTGTTGTAGCATGCAGACCCTTGTCCTCTGCACATTGTTAATGCTCCGTGAGGAAAGATGCCAGACAACTCACCCTCACTCACCTCCCCCGGCCCCTATACCTCTCTTTTATATAAGCTAGGGTCACCACAAGCCACCTCTAATCTCCAGTGGAGCTGTGTGTGTGCATTTCTGTGCATAGGGCCTTGTGCATGTCTGCTTATAAAAAAATGGATTGCCACTCAGGGGACCCTTTCTCTGCAAGAAGTGGCTGTGAGACAATAATTGCGGGCAGACTGGTAGGTGAGAGGGAATATGACAATCCGAGATGGCAAATTGATTTTTGCTCTGCATGGAGCCCAGACTCCCACAAACAGGGAGAGAAAAATGAATTAGTAGAATTGGGATGGAATTTAATGTTCAGTTGCAAAGGATGGCATCACATCAGGTCCTACTAAGCGAAGAGCTGAAATGTTGCACGCTTTTTTTTTTTCAGGCCTTTCGATTTCAACTTCAAATCACTTTGAATGTTTTGCTAACACCATCATAAGTTTAGCAAACTCATGCTAAGTGAAGGTCGAAAATATATTGTGTGCACTGAATAGAACAGGATGTGTTCGCATTCATGAAAGAGAATGTGGAGAGACGTTACGTCATTAGGCAGAGGGAATCAAATGCTGAAAATCATTTAGGGCTGTTTAGCTTTTTTTTCTTTCTTGTATCTGGCAAAGGTTGCTTCTTGATTAGCAAAATGTAATGAGCCTCTTCTGAAATCCAAACATAGCCATGTTTTCAATACCTCTCCCACGCAACCATGAAAGAAGATTTGGGACTATTGTTGTTGTTTATTTTTTTTCCCTTTCATATTGCGAGCTGATTCTTCATTCCTGAATACCACATTTTTTTGACTCAATGAGACAAGAGCTGGCTTTGTCACATGGTCTTAGTGTGTAACAGGACTATTTTGAGCACGAGGCCTTGAATAAAAGCAGACTCTCATATTTGATGTTGGGAAGGCTTTCAAAAGGGGAGTTAATGAGTCATCACTCTATGACATAATTGCTCCTTTTGATTTAAATAAGGGGCTGCGCATAATATCAGCTTAATGTACAGTGCCTTGAACCGGGCCTTCTTCTAAATTTGTTCCTTTAGTACTATTATAATAAAGGTAATTATAAGATTAGATGTTCATTATTGAAGGTCTTTAATTGCATTTTGCTTCGCTCAGATGAAGTCCTCTTTTTTTAGGTATATTTGCAACAGGTTTCATCATAAAATGAATGAATATACTAGCCACGAGCGGCCCAGATGGAGCCACAAGAGTACTGGGACTGATAACATGATGTTTCTTAGCTCATCTGATGATCTGTCCATCCATATGCTCTTTGTAGTCCGTCTCAACGGGCTGATGGTTCCTGACACATCCTAAGTGCATAATAAAGACTGCAGAGGACGTTTGTCACAAATGTTAGTTTTTTAACAGGCCTGTGGGTCTGCAAGCTTTAACTTTTGGTCAGCCACAATACCTTTTATTCCACTGGTTTCGATTCCATTAACAAGCTCATCAAACGGCACAGCAGAGTCGGTAACGTACAAGAGCACGATGGGGCTGACACCTGCTAATGAGCACATTAATATTTATGGCGTGATTACAAACTCACAATTAACATTCTAAACAGAACATTTTATCCTCGCTTTCATGCTTGACTTGCAACACTACAGTCATTTCTTTTGATTTTTATTCAGTCTTTTATTCATTGTGATGCTTCACAGGGCCCAGAAATGCTGGAGCTGCTAACATAATTGTGAAGTTACAATGCCCTGCTCTTTTGAGAAGCCTATAGCCTTGAGGAGTGCTTTTTGAAACAAGTTGTGCTGTTTATGCTCTGCCCGTTTCATTACCTATGTTATTTCAGGCACTTTGTCTTGATTTTAGCAATTAATATTTTATTAAGAAACAAAAACTGCCTTTTTTACCATCATAATCCTTTTCTTACAATGTGCTCTCTACAATGCATTGACTGCAGCATGATCACGGTAACGGTCAAGATCATGATTCTATCAGTGCCTAGGGCAAAAAAAGATGTGTTACTGAAACCACAGCAATTCAGCTTGATTTCTAAAGAATGCACAGGAAAATAACCACATTTTAAAGAACCTCCCCACAGGCACCAAGCTACGGTCATTTCACTCTCATTTGACAATCAACCCGAACTCAAGATATTATTTGTCTCTCACATATTACCAGCCAAAAATCTGAGGGGAAAAAGTTGATCTCAGTGCATAACAACCCATGTCGAGCTGTGATGGTGCAAATTATCCTCACTACAGGCTATACAGAGAACCGTTTGGTGCCTCATGGTTTCAGATTTAGTTAATCAAAATAATTATCACGTAATAAAGATCAAATGTAAAGTGCAAAACAAAAGAGAAGCACTAACATCACCTAATCAGTTCTTAATTGCAAGATTCAGGACACAGATCAGATATATCAGCCACCAATATCTACTGTATGTACAATCTATGTTCACACCCAATGCTTCACAGCTGGAGATCTGTTTCTGGCATTAGTTTTAGTGCACTTTTATTATGCAAGACAATAGTTTTTACATTTTAAAGTGTTCACAGTAATTATATATATATTTATATCTTAAAGATGAATTTTGGTTAAGCCTGTACAACTGTACGACCCAAATTAAAATAAAATGCTACATTTGTATCCAAACAAAACAAAATGCACCACCTTGTCCACCTTATGTTGAATATTCATAGTAAAACAATGATAAAACTAGGGCTGCACGATTTGGGAAAAATGTCACATTGCGATTATTAAGGTCAAAATTGCGATTGCGATACGATATACAAGTGGTTTGACTCAACCTGCTTGTTATTAAGGAAAATACAGACACAGATTACTAATATGCTGAAATCTGTATTTCTCAACTGAGATACAGTATAGAGTGCAATCTAAAAAAACAACAAATTAAAACTAAATTGTAACAAGACAAAGAAAATTGTAACAAAACAACAAAATTAAATAACAGTAACATCTGTACATTACTGAATTAAATTACATTAAACTAACATTAAGATAAAATTTAAAAAGTCAAAAGTACAGATAAATAAAACAAATACCCATTTTTATATTTGTACATGTTGTCTAAAAACATTTTAGCAGGATGTAACATATACTAAGTATATTTTTATTAATATCTCTTGTCCAGTGTGCCAATCATTTTCTCAAATCCCTCTTTACTAAAAGTGCGTTCACACCTGAGGTGACCTGGGCAAATATATCTCACTATTTGCGTGTAGTTGGAAGCTTAAACATGTCGAGTTTACTCCAGTTTCACACTGCACGTGTCAGCAGGGCGTAAACAGCACGTATTTATTTTGGCGCCCATGTTAACGGATGAGAGCACACGGGGCGGCGCAGAAGCGCGTAGCAGGTGCAGAGAAATGACATAAATCAAAGCACATGGCACACAGTGCTCGGACAAGAACGCTGTAAAATACAACAGAAAGATGCTTGTCTACAGCCTTCTGCAGTACAAGCTGCCAGTATGGGACACAATTGGCTCGAGCTTACGTGCTGCTTATGCGTGCAGTAAAACTGCCGTGTTAAATGCTCCTCTAAATTCACGCAAATCACGCTGTAGGATGTATAATTGCGTCTTTGCATTGACTTAACATTGACTTAATCACTCGGGCTTAATGCATCATTTGTGTCTAGTGTGAGCAAGAACGAATGTCTTGTTACGTCCACAAATGCATTTGTTTATTTAATATAATCACAACGTTTGCTGTAATGCGATTGCAAAGGCTGACATCACGATTGCGATATGATTAATCGTGCAGCACTAGATAAAACATAATTTTAACAATATCAGTATGAATCATGGGCCATGCTACAGTAACTTTGAAAACATGAAACTTTATATTTAATCTTTGTGTCAAAATTCACTTTATGTTTAATCGTGTATGGGTGAATTCAGGGTTTTTCTTTCTTGTGTTGCAAACATGCTAGTTATAAGCAATGCCAACTTTCATGTTCAAGAGGTGGATCTAATTTATGTAATATGTAAACCAAAAACACAACGTTGTCATGTCAGTGAAGGCATATAGCTTCTCTGAATCCTCAGTATATGATGCTTGCTCTAGTTGAATAGCCACACGACTTCAATTTACAGCAAGTCACAGCACCATATATGCAGTACAGAGAAGAGCTAGTGCCCAAACCATTTCATTTTCACATTAAACTAAGTCCATCGATCAACTATCTCCTGCCTCATTATGCTCTTCTCATAGCAGGAGTTCTTAGACCTGAAGGTGATCAGACTTAAAACAGAGAGCATGAGAACTGCACTTGATTCTTTAGCAATTTAGCACTTCTAAATGCATGTAAGCTAATGAGTCAGAGAACTTGTGTAAAATTGCTCATAAATCTCTCTGAAGATAAGGCTTTAATATCAATGTCTTTGATCAAAAAGTAGGAGTGGTTGCATGTTATCAGCTCTAACTGCTAACTGGAAGTATTTGGGAATTCACAGCTTCATACCAGATTGCAATTCTGATAAAAATATATTATGAACAAATTGTGACGTTTTTCAGGCGTCATGGCAGTAATTCTTCCTCCGTGACTGATATATATTGTCCTCAGATTTGATTGGTGCACCAGATTCAGAGGCAGATTTAGTGAATTTGAGGCATCAGGCAAATATAGGAATGGGGCCCAATATCTGCACACATTTACTGTTCGTTGCTGCTGCACAACATAGTTATGTCCAGTGTTTCTAAATTTTTCATGTGCATATTATTATGGGATTCTTTCATTAACATTAACATTTATTCATTTAGCAGACACTTTTATTATTTCATGTTGTAGATCACGAAATAGCTACTGATTTACAGTTGAGATACAAGAAGTAGAAGAACTTAAGTAGAAGAAAAAAACCTGGAAAGCTAGAGTACTGTTCAAAGTTTTAGACACTCCTGTGTGTAATATAATGCCATAAATAGTTTTAACTCATCAGTTAACTTCTATTAACTAAATCAAATACATATTTGACATTACAGCTGTTGCGAGGCACACTTGCTCATATTGTAGTTTTTCAGGTAGCTGTCCTTGGAGATGTTGCCACAGTTCTTCTGGATTTAGTCTGTCTCAGTTTGTTCTGTTTCTTCATGTCATTCCAGACTGGATGATGATC
>JAUCMT010000134.1:18901625-18912364 GCA_032357475.1 Enteromius thamalakanensis | reverse complement strand
AGACGGTCTCTGTAGTCAAGACGACAATGATCACTGGAATCAGGTGACCCCAACTAAGCAAGCCAGAGGCGACAGCGACAAGGAACCAAAACCCCATCCATGGTAAAATGGGGAAAAAAACCTTGGGAGAACCAGGCTTAGTTGGGTCCATTTATCCTCTGGCTGGACGCACAGCACCTAATTCCAGTTCAACTAAACATGTGTAAAGTGTAAGGACATATAGTTTGGGTGGAGCGTGGTGAACTATAGGGGGCTGGATTGTCCGGCGGCCTGCTGGTAGAGACAGAGACATGGATTAGCAGAGACATGGATTAGTGGGATGAAAAGGCAAGCAAGCCAACAATATAAACATGGGTATGGTGGGCGGGACTAAGAGGCCACGAGCGGAGGCAGTGAACCCCCCACTGGAGGATTGGGTAGGGGAGGGAAGCCTCGCTGAAGCGGGGAATCTCTGCTGGAGGACTGGGTAGGGGAGGGAAGCCTCGCTGAAGCGGGGAATCTCTGCTGGAGGACTGGGTAGGGAAGGGAAGCCTCGCTGAGGTGGGGGAGCCTCCGCTAGAGGTTAGATAGGGCTTTTTAATAAATAAATGGACTAAAAATGGGTGAATGGGAGCATGGAATACGTTACATGACCGATGAGAAGCGAAAGGAAATGCAGTGCTGGCGTCAGAGTGGTAGCAGGTTGTTGTAGGGCAGGCTGAGAAATCTGGTCCTCATGGAGAAGGACAGCAGAGATGTGTTTTGGTTGTGCGATTCCGAAGAATGCACAAGAGCGGGAAGCAGGGAAATTAAAAGCTGGGAGAATTTGTAGTGAAGGGGAAATGACTTGATTGGGTGTGAATGAACAAGGGATGATTAGGTAACGGGCTGCCAGCTGTGTATTTGTTCAGCGATCCTCTCGAAATTATGTTTAAACATTTACTTATTCCTTCTGAGGTTCTCATGATGGCCTAGATCTGTAAGAGATTATAACCATAATTTGTGTAAGAGAATTTAAGAAAAAACAAATGTCCAACAATCTTTTGTAAATGACTGTTTTATCCTCACACAGAGCATTTTTATTCAATTTGAATGAAGTGCTAATCTAAAATAGTCCCTTTTCAGAGTGCCGGATGAGCCACGAAGTGCTGCCGCTGAGTGCTTGTTTGTAAACAGTAATTTCATCCAAACATTTTTTACAGTACGTACAATATATCCTCTTATCTGAAAAGAAATTTGAAATTGAATGCATGTTGCAATGCATTGTTGTTGATTCAATGAGCCGCCAAAAGAAAAAAACGATGAGCCACTTCCTTTCTTTTGAGTAAACTTGTGATATATCTGTTTTCAGATGTACGTGATGTGACCCTCACCCTCTGAGCAAACTGCAAGATTAATTAAGACTCTTCCCCTCCTCGCGCCGTCTGCCCTCCCCCACTTATCCTTTTGTAATTTCACCTTTACCATGGAGAATACCATCCAGGACTCATTACTATGAAAATTATATCAGTATGCACTGCAGGCAAGACCTAAAGTATTTTTCTTTCTTTTTTCCACTTCCTTCAAACAGCATGTTTTTTTATAATTAAGAAGAATCCCTGCAGCTGTTGTTGACCCGCTCTGTCATGCCGAGAAAGAGCTTTGGAGAAAATCAAAGAAAACAGTTTTCATCAAAGATATTACCTACAGCCTCGGTCCAAACCAGGTTATACACCTGACAGAAAATGCACACAGGGTTACATTCATCTTCACAGTTTTTATTCGTCCACCAAATGCAAAATCAGCAGCTACCTGCTCCTATCAAAAAAAGGGGTAGAAATATTCATGGTTATTTCATCAAAATCCAGACATAAAAGGGATGAGGATTTGCTTATTGAGAAGAGACTAAAACAAATGTGTTGGTATGCCAAAGAGCAGTTTCCTCCCCCCTCTTTATCCTCAAATCCTATATCGACACAGTGGTCTTGTAAACTTCCACTTAATTTCATACTAGCACCCTGCAGGATCAAGTATCAGCGATAAAAGACCACCATGCATAAACTCAGCAAGAAGCAAAGCGTGTTACATCTACCAGTAAACATCATTCTAATCAATGAACATTGCTAAGATTTCCACACAGTGTAAGCAACCCAATAACAAACATCAAGAGGACACGAGGGAAATCTGGTGGGTCAGGTGTCAACAGCAACCAGTGGAGTGGAAGGATTGAATGCATGAAAAAACTCTTCAAATTTTACTGCCCTGCTGTGTGGTTAACCTGAGATCCTCTTAAGATTGCAGACCCAAACTGAGTTTTTGTGTTTGGGTGCTCATTTCCAAATGTTTTGAGTATAAACTATTTCTGCATATACGAAAGCGTGGGTATGCTGATTTATAACACTTACATATAAATATATGTATGTATACATACATAAAATATGTATAAAACAAAATAATAATAATAACAATAATAAATTAATATTAATAAATACTTTCACATTTTTACATATTATCTAGTTCTAACAAATGCTTTTCATTCCTATTATCTTTTCCTTCATCAAGGAATCCTCAAAAATTGTTTCATGGCTTTACATTTTTTCCCAAAAAATAATAAGCATAGTAGGGGGAAAAATGTTGCATAAAGAATTTTTATTCAGAAATTGCTAGTACATTTAATAAATAATTACAGAGAAATGTGAAGTAACACTGAATTAAATGTTGAATTTCGAAATGAAGACAATCTAAAAATCTAAATCTAAAAGACATCAATCTAAAAATATGACGCAAATATAATTGTTAATTTATTTATTGTTTTAAACATTGATAACAATAAGAAATATGTCTTGAACACCAGCCTTTGACCTGCACATGGTCTAAATCCAATGGCGGGAATAGGTGAATTTAGGATCCACTTTTGCTAGTTTAACAATAAAAATGGTCATTGTGTCAGGTGCATTGGTCTGAAAGGGTTGTCCTTTAGTAAAAGTAACAGTTGTATTTTGGGCTTAACGTGGAATTAAAAAAACCTGAGTCTCATCTCCCATTGCCTTTAGGAGTTATTTATTATTTACCCAGCAAAATTTGCAAGAGCAAAGACCGAAAACAGAGCAGCTTGTGCACAAGCTTAAAGGTAGCCTTATTTTGATGTATGCAATGCCTCGCCATTACGTAGGTATTTTTATGTTTATGTAGGCTACACAATAATAATCCTTTACAATGTATTCCTTTCATTTTTAATATTTGCCATATTTGTGTGTTGCTGCGTGTCCCTTTGTGTGTAATAAAAACAATGTATGTTCATCATGGACCCGCCTATAGGCACATATTACTAACGCACTCTTTAAATAACTAAAAAAATAAATAAATACTGCACCATTAACTTTAGACCAGGTTTTAGTTGGTCAATGGCACAGTCTATTTCAGTTGCCTCCAAATAGCAATGCATCATCAATGCGCACAAACACACCTCGTTTTCAGATCAGTACGCCCATAAGTGCACAAATGGATGCAAACGCATTTGCTATTTAAACAACGTGGTGCAGGATGTGAAAATGATAACTGCCTTGGGCTGAAACATGCCAAAAACATTTGTGTCATGCCTGATGTGATCGCCACATTGTGCTCCCTGAATTAAGTTTATCTGAAAGTGTAACAATGTAAATAGGTTTTCTGTAAAGGTTAGGTTAGGGGATAGAAAATTTTGTTTGATCAGTATAAAAATAAAAGAAGCCTATGAAACGTCCCCACAATTCACAAAAACAAGTGTGCGTGTATGTGTTTGACTTTATGAGGATAGGGCAGTTTTTAGATTTGACAGGAAGTTAAGTGGGAGAGAAAGGGGGAAATAGGGGGGATTTGGAAAGGTCCTTAAGCCGAAAATCGAACTTGGGAACTTGCCCATAGCCCAATGTCACTGCAATGTCTATGTAATTTCCTACAACTATTAACTATTAATAACAATATATTTGTTATTTTATTATATTTTATCTATAATAATATATTTTTTTGTACACTGCTCAAAACAAATAAGGGGGAAAAAATCAGCAATGGCACTTCTCAAATTTCAAGAAAAGAAGATGATGAATGACTCAACTAAGGCAAAAATGTAAAATTGCTGCAGATTATCAAGCGAATGAAAAAAAAAAAAAAAAAAAAAAACTACAACAGATAGCAGGCTGTCACGGAATTAAGTGTGAATACTGGCACACATCCTCCAACAAGAAGCCACACTGAACAAAACCCACAGGCTTGAGAGAGTAACACGTTTAGCCTTGAAGCTCCTAATGGAACACACAACAGCCAAAGTGAACATCTGGCCCTCATCAGGAGCCATCGACAGGGAGCCACACGCTCAGCCTGCAGATGGTGGAGAGGTTCACACACAATGAGAGCTACCTCACATCCACTCCATCTTTCTCCTCATTTCTGTTTCACACACACATAAACTCAGAGGCAATGCAGCATACTAACACAGACCCATTATAACCTATGAGCATCTGCATTTACTGACTCCAAAAATGAAGAGCCTGACACAGTCATACATCAATAAAAGCTCATACACACCAGATGACAGTTGGAATGGAAATACGCCTCAGCTGAAAGAAAGAAAAGAAAAAAAAAAAAAAAAAAAGAGCTCGGCTTCCAGAAATATTAATGTGGTTTTTCACTATTAATGCATGAAACAAATGAGGAGAGAAAGGCACACATCTGGGTACAGCACACATATGAGGGCTTTAAAGCAGTTCATAAGATTTAAATGGTGTGGTTAAGAAAGAGTTATTGATGGGGAATGTACGCAACGCTTATGCAGTGAAGGATATTCAACCATTTAGACTGTTCTCTCACGCACCACAAAAACGCCTACGCTGCAATCAAACATTGAACCGCTGTGACTTTTGCTTTTTGCTTTCATTTCCCCAAAATGAAGATATAAACCTAGAAAGTCAAACACCCAGGGCTGACTGAAATGAAGCGCTTTTAAAAAAAACTTTCTATCTTCCGTCTCATTCACATGGTCATCATCCAGAGGGCTATTTAACATACAGAATGAGCCGCAGCTTTTGAGCTGCCAGTATCTCTTATTGTCACATGTCAGAGACTCCTGCTTCAATAAGTATTGGAAGGGCCGAAAGCAATTGGTTTGGGCACATAATCTGCAAGGCATCCGCGGGATCCGGCAGGGAAATGAGAGCGGGGGAGGCCGTGGATGGCCCGTGCCTCCAGCCAGGCGCTTTCAGTATTCCAAGGCAGAGCCAGAGCAATTAACAGTCCTATTGCCTTCCCTCCGCACTGCTCTGAGTTTGCCGTGTGCCATTAGGCACCGGGTAGCACCTGTCAATGGACGGCCGTTCTCCCAGGCCCCCAGCGCGCCGGCGGTGATTGATGACAGGTCACCAGCAGACAGTCCCTTTGAATTTTCAATTCTTCCGTGGGGAAATTGCTCATTTCTTAGAAGTACATTTTCATTTTTGCAACAAGACAGCCTCCTAAGTTTATATATTACTCTGAGCCAGGCTGTGGAATTGTGATGTATTGCGGCATGCATTGGACACGAAAAATGTTCATTTGAGCTGACTTTATTACGCGCTATTTTTTCCACTGTCATCGACGTGCCAAGTTACCATGGAATACAGATTTAAGCGGGCGTGACGTTCTTTTTCAGATAAGCGCACCGAACACCCTCACTCCTCATAGCTACGGAGTTAAGATTGTCAGTTTGACATTGTGCTGTGCTTTTTTCAGCCATTGGGCCATTTTTATAATACAAAACTTGTATCCCATTGGACGCGGCATTGACTTCAAAGGAGGTTATTTGTCATCGTACAGATTTACGCTGTCACTCAAAAACATTTATATCACTTTAAGCTCCTCGGGTGTTCTCGGTCGAGGATGGCAGAGGAGGGGTGATGCCGTGTTCTGGCAGGGGCACAGCAGTCTGCGAGCTTAGAAGCGTCGTGATTACGGCTGTGTTAAACACCTAATAAAATTCCCGTATTTGAACTGCACTTGTACAAAAGAGCATCTGCTTCTGAGAGGTGGTTAAGGCTGACTGTATTAAGACTTCACAGATTCTGCAAGCTTGGGTCCGACCCAAGGGGCTAAAACCTGCACCGCGAGTGTTTGGGTGTGTAAATATTTGGAATGCTTATAAAGTGTTTCCTTTTTGGACAGATGATTAGCCGAAACATCTGGAGGAGAATCAAGCCCACATCTTTAATAGGAGCTCCATATGCCAAAAAGAGTGAGTGTCAGAAAACGGAAAGGCAGGAGGAATGGGAAGAGGGCTTTAATAACAGCAATTACGCTTTTAATTAACCCCTGTGGTCTGTTGGCTTTCTCAAACATAAATCGAAAAGTCAGGGTTTGGACTCTGTTCAACAGCGAGAGTTTTGTTTTTTTAGTTTTGATGTTAGAACATTAGAAGAATAGAAATGAGAAAATGGTGGTGTAGCGAGTAAAAAACTGAAATTAAAATGGTCTAAAAAGACACACAGACAACTGCAAGACAGCTAGCAGTTGCTGACTGGGTTGTTTTACAAAATGGCGCTGACAGGCAATAATGGGAAAGCAGCACTGTGTGCATGTATGCCTTAACTCCCACATCTCCTCCTTTTTCGGCCTTAATTAGACAGACTTAATGTGAAGTGAAGTGTGACTGATACTGTGATATTTGTGTCCCCGATGGAGGCAAATGTGATACTAACACCTCTGCCAGCAGTGGCCCATCAGCGGGCATCTGGAGAATGCACAGGGGAGGCGAAACCTCACAGCTTCAACCACCTAATGAAGCAATGCTTGGTTACCGGACTCCAAACAAACAACCAAACCTACAAAGCAAATCATAAAGTCCAGATGTAATTTAGCCATGTTTACACATTTCAGACCATGGCTTTCACCAGAAAATTGCATGTTTCTTTGGTCTGCCTGTAGTGCCCTAGAGAAAAACAGGGCGGTGTGTGACGTATAAATATCATTTACAGCAAATTACCCAATAAGAAGGGTCCACAGTTTGGTTATAAAGCAAGAATGAGAGCCCTACTATTTTAGTCTGTGTAGTCTCTTTAGAGTCCTTCAAGTAAAGGTAATACATACTCTAAAGCTATTTGGGTCCCTTGTTTACAAAACACTTATTTTATTCCCCCATATATTCATTCATTCAAAAATACATTAAAATGCAATGTATTGGGAATATTTAGAGAACAACTACAGGGTGATGCAACACAGTATCATAATAAAAAACAGTTTTAAGTTTTGCTATATCCCCATCGGTTTATTTCATACAGTATGTTACGTCCAGAGCCGTTTGTTGTTGTTGCTGCTTCTCTCTCTCCCTCTCCCTCTCTTTTGTGTTTCCCCACAGAATCAGTGATCCCACCTGATACTGCTGATTAGAGTTGCTGTGATTGGATGATGTGAGAGGAGAGCATGTATTTAAACTGCAGCTATCTCAGAACAACTGCTGGTGGTGGCTGGATGGTGTGGTGGCTGAGGAACTCACCCTTATTGTCCCAATGTTGGCATTTTGGTGTATTTTTCTCAAATGTGTTGAGATTGGTTAAGTAGTGTCATTGTCTTTTTGACTACCTTTAACTTGGAAGAGAAGTGAGTGTTAATCTTAGATGTCAATCAATATCTTTATTTTCTAATCTTTTGTTTTCGAGTTAAGTAGGGAGGTGGGTGCCATTATGTTTATAAAATGTTTTTCTCCTGTTTATTTTAGTTTAGGGAGTTAGTTTAATCTTTTGTATTTTTTATTTTTTTTTGGAGTTTAGGCAGTTGAGTTATCAGTTAGCTGCCTTATGTTGGTTGTTTTGGCCTTGCCAAAAGAGAAGATAAAACTTCTCTTTTGTGGCAATTTGTTGTTCGTTTTCCCCCGTCCTGATAGCACACGTACATTTAGGAGACATCTATTTGATGTCTGCATTTACATCTGCAAGACGTATTATTTAGGTTGTTTGCTCATCTGCAGTACGTCTATAGGATGTATCCTTTTAGATGTCAAATAGACGTCTATAAGATGTCTTTAAGATGTTAATGATTTAGAATGTATGTAAAACTGACATCTGTAAGACGTCTGCCAGATGTCTGTAGTCAGCAGATGCTTTCCAGATCAAGAGATCTTTAATAGACATCTTGCAGACGTACGTGTGCTATCTGGGACGCCAGTGTAAACGATGATTGTTTTTTGTTTTAAAACGAAAACGCACTGGTGTTAACGGAGCGCGGTAAAGTTAGTTTGATAATCAACTCAGCTGCTTCAGGGAGCGTCAGCAAATTTACACCTCAGTACAAATTTTACTAATTGTGCCTAATTTTACATTTAAGCACAGCTGTTATTATTATCTTATGCGTAGCCTGTTTGATTTTTTTCAGATGACTCGATCACGGTTCTGTCACTAGTTCATATATTTATCCCATTTATGACAACATAAACACTATAAAAACATTTAGATGCACCAGAATACAGTATGTGGACACATTAGGCTATGAGTAACCTAAACAGGTTTGTGTCAGTAAATATAATAAGTAATATAATAATGTATACTTCTGACCACGTCTTGGATCTCAGCTGTAAGTCAATTGCTATTCCATAATCTACAACATGAAAGAATAAAAGAGTTTGCTAAATGAATAAATGTTCATGAAAGAACCCCATAATATGTACATTAAATCTGTAGAAACACTGGACCTAACTATGGGACACCATTGTGCAGCAGCAACTTTGACAACAGAAAACTGTACCTCAAGGTTGATTGAATTAAATGTGTACAAATGTAGGGCCCCATTCTTCTATTTGCCTGAAGCCCCACATTCACTAAATCCGCCCCCGTTCATGAGCAATAGTGATTAGTTAAATGGCGCTACTTCAGATTAGCTTACATTAGACAGTGTGAATAACAGTAAAATATTAGATTTAGTTATTGTTGTGGTTTTCAGCGAATGCAAATAAAAGTACATTTGTGACTACTAGCTTTTTGCATTTCTACAGTTGCATTTAATTTTTTTTAATAGTATGGCTGAAACAATTCCTTGAGTAACTCGAATTACTCGATTCCAAACAAATATCGAGGCGAAATCCTCTGCCTCTAATTAATTTTAAAGTTTATGTCACGTTTTTTCGCAATGATTTTTGCATTACTGTGACAATGCACTTAACCTTACGTTACCACGAAGCGGAAGGAGACGAGGTGTTTTGATTTGAGGGCGCGAAGATGGACTAGTGCGGGCTGCGTAACAATGGCGATGAACAAAGAGACCAAATAAACAGGAGAAAACGACAAAAATGTCCTACTCAGACACCGGAGGCGGACTTCCACCCGAGACCAGGTACATGGATGGGATAAACCACAACGGTCAGTGCAACACTGCACGACAGATGTGTAGGGAACACCGATGCTCTCGCTGGCGGCGGTGTAAACGTACGGCTACACTATACCGGGGTATTTATATGCTTATACCACGGTTACTTATCAAAGGAATGAGTTTACCGTCAATAAAATTGTGCATGGCTTTTACGATTAAACATACGCAATACTACGTAATAAAAAAACAACGCACAGCCATTAACTTACAGTATGATAATAATAATATTTCACCTAAACATTTAAAAAATATCATCAATAAATAAAATGTAGATTTCCCCCCAAAAAGTAACTAATTAATTGTTCATTTTAAGAGACCTCTCTTTTTTTCACTTGCATATTAAATATTGCTCTTTAATTAAGCAAAAACATTTTATCCGATTACTCGATTATTCGATGACATTTTCTGTAGAATACTCAATTACTAAAATATTCGATAGCTGCAGCCCTATTTAATAGTCCGCTACAAAGTTAACTTGTTAAATAGCACATCCATTTTCAAACATAATTTACTGTGGTTTTACTCATGCTTATATAATATTATTATATAAAATTATATTATTTTAGCTGTTTGTTTAACTCTATATGTGTCTATTGGATTTTTTTAAGTTCACTTTTACACATAATATAATACCCTGATTTATGGTTTTATATAGTTATAAGCAAAACATCAAATTAAAGAAGCGTTTCGTTTTTATCAGATTAATTGAAAAACAATCGTTAGTTGCAGTCGTTCATAACGGAAATAAACAATTATTGTAGTAAATAATGTAGCATCATGTTGAATGAACATGAATCAAATGAATTAAATGATGAAAATGATTAAAACATGATGAGAGTAAAAGATGAAAGCAGGTTGATCAGATCTTCAGGTGTTTACTGACTACTGACAGGTAAGATCTTCAGAGAGGAATAATTACAGAAGAAAGGAAAGAGTGTGTGAGTGAAGGTGGTGGTGAATGAGTGTAGATGTGTGTTAGTTACAGGATCAGAGAATAACACTGTTCCTCTGTCATAGTCCAGAGACACTCTCACAAGATCAAGCTTCTCTTTAACCCGAAAACCACACTCATCAGGATATCCGTACTGTATCCACCAGACATTATTGTCAAAGAAAACACTTCCCTTTCTTTGGTTTGATGCTGTAGTTACTCCTAGACTCCACCACTCACTCTCTTCAAGCTTCACATCCCAGCAGTGTGTTCCTGAGTTAAACCCCTCTGAACCCAGAACACAGTCATAATTGTCAAATCTCTCTGGATTATCAGGAAGATCTTGATAGTTCCCACTGTATCTCACACTGGTCAGATCATCAGACAGCATGAGATATGGATGAGCAGTGTTTGGATCCAGAATCACAGGAGCTGATGAGACACAATCAACAGCTGCTTTTATTCTGATGTTCATATAATGATCAAG
>JAUCMT010000134.1:18873388-18890561 GCA_032357475.1 Enteromius thamalakanensis | reverse complement strand
ATGACATTTCTCACTAGCGAGGTAATAACAGCGCTGCATCTTAAAGCAGACGTACAGTTTAGAGACGGTGCTTCAGAACACTGCTGAGGGACACACAGAAGTAGCCTAATTCATACAAGCTTTCTCTCTCTGTTTCTTTTTCTCTGTGTCTCTGAAAGAGAGTGCTCTTTCTAATAACGTCATTATTAACTGCATTAGTCTGCTATCAACGGCTCATGCCTCCATTGCAAGCTTTAAAATTACATTTTGGAACGAGCAAAAGAGTTGTTGGATGAGATGTGGAAGAAATAATCCTACTCACAATAGCGATTTAAGTAGAAAAACCGGACAAATTCCTCGAAATATATCATCTGATCGATGTCTTGAGGTGTGGCAACCGTAGTGTAAGCGGAATAATTGACTCGTTGTCAATTATTCCTTACATATACATATATAATATATATATATATTGTTAGAATAAAAAGTTTAAAATACTAAAGACAATACTAAAACAGTAACACCTTTTGCCAGGAATGCCTAGTGTTTCATACAGTCACGTGACCATGATGAGTTTTGCTATCGCAATACCATGATATTGACAATACGGTTACATTGTATCTTGCATCGCTATAGATAACAGACGAATATGAATATTTTCTTTCACCATTTAAGCTTAAGCACTTTACTCTGCGTGGTGTCCTTTTTACTTTTCTTCAGCCCCAGTGCAGCTGGGATTGTGGGCTCTGGGCCGGGCCGTCTGCTGTCACTGCCCTGATGCTGATGTTTCGGTCTTGGATGAACTGGAGGAGACTGTCTGGTAGCCAGGGCACAGGAGTGGGAGGAGAGAGCAGGTCATTCAGGTTCTGGTTGGTTTGCTTGTGGCTTATTCTCAAAGGGGGGCAGGACTAATGATGGAGATGATCGTGTATTCGTTAATCACTGCCACTGGGAGAGGGGAGCGCCCGAGGAGGCTGGATGGAGATCATAAAGTCAGCTTGGCAGAACTCAAACAGTTCAAGACCCTATGGAGCAACACATCAACATAGATATATGCAGGCGGTAGTGAAGATGGACCAGAGTTAGATTACAAATGGAAGTTTTTTCAGAAGCAAAAGCAGAATTTTACAGTCACATGAATAGTAATCGGCCTGCTCTGTCATCACAACCTTTCACTGCAACCCCATCACCACAAACTGACATTTTTCTCCACCTTTGAGTGATTCTGTTTAGCATAGTGAGGTTATGAAAGTGGCTGAGTGCCCCCATGATTCTGAGGGATGTGACTATATAAGACATTTATGTACGGTATTAGAATTTATGAAGGTTAAATGTGCTATTCGAGAATTCGTTGTGTCTTATCTTCTGCAAGAACCTTAAACAGATGGGCCGTTTTCCTCGTGTAATGAACACTTATTAACAAGGGGTCAAAGTGTTTAACATCTTCATTTAGTCTGTCTTTTACCTTTATGCTGAATTAATGTTGAAACGACTCCATGTGTATCAGAGCTTTCCCAGTTTTTAGTCTCAGATTCCTCTTGACGGTCAGATATCACAGTAAGCATTGCAGCTGGAAATGAAGCTTTACTCTTTTTGACCTTTTAAGAGTCATTAGTACAAGGTAATGTCCTACACTTTTCTATGGAAACTGCTCAAATCTGCTCAAGTACAACAAAGCCCACTTCAGTCTTACTTCACAACCACCAATGACTAAATCAGAATTACTCCGCAGCCCTCTACTTCACTGATAATCCTTTGAAATGATCTTCTTTTAAAGTTTAAAAATGCAGATATCTTGCCCAGGTTGCCCTTGTTTTCAGCATTCTGTAGTTGGTTTGTTTATCTGTGAATGTTTACACTTGTCAGATGAATTTGCGATCTCTTCATCACTTGTATTCTCTAAACACTGCAGTCATGCCACTGCATCCATCTATACAGTCAATATTTTATGAGTTCAGTCAAAATGACTTAACAGTGATTTTTTTTTCTTTTATTTCGGTTTTGTTGCTGACTTGTCTGTTCTCAAATCTCAGTGCTGCTTTTCCCACCTTTACCCAGGTCTTGCCTTTCAGAGTGTTTGTGGAGAACATAAAAAATAAAATCCCCTTGTGGAGGGTTCTTTGTCAAAGTATTGTCGGCCAAAGGAAAAAATAGGTCATCTGTTTTGATCAGTGCAAAAGGAGTAGAATTCTAGGTATATATTTATTTCACTCTGTTAGTCTAGAGCTCATTACCGCCAGTACTATTAGTTGACCTGGAGCACTCAATGACCACCAAATTGTATTCAGGAGGTTACCACAGAAACTGTTCTCTCCTTTCCCACCCAGCGTAAATTGCCGCAATGCTTAATAAAAAAAAATGCATTCCATAATTTTTATGTCTCTTGTGTGCTGCGCCATTCTTCATGCTTGTGTACTTTTTTTAATCAAAGAGGATGGCGGGTGGGGTGGGGTGTCTGGTGCAGGCATGTTGTACATTTATAGCAGTACAGTGGGAGCGTATGGCTGTCATGTCTGCTGTTACTAAGCCGCAGCAATGCCTCTCCGATGCCACTGTACCCTGTAAACACATGCAATGCTCCTCCAGGGACCTCCCTGTTTAACATGATCAAAGCGGCAATGGTACAAAATGCAATTTGATGCGACAGACTCGCTTTTGCACACGTTAAATTTATAGTGTGTGATATTACCGCATACAGAGGCTGATTCAAGCAGAACGCGAACGTTGTTTTTCATTTGCCACTTTTGTGCTGAAAAAAGGGCCAACGTCAAACCTAATTTGGTATATTTGACTTTTTTTGGAGCACTCTATATAGAGAGATCGGGAAATCTCCTCAACCGCCATCAGCATGTCCCGCATCCACTCGGATGATGTGACGGCAGCCATAGTGCGCCAGAACACCCACTTCACTTTAGACAACTGCTTTAAACAGACATTTAAAACTAGAATACGCACTGCACCAGATTCCCTCCGATTGAACAGATGCCGAGTGACAGCGCAGACGATTTAGTGTGTTAAACTGCACAACAAACTCAGCCCCCCGGTGTGCATCTGTAGGTCATTTCAATAATAACACACAGAAAACAGTAACGGGTTCCCTTAAGGAAGACTTCAAAGTTTTCAAATTAGTTTAGCACTTTTGTGAAAGAAAAAAATAATGAG
Source organism: Enteromius thamalakanensis (assembly GCA_032357475.1). NCBI lineage: Eukaryota > Metazoa > Chordata > Actinopteri > Cypriniformes > Cyprinidae > Enteromius > Enteromius thamalakanensis. Next base: position 18,887,423 of record JAUCMT010000134.1, on the reverse strand, counting down.
AGACAATGATCTCTGGCCTTTACCTGTGCTCCCATTCTCTACTGTGATTTGACAGAAATAGAGGAGGTGACTAGATGAAAAACTGTTGGCTGATTGCATCTACCAAGCGACAGCTAAAAATATGGCTGCAGTCTGATAGACAGCAGAGGTTAGCACCTCTATTTCTCCAAAAGTGCAACAAACACACACTATCCATCTGTGAGGAGTATTGATTGCGGTTTTGCATGTCCGTCACACAAGGTGTTTGTTCATTTCCAGCACAGGCTCTTCAGGTATGAGATTGCTGTCAAATATGTGGCCAAAACTGATTTTGAATGCTCCGAAAGGCTGCAAAAGATAGTCTGTTAAAGTGCTATTTTCCCAAAACCCAATGCATTTCACAGCTATAGCTAAAATTGGAGTGGTTTCGAAATGCTGAGGATTTTAAAACCATCCAACACAGCAATTTGACCTATAAGCAACAAAAAAACCAATAGCGTTTGTATTTGCTCCCAGCTGCGCAGCTTAAATGTGTTAATTTGCAGACCTGTGCTGTGTGTTTGAGAAGAGCGATGGCCCACAGCACGACTGTATCCCAGATGATCTCTCTGAAAAGAGTCAGGGTTTATAGGGCTGCGAGCACTTGATCGTGGACCAGAGCTTTGGAGGTATCCAGAAAAAACATCAGTGGATTTTAGGTCAGTCCCTCTGCTGCCCCACACGGAGAGGAGGCCAAGAGCCTCTCTTGGCCTTTAATGTTTAATCAATAAAACCCACCCAGCTTATGACTACAGGCTAAAATATTTTGGCTGAAAAAACCTGCATGCATCTGAAAAACGTGATGGGGAAAGGTCGATAGATTTTCCTCCCTCTGCAGGTGTGATTGATTGTAACTGACCGGTGCTGGGTGATTCAAGACTATAACAGCTCAGCCATTCATTAAAACACATCAGGTGCCAAACATCTGCAATGAAGGAAGATGATAACAGATTAGACAGGAGGAACGTGCTACATCTGACCTTTCCTATGCCATATTTTGTTTTATTTTGTCTCCTTGGCTTTGCGAGTTGGTTTTTATCACTCTCTCTTTCATGTACTTCATACTGCTATTCTTTCCTTTCGAAGCACTCAGGCATGTTTGTGTCTGAATGCAAACGCGTTTTCCTGCATAAGTAGTTCTCGTATACACCATTTTGTCCTGGTACGTCATTATTAGCAGTTGGAGCTCAGAATAGAGGATTAATTATAGGGGTTTTGTAGTACTTTACTGAGCACAGCTAGAGCCCATTTAAAGACTTAGCGAGCTGGGGACTTTCCAGAAGTCTCTCATTTAATCTTTTCCATGAGAATGCTTTTTTTCCCCTTCAAATTTAACATATACGTACAGTTGCGCTGACTAATTATAACTACACAGCAACGAATGAGTCGCAGTCACCCACACAAACATACACACAAGAGAAAGCAATGATCAAAGCAAGCGCGTCGCTCTGAAAAGGCCTGCTTTAGACTCATTTCACTAAAGGCTCTTAAAACCTACTTAGCGTGGGGAAAAAATACACAAAGCATTAGCCCTCAGAATGCCAGGCATATGTTATTGTTGTCTTGATTGTTTCTGCTTGCGCATGGAACGCTGTAAATATACTTGGCAAAAACAAATCTCGGCGATAGATTTACAGGAACGGCATATAGAAAGATTTGCATCGGATTCGTAATACTAACCCAAATTACAGCCACTGTATCCAGTTCTATAATGATAAAATAAACACGGCGCTCCAGGCAAAGAGAATATAAAGTCTAGTTCATCGATTTATATTTAAAACTATGTAATCCTACACATAAATGTTTAGCAAGCTTTGTTTCACATTAAACATCTGTTGTAGGCTATTTTTATAAGAAGCTAAAAAAAAAATGTCCAAGAGGATCTACAAAGTAATTCTAGTCACTGTCAGAAAAAGTCAGCCTGCACACAAAAACACTATTTAACATCTCCAAATAATTTATTATAATTTAATTTAATTATAAATCAATAATTTTGTTGGTCTAACATTTACCGAGCAGCGGTACAGAACGCCATATTAATCTAGCAATGTCTCTTCATCATGACTTTCATTAGATTGTGTCTGAGTAAATTCCACAAGGTGACAGATCAGCCATGCAGAAATGCCCTTGCTGAATTAATAGGTAATAGCCTAACCTGAGTTTCTAATATGGCAGATATACTTAAAGTAACAAATATCATTTATGAACAGACTGTACAGACACAATGTACTATCCTCTTACTATTCTAATGATGTATTGCAGTACTTACTAAAATTGGCTTTCGCCTTTTAAAGTCAAACCGCAGTGCAAAATTTCAGGAAAGACAAAGTCGATGTGTTCAAATGACAAACTGACCCCAGATAAAAAATGAAGAGTTACCGGAACTAAACGGTGTGAGTGTCACCAACAAACTAGCATGGAGAAATCCACCACGGAATCACTTTAACACCACAAGTGAAGCAGGGGACAGATTGACTTTCTCCATTTAAGTGTATTATCTTTCAAACCCATGGGTCATATTGGGCAAGTTGCAGACATCAACTCTCTGAGTAGCTCTCAAATAGAAACCAATACCACAACTTACTTAAACTCAGGAAATAAAAAAGGAAAGGAAAACTGAAAAAGAGAGGTATCGTTCTTAGTAAACATTGCCAGGAAATACTTTACAGAGGATTAAACTCATACACCTTACTTTATATTTTTACATTTTAAATGTAAAAGCATTTTTCTGCCGTAAAAAAAATCATTTTTTGTGTCAGTGGGTAAGTGCCATAATATTGTTAAGTCAGTGGCCAAACATTTTGTTTTAAATCTCTTTTTGTGTTCCATGTTTCTAACAACTATGAGGGTGAATGAACACTGAAATTTTAATTTTGGAGTGAATATCAATTTAATTAAGAGTTGAGAGAGTCAGCTTCCACAACAATGCATTTGGTGTATTTATATTCTGAGATTTGCCGTAGCTTTATAAGTGCTCTTTTTTTTTTTTGAGAAGATAAGCTGCTGTTTTTATAATATGACATATGACATATATATGACAAGTGTATTATTTGGACATGTCATTTTGCATGTTGAGTTGTACGCCAAGAGCATTTGCCCCATCTTTACCACAGGCCAAGGTAAACGCTACAAGCTGACAGATTGCTATGAATGCTATACTAAATGAATAGAATGCTATACTAAATGCTATACTAAAACAGTAATTGACTAAATAAGCTGACTGATAGTTTTGACCCCAAAAATATGGCCTTGTCTTTGTTCTCTCATATTCCTGGTCACAGTCTCATCTCACCTGATCTACTTGCCGCTGTTATTTGATGTCTGTTAAACTAGGCTGGGTCAAGGCCAAACATGTTTCTGAAAATATATTTTGACACGAAACATTGTGCCATTTTTAGCTGTGATGATCAATGTTTTTCTGATCAAGAGCAGTCTCTCGTCTTTTCAAACAACATTGAAAGAATTGCAGTTACCAAAGACAGCATCTCTGCCTGGATAAAATGAATGCCTTTGACATCAAAAACAACACCCTATGAGAAATGTATCAAAGGGGTTTCAAAGACAGTGAGAGTAGGAGATATCTCACACTCATCAGATTTACTGAAGAAACCCAACCTAAGCCCAAGGACGATCCAAGGGGTCAAATAGACAAAGCATTCTCATCATCCATTCTCCAAACTGCGTATCTTCTGTAGGGTCCAAGGAATGATGCTGGACTCGAGTCTAATGGGCCAATGGTGGGAAACGTGAAATGAAACTCTTCACATATTTGTAAAGTTTCATTTCACTTAATTTTCAATTAAAAAAAAAAACAAAACAGATTAAGTTATTTTGTCTCTTTTGGTTGGTATGTTTTCATATATGAAGAAAGTTAGCAAATACAAACAATTTGGATTTTAGAAGCACATTATATCAAATAATTTGTTTGAATATGACCTAAGGTACAGTTTAGCCAAAGGTGGAGAAAAAAAACCCAATCACGTTCCGCAAAAGAAAGCAAGTCACACAGATTGGCAATAACATGAGAAAATGATGACAGGATTTTTCATTTTTGGCTGAACTGTCTTCTTAGTCCTTACAAGAATGAATTTCTTTGTAATGTTCAGGTAATGTCTGTAAAAGAAAGATATTTTCGATAAACGCAGCATAAAATGGCTGAAGTTAGTTATTGTGTCTTTAAAGTCATTGTATTCATCAAAGCAGACTTCTTTCCCCTTAGCTGATCTCTTACAGATACGATTGCACGCCTGAAGCAGTCACCTCTCTCACCGAGGCGATACAGTGCCATCTTGTGTAAGAATATGCAGTTCACCCCCTACATTCAACACAAACTCCTCTAGATGTCTAAAACCTGAAACCACACAATAGGCTGCCGCTGAAAGATGCGGTAACATCAAACATTTGAAGGTTTTTTTTTTTTGTTTTTTTTGTAGTGCTGGTTTCTTTTTTATCTCATCTTCAGACATCAAACATTTTGGGATTCTCCTCTTATCTTGCTCCTATTCTCTCCTTTTGATTCGATACAGCATTATGAGGTTTTTATGAAAGAAACACTAGCGCTTCGACATGTTTCGCAGGAATGGTAATAGCTCCGGCTAGGAAATGAGAAGATAAGGAGCGAGAGCATACATTAGTGCTGTGGTTATACGGTGCGTATGTTTGCCTTGTTCTTTTAGAGAGGCGTTTTCCAATCATTATGCTGTAGCGTCTATGTATGGTGATAAATAAGATGTATTGTGTTTTGCCTGGAAATCAAGAAAGAGGAAAAAAAAATGGACTGGAATTAGATCCAGAGTTATCAGGTTCCATTCAACAGGAAACGAGGAAATGTTTTGGCTTGAACATTTTCAACCCTTTGCAACTCCCCTCTATCCAGTCCTCTCTCTCTGCCCTGCATCTGCACCACAGCGCCTCTGTAAATCAGGCTTAAGGAGTCATGCCACTGATGGACTCTATCAAAATATTATCACAGGCCTGCACACACTCTTACACGGGATTACGACTGGACCGTTTACATGAACAGCCTCGTCCTGCCAGAGACAGGTCACATTTACTGCACCCACGTAAATATTTATGTCTTACAACAAATGCACTTTTTGGCAGGGCCCACTATCAAAATGATCTAAACCTTCAAAACTTTATTAGGAAAGAGTGAAGAATCTCACCAAGGCTGTGCAGTTTGCTCGCACTCCAAAATCTAGCCGTTTTGTTTTTGCTTCAGATGGTGAAAGGAACGACCGTGACGAGATCATCAACTCAAGGTTAATGTGAAGAGGAGTTGGTGATATGCAGCTCCAATCTAGGCCCACTCAGCACTGCTGCCTTTTCATTTCTAGTGTTCATCTTGTTATCTGTAATTGTTAAGGGATGAGAAGACCAAGGCTGGGGCATTGGCTGATAAGCATTTGTGTGACAGCTTTGCAAATTGATGCTTCTGGTCCAGTGCTGAAGGCTGCCGGCTGAGGATTGTGGGTGGGAAAGTGAGCTGCCTGGGCATAAGACAATACAATTATGAAAATGATCCATTTCATAATGTGTCTTTTAAACATTGACTGATCATATAGCTACAGCGGTGGTGGATGCAATAAGCGGACGGCAGAATGGGGTCTATTTGCCTGGAAACCTAAATGTAAATATAATGAAGGAAGTGTGCACACCACGAGAGAGGGAGTTTAAAGAACATTGGTTTAAAATGTTCTCATTTCATAGCCACCTCAGATTGGCAATAAGCACTACCAATGATGTTTTATTCATCTACATAAGTGAGAGTCAAGCCAGTCCCCACTGAAATATTACAAATTATCATTTATATTGCTTCATTTTGTTGGTGGTGGAAAGTGGCTCTCTTTAGATCTAGTGTAGAGGAGACTGGATAGAACGGCTCAGCTGCGGTGGGAGCTTTAGAGGTCACTAGGATGACAGCGGGTTGGCATTAAGGAGATCATTGAGAGATGTGTTTGAGTATAAGAACAGCAGAATGTGTTTGCTCATTCATGTACTATATACAAGAGACAGTGACCACACAAAAACAAAAGAAAATACGGAATGATAATGTTAATATGAATTTAAACTGCCCATAGGTGGAGTCTTAATATCATTCATTCAGCCTACTGATTCATTCAGGAACAAAGAAAGTGCCTGTCTTTATCAACTTGGATTTGATTTGTGAAGCCCGCCCACCGTCTGTTTCTAGGACTCTGAAAGTCTCCCTATGGTTCAACAAGAGGCACATATTAAGTCGGGACACACCAAGCTGACAGAATTTGTTGTGCCACGCCATATCCAGTATATACAGCAGAATAGATTCTATTATATTTTGGCACATTTGTGCTGGTGCACCTAAGAAAAAAAAAGTTAGGCGCACAAAGTTGCAAAAAGTTAGTCTAGAGCCCTGAGACAGCACCTTATGAAGTAAAAAGCTTGAACTGTCGAGGCAAGGTAAATTACCGGCTTTAAAAAAATAAATAAATAAAACACAAACACTGCCATATATTGTAATTCGTTATTCTGTCTCTGTGTGAAAGAGCAGAACCGTTTCGCCTATAGTATATCTAGTACACACTGAAGTCCACGTGATGCTCGTGGTTTTTAAAGTGTCTGCTGTCTCACTCACTATGTGAAGATGTGAACACATCAACATATCCAAAGCTGCTCTCAGTGAACACTTAATGATCATTTTATAATTTTATTAAAAAGAATATATATCCTCAAATACACAAACTGAAAACTCAAAGGTGTTTAATACAACCTGTCAAAATAAAATAAAAAAAAGTTTGGATTAGACTGAAGTATGGACTGAAATATATTACTGTTATTAAATACATTAGCTTTTTTGCCCATGCTTTAATTTAGTAGACCTCTCGTAAAGAGAAGTAAAAGTTGTTTTATTTCACCTGTTTGTATTTTCAATAAAATATTTTGTATTGAATTATAGAGTCCAGACAATTATATCAGACAACCCATCCAAGTTATATCCGCATTTCAGTTTATTTTACATCCATGTTTACATCCATCCAACATGACCCTGCACATATTGCTATCATACTATATGCTGTTAAAGAAGAAGAACAGCATGATTTATTCTTGTCTAATTCCTTATTTTGTTCAAATGGGAGATGCAAAGCTTTAATTTTTCTACCCAAACGTTAGACTCATCCTTCCATTTATTTTTATTTTGGTAAAAAAAGGGTTTGTAACAATAAACCATGTTCAACCAAAAACTAGGGCTGGACCAGAATATTAGAATATTCGTTTGGAGGGATGGCATTCGGATGCGCTAGACCACGCCTTTTTTCTCTCAACGTACAACAGATAAAAAGTAGCGAGAAAGTGAGCATAAGCTGGCCTTAACTGTTCATGGTTTGATCAGACAAACCGTGGAGAAAAGGCAGCAAACGGAGAGGTAAAGGCAAATAGCCATTGGCTCGCTGTAGGCAGCGTTTCGCCTATTGGTTAAGCAAGTACACCTGCAGGAAAAAAAAAAAGGAGTTTTCCCATAAGCGTCTAGCAAGTCGCAGTACGAGTGAAATGTCGAAAGGGAACTAATATTCCCCCGCTGCAATGGTATATTTGGGTTAAACTGGAAGTCACTGGATATTGGAAGGACAGTTGATTTTCCCCAATTAATAGAATAATCTGATACAGATGAGAATTTATCTATAAGTGTTATAGTCTCTGAAAGAGAACCCTGTGCATTCTGAGGAAAGAGTAATATATCATCAGCATAAAGACTAGTTTTATGAGTCATGTTTAAAGTTTGAATTCCTTTAATATTATTGTTCTTGCAATTGCGGCTGCCAATGGTTCAATAAATATAGCAAATAGTGATGGAGAGAGTGAGCAACCTTGCCTGGTGCCTCTTTGAAGATTAAAACTTTTTGAAATCTGATCATTTGTTTTAACACATGCCATAGGTGTGCTGTATAGTATTTTAATCCAGGATAGGAAGTACTCCTTAAATTTAAATTTCTGTAAGGTTGCAAATAAAAATTTCCAATTAACCCTGTCAAATGCCTTTTCTGCATCCAATGATAGAATTTGTTTTGTCACGGTACCAAAATTTCAGTATTCAGTACCAATACCAGTGAAAATCCACGGTTCTCGGTACCAATTTCGGTACCAAAGCAAAACAAGATTTTTATATAAGAGGACTTTTTATTTAATCAAACAGCGCAAACTATTTCATAGCCTAGAACTGCTTTTCTGATGGACTGATTTTAAATGTACAAACATTAACCATGCATTTGTTCTCTAACACACATATTTTGGCTACACGGGTCATTTTAAAGCCTCTAGTGTGTAAAAAGAGTACACTATTATGTCCTGTATTAAACGCTATAGGAGCATTAAATAGTTAATAAAGAAACTTTATTCCGATAATGTGCATTAACTTTATGTATTTTCTAAAAATTAGCAGGAATTCGAAGTTGAATTTAGCGCCAGAGCATGCAAAGCTGTTACTGCTGCAGAATATTCAGAACAGATTGGATTAAACGGAAAATATGTGTTGTAGAGGTCTGCAGCAAATGGCTTATAATTGAAATAAAACATGTACTACAAAAAAGTTCTTTCCATTGATCAGTTTTTTACAATCAGTATACTTTACGAGGTTAACTTATACCCTCCGTGTGGTCAGTCCGCACAAACTTGTTCTATTAGCGGCCCCTTTAAATACAAGTCAAGCATTCAATCTACGTCAGAGCACCAAAAATCTCTGTACAGCGCCGTTGCAAGGGGGAATTTTGCCGCTTTCGCCGCCAGCGGTGGAAACGCACAGTAACGATTAACTAAGCTAACTCCAATGTTTGAGGTGTTTTATAAGGTTCGATATATTTCCTCCTTTTGACATAAAACTTCGATGGCAGATGGGTTTTTGGTGATCAATGATGTTGCGCTTCATCAGCCTCAAAAACAAAATACTTCCACACGTGGCTTTTTCCTCCTTTCTTTTCAACGAGCAGATTCAGAGCCGCCTCATGAGTAGCGGCGCCGGTCGCCATCTCTCTGTGCTTTTATGACAAAGACGCAACTGCACAGTGCACACCTTTCGGGTAGCACATCAAGAACCGGGTTGACCGGTTGCTCAGTACTACCGGTACTTCAGAAAACCTGGTACCGTAACATTTGTAATTTTTTTGTACCATCTTGGTACCGAAGTACCGGGTCTTTTGTCAACACTAGATACAATTATAGCTTCCTTATTTTTAATGTTACAGTAATCTATTAAGTCAACTAGTCTCCTCATATTATAGATAGATTGACGACCTTTAATAAACCCAGTTTGGTCCGGATATATTATATGAGGTGTTATATTTTCAATTCGACTAGCTAGTGCTTTACTGATAGTTTTAAGGTCTACGTTTATGCGTGATATCGGGCGGTAACTAGATGGAAGTGTAGGATCGTTGTCTAGTTTAAGGAGGATGTTGATATCTGCACAATTCATGTTTTAAGGGAGTTTGGACTTTTCTTTAATTTCGTTAACTATTTTATAAAATACAGGTGCTAACATAGGCCAGAATGTTTCCTAGAATTCCACTGGGAAGCCATCTGGGCCTGGGACTTTCCCGTTAGGCATATGTTGTAAAACGTTCTGAAGTTTCATTAATGAGAGCCAAATAAGAACCATAAAACCATAATTTCATAATTTATTTTTGGTAATTCTAACTTAAGTGTTTTTTCCTTTTTCTTTTTATATGACGAATAAAACATTATTCTACCTCGAATAACAGCCTTTGCCATCTCCCAGAGTATTCACGGAGTAGTGTCGGGTAAGTCGTTCATTTCATTCTTTTTTTATAAATTCTTGAAACTCTGAATCTGTAAGTAATGATGTATTCATTCTCCACCGTCTGATTGATAACACACTATCTTCCCCGTGATAGTCATAGGGACTGGTGCATGATCGCTAATAGTGATGGGTTGGATTTTTGTATCACATATATTTTTCATCATTGATTTGCTAATGAAAAAGAAATCTAAACGGGAGTAAGAACGGTGGACTGGTGAAAAAAATGTATATTCTTTAAGCATAGGGTTACAAGATCGCCAAGCATCACACATACCAAAATCATCGATAAATTGTTTTATTATTTCAGGTGACTGGCAACTTCGATAACTAACTGCTTTACGATAACTAACTGCTTTACTAAGTCGATCAGTTTCTGGATTAAGTGCCAAATTAAAGTCTCCTCCTATTAAAAGTTCTATATCTAAGTACGCTGATATTGCTGCAAAAAGAGAGTGGAAAAATTGCTGGTCATCACTATTTGGGCCGCAAATATTAGCAATACATATCTCTTTATTATGTGTCGAGATTATAATAATTATAATTCTTCCTTCTTTTGTTAATTAAAGTGGCTACACCTCTTTGTTTTTAATTATAACTCGCTAGGTATACATGTGGAAATTGAACTGAATGTAATGCATGTTGCGCTGTTTTGGCTATGTGAGTTTCTCGTAGTAAAACAATGTCTGCTTGTAATGTTGTTAAATACTCTAAAACCTTTTGTTTTTGTGCAGGTGAGGTAACTACACTACCAAGTAACAAATCGTAACATATTCATACTAACTGGCTAAGAGTAATCCAAAGAAATAAAATAAAAATAATAATAATAAATAAATAATAATCACCATAATGCTTATGTATATATGTGTTAGTGGGCATGTACATGTACGAGCTTGAGTGTGTAAATGTCAGTGTGTATTAAATATAAATGAGATGTTTACGTGTATTTGTGGGTGTGTGGATGCCTCTTTGTATGTGTTTTTGGGTGTTTGCTTGAGTGTGTAACTGAGATATATATATAAATTTATATATATAAATAATAAAAAAATAACAACAATAGAGACAACAAAATAGAACAACAATACCAATCCATTATAATTACAATAACAGCAGAAACGAAAACAATGACAACAGTATTGATTATAGTAAAAGTTTAGGAATGAAGACTGAAGTGTAGTTGGAGAAATTATACAAACTAACATTAGCAAGTCCATAAACAAATCAGCATATGCGAAGATTGCGCTACTTTAACTTAGATGTATTAAGTTTGTTTTACCTTCATCGATGAGTCTGCCTTTGGATATAAGGACTTCAGTAGAGCCATGGCGTGATTTCCTGGTCACGATATAGTTGACCATTAACGTAGAGTCTGTCCACGGTAACTACGGCCCGGGATCCCTCTGCTATTAGCTTCTTACCAATGGGAAACAATTTGGGATTCTGCAACTATCCAAGATTTCTTTAGGAAATTGATCATTAAAGTTGAAATCCATTCCTCGGAGCTCTCTGTCTCAACTCTTCACCATCTCCTTCTGTTTCAAGTGTTAGGTTGTCCTTCTCTCCTCAGCATCCCTACACGATGGATGCAATGAAAAGTGATATTTTTCATGGTGTCTCATGGGAGTTTTAATTATTGCTGAATGAGATTCAGCATTTTCCTCTGCACACTCTGCGATTCCAGAGAAAACGAGGTTGTCTCACATACTACGCGCTTGAGTGTCGATTCTTTCATACGTTTATTGTCTTCGGAAAGGTTTGCCATGCCGTCTGTGAGAGACTTCACAGACTCTCTGTGGATCTTATTCTCCGTCGCTAATGATTCTACTTGTTGCTGGCTATATTCCAACAATTCACGCAATGCTTGTAATTTTCTCGACTGATTTCGACCAGTGCTAATCTGGCATCAAAACTGGTAAGTTTATTGTTAATGGACACCAAGATGTCCGCGTGTTCTTTTTCTGGTGACGCTGGACTGACTAAGGTACACTCCAAGCGGGTTCTCTTTGAAGACGGCGTTGTTTGACTCTTCTTCATGACGGGGTATTGGTAATTCTCGTCTACGTAATTCTCCAGGTCTTCCAAAGTGTCTTCGTCCAGGTTGTAGTGGATGAGGGTAAAAGTACTATAAATAATATTTACGGGGCTTATTTAAGTTGGCTATCCAACTTAGGTATTTGTTTTTTATTTAGAAAGATACTGCCATGATACCTGACAGTGGCTATAGCTTTCCTTTTAATGAAAAAAACGTCTAAATGTTAAAGATTCAGTGGACATTTGATTTAATCAATGCTAGGTAAATATTTAAAAAGTATTAGATTACTCAACTAAAAAATCGTCAGGCAGCTGGCACCCTCTGCAGGCCTTTGTTGTAACACAATGTACATTAGCTCAATGCACTTATATACTTAATAATATATTATATCAGAATATGCTTATAATTAATCATATTAATTATTATCTTTTTCAGTGGCATACAGATCTGGCCATTCAAAATGCGTCCATTTTTAAGCGTCAACTTGCAATTCGCCAGGCATGATCACGGAGCTCCCTAACGAGCTTGAATTATTTTTTCAAACATTGATACTTTCAGTGTGTTGTTGTTTACAACAATTTAAACTCAGCAGTGTAAAGTTAAACTTTTATTTTTGATAAAGAACAGGTTGCGATGTCCATTTAGCAAAATATGTAGCGTGCGCCTGAGGAAACAGTTACTCTGTAATTTGGGGTCATACTGAGAGAAGCTAAACATCATTTTAAACTGTAAAGCAATTGTAAAAAAAAAACAATTTTATTTTCTGTTTTATTCCATCTTATTGCATTACAATAAAATAATAAATTGTCCAAAAAACAGGCTACAGGAAATAAAATAATCCATGAAGGCCTACGGTTGCATTATTTATTTGTGTTTTGTTTTTGAACAGGGACAAATAACCAATCAACAAAACTACCAATCACAAAAAACACAAGAGGCTCGGTTTAGAGTAACAACAAAATAATATTAATAATAACCCGGCTGTTTGTAGTGGAATAAACTCATGTCACTCGCGTTAAAGGAAGTATTAACAAAAACCTGTAGGCTGCTTACTCGCTGTGACTCTCTCTGGGTTTTTTATAGTATTAATTAGTTATATATACTGAACATTGAAGGCTAGCCAGTCAATATGAGTAACCATATTCAGAATTTTTGTGTGAATGCGTGTTGTGCAGCAAAAGTTATGTACCTTGATGGTCTTGTAAATAGAAGAAGAAAATTTGCCCTGTCCATCATGCATTATGGTGGCCTTTAGGTGTGTGTGCGCCACCATCTCACCAATATACAGCTCACTTAATGCTTCTTCTCTCCAAAGAGAGATGGCTAGTGATCTGGATCTTGTGACACTTCATATGATGCAATTAGAAATGTTTCTTTCTCTGCATAAAGAACTGTACAGTTACAAAGACTAAAGTCTCAAAACCAAAGAGAATCTTTTGGAAATGTATGACTTGTACACACCCCATAAAACGGCTCGTTTAAACACATCCTCACTGTGACATCACAAATAGTGGGAGTGTTTTATAACACCGCCCAAATGTTTACGCAAAGAAAGAAGGCGGAGCTATTATCCTCGCTGAAGTGTTGCTTTTTTAAAACAATGAGCGTTGTACAAATCGACCCTTTCAGAAGGTGGGGTTTAAAGGAGAAACAATATTGGACGGTAGGTGGAAAATTTGTTTTTTGCACCTTGAACCACATAAACACACTGGATTACACCAAATATACTGAGCAATGTTCTTTTTAGAAGCATCATATGACCCATTTAAAATACTGTGTAGTTATTTCATTTGGCATGCATTACATTTAGTTTTAACCCTTCAATATGTACTACGTAGTCATGCTTTTAAAGTCACTCACTTTTTTGGATCTGCTCCTGGAGAATCAGGTTGTTCCTGTTGGAAAACATGTCGTCTTCTTCACCAGTTTTTAGTGGGGAAGGTGGACAAAGAGCCTCTTCTGCTGCTCTCTTGTTATTTCCATTGGAGTTTTTTTTAAATGTAATTGTGGCCCGATTCACAAATATGCACGGCCGCCCGTATTTGTGAGGCAGAAGAAAATTAACCTAATCTTTACCCTAGAGACAGCCCTATTCCAGAAAGTTTTATTCTTTTACTCAATGCGCAACGCGGTCTATCGCTTGTTTCATTGCCAAAGAAGTGTAGTGCATCTCGATAACACCTAATGTGTTGGGAGGG
>JAUCMT010000134.1:18829279-18873288 GCA_032357475.1 Enteromius thamalakanensis | reverse complement strand
ATATATGGTAATTTCATTGACCTAGATTTACAACATAAAATTGTAATTATTTTTATAAAGTCACAAAAGCTTAAAAGCCTAAAAGCCTCTGACAACATTCCAGGGTTGAAATTATGAATTTCCAATTATTTAAATGAGTGCCCTATAAAGGGTTAAGTTTAATTTAGTCCGTTTGTGTGTGTGTCTGTGGTCACAGTCCAATTCTCACCATTAACTACAACTTTTGTTTCAATAAACTCCTGATCTGCTGCTTATTAAGAATGCAGTTGTTAAGTCTAGGTATGGTCATGCAGAAAATGTGCTGTTGAAAACTTGTCCCTATACTAAAGTATTGCCATTTTTTTTACTCAAACAAATCAAGCAAAAACTTCAGGCATTTCTGTCGTCAAACAGGACAAAATAGTGTATAAGTGACAACTATTTCCTTACTGTTTAATATGTTCTGGAATCCAGGTTTTCCACTACATGTTTACCAATTACTCTGCACTCCCTGGAAAAGACAATCCTGGAGTGAGGGAAAACTAATTAGAATGTTACTTCAGCTCAAATAACCTCAAGGGGGTTCAGTTTCCAAGTAATGCAAAGACTGAATGTAAGTTGTTGGTTTAGCCATGGGTGGAAATTTCCACATGAGCAAAAAACAGTAGATAATTCTGGCATAATTTTACTAATTTGTTGTGGGAGATAAACAGATATTCCTAATTTGGACGACAATAAAATTAAGTACAGGATAATACAATTGTGACTAGAATTGTGATTACACCTTAATGTAAATTATTATTTTTTTTTAAATGTTTAGGTGAGGCCCACAATGATAAATTGAATCTTTTTTTTTAGACATAATGTCTAAAAGTAATATAACTTCATGCACACAGTCAACAGAACATCCTGATAGTTAAAGAAAAGTTTCAGAAATTCAGCTAAAAACCTGTCATGTCTAGGCAACCTTTTGATTAAGGAAATTTAGGGCAGTTAGACAGAGCAACAAAAAATTAACAACCTTTAGAAGTCAATAAATTGAATGGCTGGTCATAAAACTTAAATTGTCTGCAAGATGATGTCTACTTAGTTTCGTGGAAACTGGCCAGGGAAACTTTCTTTAATCGGGTTGTCTCACTCTAATGACAAAAAATTGTCAAATGTTTTTTAATTGGTTAAATAATTAGGAGAACTGTCAGATGTAAGCCGGAAAATCACTGAAAGTCTCATACATTTTTGATGATGGAGGTGCTATAACTTAAGACAACTAAGAACTGTGCAACTGTGGTCAGAGAGGTTTTAATCTCATGCCAAAAAAACTATTCACTAACATGTTCTCCTCACATGTACTTAGACACGTTACGTTTTGTCCATACTGTATTCTTGGAAACCACTTAATGCAGAAGGAAACGCACTCTATTGTTATTATGGGCATAAATCTTCTTGTCTGTAATTATATAATGTCGCCACCGGGCAAAGACAACACGACAAGGGAACTGAGTGCAACCCCTGAAGGGTGGATTTTAATAAACAGAGTGAACAAACAAACAGTAGTGATGGCGGTGCTTGGTGGCTGGCAGTCGGTGCTGTGGTGCTTTTCCCTCGTTTCCCAGTGCTCAGGTGATCCATGAAGCCTTCCATTAGTCCAGCTGAGTGGGGTGGCAGGGCCAAGCGGTCACGGGCTGAGATCTGTTAGGGCAAAGGAGAAATAGCGTCAGCATAGTAGTGCCTTCAGTATGGAGACAGTGCTCATCTTACCAGCATCTTTGGGCTGTATTTAAAGCACGTTGCCCCGTGACCGATTGGCCCGCGGTGATTGTATCCAGATGCTCCTGATGATTGCCAGTGCAACGCTGATGAGCTGCGGGGAATCCCGCTACAATAACTAATAGTATGTAAACTGAGTTTTGTCTCTTAAGAACACTCTCAAGCCAGGTTAAGCATTTTAGAAAACAAGATAGGAAAAAAATAATAATAAAGCATGGCCACTTAGAGCTTCTGTATGGACCCCAGTGACGACTTCTTTTAATTGCATTTCATATTTGTATTCATTATGTATTTAATAAGGAAATTCCTTGTGGTTGAGCATGTTGTAATGAAGTGTTTATGTTTCTGAACTCATGTGGTGACATAACAATGCAATACTTTTATTCCTGTCAGATACAGCGGAGTGCTGTCAGCGTATGGTTTGGCTCTGGCTGATGTGGTGGAGGAGGTTCAGGAACCATGTTCTCTAAAGTATGAAGCAGGCTCATATTCTGAACTGGACCACAGGATAGAACAACTGTCTCAACGCTGCGATCAAATACTGTGCAAACAAGGCTTTAGCAGGTAGCTCTCAAAGATGCAGCCAACTTTCAAATCATCAAATTTTTGCATCATTGTGTCATTACCTTTTAAACAAAAATACACTGTTATAAATGCAGTACTGGAGATTGTGATTGTATCTGTAAAGTTCTCAGATCAATATAGAGGTTTTCCTGCACCTGCGGTATGAGGGCACAGATTGCGCACTCATGATCACAGCCAAGGGTCACCCCAGTAACAACCACTCCTGCAAGTCTGGAGACTTTAGAACAGCCTTTACTAAACGGTAATGATACTTCCACTTTGAATGGTATAAATGGCTTGTTGTTTCCTCTTCTGTTTCTCAGTCTTTCTCTTTTTACATTAGATATCTGAAAGAATTTGGCTTCACCATCACTGATCGGCCTATTATGGTAGATGATATCCGTGTACGCGGTTCTGGAAAGTCTGGAATTAGGTCAAAAGTGCAGCCCAAAGCAGGGCAGAAATCTCTAAGACCTATTAAGGTATTTTAACCAAAGCAAACCTAACCATATATTTGCAGATGTTGGGAAGTCGTGGCTAGGGTTGTAACGGTATACCGGTATGGCGTTTTATTTCGATATTGACATGTACGATTATCATATCATGCACATTTGCTTATTACAGGTTTTGAAAAAAAAAATGAAACCAGATCTCACTCGTGCTGCAGTATATGCAATGTATTTGCGATTGACTGCTTAGACTCCTCCCATACAACGGAGAAAAAGTCTGATACAGAGGCTGCTAATTCTAATCTCTATCTTCCGCCGAAAAATTAAAATTGGCAGTATGGCAATATTCTGGGTATCCGAAAAATTATTGTGGGGTTGTCCTTTCAGTTTCTTTTATAGCCATGTTTAGATCCATCCAGCATGACCCTGCACATATTGCTCTCCCATATCTGCTGTTAAAGAAGAAGAACACCTTGATTTATTCTTGTCTAATATAAAGAGAAATAACTTATTCCTTATTTTGTTCAAATGGGAGATGCAAAGCTTTATTTAATTTTTCTCCCTAAATGTTAGACTCATCCTTCCATGTTTTTTTTTTGGTAAAAAAAAGTTTGTTACAATAAACAATGTTCAACCAAAACCTAAATCTCCTTTTATTTATTTAAGGGTCATTGTAGCTGATGGTTCGCTTGATAGTTTAATACCGTATACCGTGAAACAGTAATGTTTTCTGAGACGATTATCATACCATGAAAATCTCATACCGTTACAACCCAAGAAGCCACTGAACTAAAACGTAGTCTTTTCACACATTATTTCCAATTGATCCTACCGTGTCGAAAAGGTTAAGCCAATGCCGAACTACTAAGCCCAAAACTCTCAACAGCAATCCCACTCTCGTCCACCAATGCAAACATCATGCATCCCAAATCTGCATCCAGTCATTTAACGATACCTCTCTATGTGGTCCTCCAGCATGCAATATGCACAACTAAACAACAGAATGAGTGCAACGTAATTCAGACTAAATTATTCGCTTCCTTTTTTCATGCAGCAAGGCAAGGGAAAGCAGATGACAGAAGCCCAGGATGTTGTGCTCCTATTGAAACAGGGCTATTATTGTAGATTTTATCCAGAGAAAAAAACAAGACAGCAAGCTGTGATCACTCTGCGCAGCCAGGATATACATCACAAAACTAAGTTGTCCATGCATTTTCTATGGCTCCAAAAAAAAGGGAAGGCAGAGTAAAGCACGTGGGTTAAATAAAGGTTTGTGTTGCCAGAGGGGACAGGGTGGTAGCAGTGATATATATCACCCAGCAGATATTTTGCCTCCGAGTCTCCTGGGATGGGGAATCTGTGACTCTGCATGGGCGGTGAGTCCTGTTTGATTGACATTGCTGTGACAGGCGGTGTCACACAAGCAGTGTGTGGCGGGTGTGGGCTGGGCAGGAGGTGATAAACTCTGTCACTTTTCCCAACTTCCAACGTTGATGAGAAAGGCATCTACAGCTGTCCGGCCATTACCATTTCAGAGTCTCCACCTGCACTGAGCTTATGATAACCAACAGCTGGTTAGCCTGATAAACCAGCATCTCCTCTGGCCATAAAAGCAATTCTGAACATTGCTTTGCGCTTGATATATAGCAAATGTGAACACAGCGCTTAGGCAGTGTGTGCATGTCTGTGTGTCTCTGGGTTTGTGTGTGTGTGTGTGTGTGCGTGCATGCTTGTTTTAGGCAGTGGTGGGGGGTGTCTCTGCAACAGTAAAAGGTCACGGGTAATAGTTTTGAATGTGTGGAGGACTCCTGCAAATCCGGATGTGTCGTGCTGAGCTGATGGCCCTGTCACTGTGCCATGAATAGAGCTACCCTTCCCACAAACCACACACACACACACACACACAAACATACACTTTAAGAGCAGGATAAGAATAAGCAGGAGAAAGAGATTGAGACTGACAAAACAACAAAGAAATGAATGAACAAACGAAGGCAAGAAAAAAGATGAGATGTATGAAAGACTGAAAGGAAGCGAGCATGAAGTAGAGGGTGAATGAAGGCTGAAAGGAGAAAAGAAGAAGGAAAGAGTGAACAAATAAATGAAGAAAGGAAGGATGAGTGAGAATAAGTATACAAATATAAAAAATGAAAGGAGAAAGGAGGGAAGGAAAGGAAAAAGGAAGAAATGTAAATGGATGAATGAATAGAACAAACGAAGAGTGAACAAAGGAAATAAAATAAAAAAGGAAGCGAGAAGATAAATTAAGCATGAAAAAAGAAAAAAGTAAAATAATGAGAGAGAACAAAAAGGGAAAAAAGGAAGAAAGGATGAGATGATAGGTAAAGGAAGGAAAAAAGTGAGTAAAGGAAGGATGGATAATTGTGAATGGATAAAAGATAATAGAAAAAGTGAACAAATGAACAAAGGAAAGGAGAGAGACAGGAAGAAAGAGTCAGGAAAGAAAGGAAGGACAGATGAAACAAGTTAGAAAAAAGGGATATGAATAGAAGGGGGGGTAAATGAAATAGGAAAACAAAGAAATAAGAAAGACAGTCAGAAAGCTCTGTGTCCCACTGAATGTAGGAGTGCAGTATTGTGGCTGCAGGAGTCAGTATCCAGGGATTCAGCCATGATGCAAAAAGCTCTCGTCCAATTAGAGCACAGCCCTGTAGCATCCAGAGCACATGCAGGGCAGATCTGCCCGGACCACCTCGTCCTGTGTCTCTTTCTCTCTTTTATCAGCAGCCATTTTCTTCCATCATCACTGCTGTGGAGTTTCAGGTGATGTGACGGGGCAAAGAAGAAGCCTTTGGTCATCCGTTTCCTATTTAACATGCATTGTTGCCCTTTATAAAAACCACAGAACAGACCCCAGCCCCAAAAAAAGAAAGGAAAAAAAGAGAAGAATATAAACAATGTTAAGATTAGACACCAATCATAGAATGGTAATTTCTTTTAGCTCAGTATTTTATATTACAGCTTATGTTTGTTTTTGTGTCCTCGGTTTTCTTTGACACTGAGAGAAACACACATCAAAGAAAGTATGTAGGACTTCAAGCCAATATGCTGTTTGTCACAGGCTTATTATTTTCCTTCAGCTCTGGGCTTTGTGGAACTCAGTCGTTTTCATCGTCACTTTAATTTGTGACATTGTTTTCATTTAGATTTCAAAAAAACTTTTTTTTTTCCAATTTCAATTTCAAATTGAAACTAGCTGTGAAGCTCCATTAGAGTGATTCATTCTTAATTAAGCCGAGGACGATTTTTCATCAGCACTATTGTAAAACGTTATCAGAGCAGAGTTTGAATTGACCAGAGAGAAAAGACTTCCAGACTCATTCATTATCTTCATAATAAGTTGAACCCAAATGAATGCTTGGTCAAAGTGAAAAACAAAAAATTAACAGCAAAAATGTCCGTGGTTACTATGGTGTCATCAATGAAATACATTTGAAGGGAAACCTTTTTGCTTCTTGAGAAAGCCAACTTACTGATCTGCTATTAAAACCTATTATTATTATTATTAAGTTGGCTTGACTTACTATCATGTATTTCGGGAGAGAAGCTGATGAAATTACTTGCTGTAAATCCACATGAGAGGACAGGACTCTAAACTACAGCGCAAACAAACATGATGGCGCCCATCTCATGTTACAGATCATGATAACATTCATTTTCAAAAGGTGTTTTATCAACAAAACACTCATTTATGTATATTTGTGAATTTGAATATCATACCGTTCATTACATGGTAAGCAAGTTTGTGAATATTTTAAATACAAAAGAAAAAACGAAATAAAAGCGATCCATCTGTCATGCAGTGTTATTTTGGTCATGGTGTATCACATGATGATATCACGTGATGAGGATGCTAATGCTAATCATGCTAGAAACATGCTAATAACTTGCTTGCTATTCATGCTAGCAATTTGCTAGTTATTTGTTAACCAAGCTAAAACATGCTAACAACATGCTAATAACTTGCTAATCATGCTAGCATTATGCAAGAAACATACTAACCATTCTAGTAACTTTAAACATGCTACCAACGTGCTAGAAACATGTTAGTAACTTGCTAGTCATGCTAACAGCATGCTAATCATCTGTCTATCTATCTATCTATAGGGCTGTGCAATATAGACAAAATAATCATATTGCGATTTTTTAAACTAATATTGCGATTGCGATTTTATTTGCGATTTTGACAACTGTTTTTGCTTTTTCAAACAAGCTTCATACATACATTCATACATGCATAACAAAACATTTTAATAAAAAATAACATTTACTGACAATGTGCATCATATCTGTGCACATATGATAGGTATTGCGTTGGTAATTTCTTTGTGCCGTTTCTGAAGAAAAATCTAAATAAATTAATAGATAAATTTGCAGCCTTATGCAATTTAGGCTATCAGCTCCGGATTTAAGGTTTTAAAGTTTCAACTTAAAAAGTTTTTCTCAACAAACTTTTTTATCTAGTTAATAATTAATCTCGCTATACAACTAGTATTTTACTACTTACCAGACCATTGGCATTATCTCGCCTACTCTTTTACTCTCATCTCAAACCTCTGACAGCTGTAACGGCTCATATCAAGGTGTTGACCTCTAATGTGTCACTCCCTCTTTCGTTATCCACAGCTCTCCTTGTCCCTCTCCGCCTCTCTCTCCCATCCTCTCCTTTTCATTCTCTCAAACCCTGTTATCTGCCTGCGATCCTCTGCTGATAACAATGTCTTTTATCTGCGGGTTACCTGCACAAAGGGACCTCCGAATTGATCAAATGCCAGGCGGCTGATGAGCCCTCAACAGAGTGCTTTTCCAAATCTCACAGGGCCAGAGGGGAGGGCGAACTAGGAGACAGGGACATGGCGTGCATGGAAAACACAACTCCAGCAGCTCGCCGGACCCCCGAAGCCATTAAAATGCATCATAAACACAAAAAAACCCACTTCTGCTGTCATTCTCTCTAGATATACCCCCATTAGAGGCCTTTCCGGCTGCCTGCTGCGAATCCTTTCTGTAATTCCAAGAGGAAAACTCCCCCGCACAGGCAGAGTGAAAGATAGAAGACAAAGAGTTGTAATTGAACATGCTATTAATTTCATATCAACATATATCAAAGAGCCTAATAGTAGGGACCAATGATTTCCATAACGTGAAAATGAAATCATGGAACTCAGTTGTGAAAATGTAATGTCTTGTAAAACACAGAATGGTACAATTTTATTATTTATTTTGATGCTCGTAGTCTTTTTAGTGTCTTCCACCTCACTACCACATGAACATCGTCCGCCACCATGTCATCTTTATATCATATACACATGACAACCCATCAAAATAAAAGTTCAGATTAAATTAAATTGTGACAGAAATATATTACTATTGAAATGCATCTCTCAAAGCAATAATAATGAAACTTTAAGGATTGTTTGCGTTCCATATTTTATTTTTAACAGTGAACCATAAATACTTTATATATATATATATATATATATATATGCATAATTATAAATAAAATAAATTAATAAATATTAAAACAAAATACAAGAAAGAAAACAAGGAATTTATTAAAAATAAATTGGTTAATAAATCTATTTAATTGGGCCTTAAAATGACATTTTTGTTGTTGAATAATATACATTTCATGAAGTATTTAGACATGCATTTTAATTTATTCTAAACAGCATTTTAAGAATATTTACTTTCCAAACACAATCCAGAAAAACATAAAAATTAACAGTTTAAAAAAATAAATAAATAAAATAAAGAATTTTTAACAATGGATCTCATAGGTCCCTCTAATAGCACAGAGAGAGATAGAAAGATAGGAAGGTTTCCTGAACTACCTAGAAAAAGGCTTGGGGTGGATCAAACTGGCTTTGATATACCGGCACAATCCACAAATCCTCCCCCTTGTTTATAGGCACATTTTTGTTCAGTTCTCCGTTCCTCTTTTCCGTTCGCTGGGTGTTCGTATATGCGAAGCATGTTGCCGTGTATATGTGCACATGTTTGTCTCTGCAACTCAACATACAGTGCTTGTTTGGATCTGCCTATACACCTGAGACTAAATATGCCAGGTTATATTTGGACTGGGATGCGTGTTTCTGTTCAAAATACACCCCCTCACCTATATGCATACACACAAACATGCACAGCTGGGCACAAACACTGCCAGTGAGATGTCTTTGGCAAATTAAACCCCTCCGCCTCACCTGTCATCTCACTAGTCAGCAGGGAATGAGAGGGCTTGTGTGTCTCTGGATGAAGCAACATCCTCAACTCCGGGTTCTGTCCTTCTGCACAGCTTTGGCCTGTGTTGTGCACTGACCCTCTCACAGTACAGACATAAATAACCCATGCTGGGTGAGAGGACTGCAGTGGCCACAGACGCTCTCGGGTATTCAGGCAGCAGACACTCTGCGGCAATATCCAGCACTTCCAAGCTAAAAGCGGGGCTGAAAATAAGCTGAGTAGCGCTTTGGGTTTAATGTTCTGTTCTGAAGAGGAGCAGGGAGAACAGAGCTGCATTATCATCCCTCATCTTTAAAAGCTTATATTCAGATTTCTGAAAAGGGGCTCTATTATAATAGACTAAAATAGCAGTGGATTCTCGACACTACAGCACATTATTGTCCTAATCAGGATTTTGGCTGGTTTCCTTGTACAATGAACTACCATTAAAACAAGATACATTTACTTGACAAGCAAAAGAGTGTAATATAGTAAGACTTGTTTTCACAGAATATCCCTTGAATTAAGTGTGTTTTCTCCTATCCTGCTGGCAAATTATTTTCTCGCTTTAAGCATAAACCTCATTAAATGTTGTTAGATTCCTGCTTTTAAACAGAAGAAAAAAGAATTGCCAGTGGGCCAAGAAAAAGTCTTTGCATCATCATTTACTCACCCACACATTGTTCCAAACATTTCTCTCTCTTCCACAGAACACAAAAGGACATGTTAAGCAGGATGTTCACACTGCTCTTTTCATAAAAAAAAAACAGAGAAAATTTAATTTGCGGAAAAATAAATAAATCAATAAATATATATGGCTTAGCGTCCAACATAGACCCAAAGGTCATTGTTCAATGAAAATCCCATTCACTGTAGCTCTCCAAACTCAATTTAACCACTATACTTTTTATAACAGAAAATGTGCTTCCTTTTCAGGAACTTGAGCTACGTCTACGAGATGCTATGGGAACGCCCTCAGCCTGACGGCTCTGAATAGTGTGTTGAGTCTTCAAGAAGGAGCCTGCCGTTTTCTCCATACCGAGGTGTCGAAATTGTAGCCATTCAAAATTTTCATCCCCCCGAATAAAATAATAGGAATGAATGAAAGCGGTTATAAGACGTTGCTACGAGTTGAGTAGACGCCTGCTTGCGAGCTATCTCTCGTCTCGGTACCATATGCCAGTGCAGTTGACCTTGGGTTCCTCCTAATGCAAGAGGAGGAAACGCCGCCGCTTGCTTACGCGCCTCCTGGGTTCTTTCGACAACTGTGTTTATGGCGTCGCCAAACAGACCCTCAGGAGAGAATTGTCTGTCGCATGTGCTCAGTGTGAACCTGCTATCATCTGTGAAGAGCACAGGGCACCAGTGGCGAATTTGCCAATCTTGGTGTTCTCTAGCATATGCCAAAGGCCCTGCATGGTGTCGATCTGGTCGAACACAACCAACACCTGTGGACGTTGGACCCTCATACCACCCTCATGGAGTCTGTTTCTGACTATTTGAGCAGACACATGCACATTTGTGGACTGCAGGAGGTCATTTTGCAGGGCTCTGGCAGTTCTCCTCCTGAGATAGCGGTCCTGCTGCTGGGTTGTTGCCCTCCTACACAGTCCTCCACGTCTCCTGATGTACTGGCTTGTATCCTGGTAGTGCCTCCATGCTCTGGACACTACGCTGACGAACACAGCAAACCTTCTTGCCACAGCTTGCACTGATGTGCCATCCTGGATGAGCTGCACTACCTGAGCCACTTGTGTGGGTTGTAGACTCTGTCTCATGTTACCTCTAGAGTGAAAGCAACCCCAGCAGTCAAACATCAGCCAGAAAGCATAGGAACTGAGAAATCTGTGGTCATCACCTGCAAAACCACTCCTTTATTGACAATTATTTATCAGTAATTATTTATATACATTCCCCTTAATGAGCTAATATGCTACAGTGGGAACATTGATATTACAGAAGTGTGATTGACATGGAGTTACATTGTGTTGTTTAAGTGTTCACTATTATTTTTTAGCAGTTTATATTTAAAACAAGATTATACATTGTTTTCAAATCAATTTCTCAAAAAAAAAAAAAAATCCTCAAAGTCTATTACTCACATCAACAAATCATTTTTCAAGTAATTTCTTATAATAATTATTATCCACGCACACACACATATAACAGTGGAGATTATGCAAGTAAATATTCTTAGTGATTTTTTTTTTTTTGACACTAGCATACCAAAGCAGTTTTTACAAGCATGTAAAAAACATTTTAAATGCGCCAAATGAAGGCGCTCCCACTAGACGTGAAATTCTCAATGGGTCAGCAGGGTCACAAAAAACGGGTAAAAAAGAAAAGCAGCATGTTATTTCAAAAATAATTCTCTCGATGAGCTTCAAGAGGTAGTCATCTGAAACCATCAAGCATTAAAACGAAACTGGCACACATGAGGTCCGACCCAGGAAAGGAAGACCAAGAGTAACCTCTTTTTCTGAAGACAAGTTCATCCGAGTCCCCATCCTCAGAAATCACAAGTTAACAGCAGATCAGAGACCAGATAAATGCCACACAGAGTTCTAGCAGCAGACCCATCTCTTGAACAACTGTTAAGAGGAGACTGTGCGAAGATGACAGGGGAGAAATCCATAATTTAATTTTGTGGTGTTTAAACGTCACCAAAGGCTTAGTGGCCATTCACATGCAGCGCATTTTTCAATGGAGCAGCACAGTTTAAAATCCAAAGTAGAAATTATTTTGTAACAGACAGCGCCTTCATGGTTGCCTAGTAACAGCAGACACAAATGGTTCAATATATATATATATAAGGGTTGTAACGATACGCATATTTGTATGAAATGTTGGGGGGAAAAAATGCTAATATGGCAACAAGTTGCTTGAACACTGAAGCATGCCTTCAGCTTATTTTTTCATTTGATTCCTTCAAGGAGGAAGCAAGTGCCTATGTCCCAATGTGAATTCTATGTGATAGAAGTAATTTTCAATATAATTTAGGGCAGATAGTGCCTGTCCTTATGAAAGAACCACTGAATCTTGGATTTAAAATTCAAAAATAAAATCACAAAAGCACTGCTGTATGCTGCTCAGAAATGTGTTCTGCTGTGATCTTTGTTTAGTAGTGTTTTAATCAAATTGAGAAAAAAAAAAAAAAAAAGTATTATATCCTTTCAAAAAAATTCAAAGTTCGCACTAAAACGCATATAAACTCAAATTTGCAATTGCCGTTTTCAGGGAACTTCCTTCTCTTGGCCGTGTCATGTTGCTTAGTTAGTAGGGTGTATGTTATAAATATAAAAACTAAGTTACATGTTATTATGTTTATGCTCCTCACATGTTCATTTAGGATAATTATCCAAACATGCTCCTCTCAAAGCTTTTTAACAAAACAAATTTTTAAGTCAAATTACTCATCCAGTCAGGCAAGTAAAATTCTCTTCACTTACCCTTTCAAAAGATCTACTTGTCTCAGACAAGCATTGATGTCAAGCTCTGTAACTGCAGTCGATTTAAAATTCAACCTGCCAAAGTGGCTAGGGGGAGTGACTGGGTTGGTCAAATATGCTTGAAAAAAAAAACATGCGACTTGCATAATAAATATGTAAGCACACGAATCTGTGATTTTTCACACCTGTGTGTCTGATAACAGCTGTGAGGCTGTGTGCACTCGAGGAGAGAAGTCCTCTGTATTGAGTGTGCCTTGTTCCGGCTCCAGCCTGGAACAGTGGGAAGGTATTAAGGAGTCAAAACAACTGTCTCTGTTTCTCCTCTTGTTGCATCCGCGGTGGAACTAATCGTTGTGTCCTGCTGCTCTCCAAAACTACACTTCACAGCCTTTTTCCTGAGAGTTGGTCTGGTAATCACTTCTCCACCAGCATGCTCCGCTCTGGACTAATTAGGCCCCCCAACCCCCTGAACGGGTTCTGGCGAAACGATTCTTTAAATCTCCACTAACTGATGTGATGCCAGGGATGAACAGGTAGACGGTGGGCTCTTAAGGGGGGACCTGGCAGACTGCAGAGAGGAGAGTAAACTTCCCACAGCAAGGGCTTATGGGACTGCACTCATCCCCCTCTCCACCCCCGTTTGTGGATCCCAAATGAGAATGTGAGCCTCCCAGAGCAAAACAGACCTTATTGGCGCTGGAGAATGTTAATGATTGTTTATTCTCTCTTTGAGAAGGTGATGGAGGGGGGTGGGGGTTGGAGAGGTGATTGATTTGCTTCATTTGCCATGATATCTATTGTAATTGTTACCGTGTTTGACAGCTGTGCCTTGGGCTTTGGGCACATGCCGAGAAGGAGAGTGCGCTTGTGGTGCTCGCTGTCGCTCCCCTTAATAATGGAGTGATTTGTAAATATGATTTATTTATTCGAAAGTTATTAGAGGCGCACACGCTTTATTTGTTTTGTGTTTCACAGCGTCACGCAAAGGCTCCCGAGCCCGTCAGGAGCATGGCTTGGCTTTCAGTGACAGCTTGTTTTGTGCTTTAATAACGACAACGGGTAGCAACACTGCCACAACTCACCACTTTCATGCTCACTTTACCAGAGGCAACGAGTTAAAAAAAAAAAAAAAAAAAGAAAAGAAAGAAAGAACGAACGAGTGAATGAACACGACTTAAGTGTGAGCTGTAACTGTCATCGACACTCCCCTGTCTCCTGCTGACAAATTTGACAGCTCTGAAGCAAAACAGTTCCAGGTAGCTAAGATAGTAGCGTTATCTTTGGAGATGGCAGGCCAGTTTTGAGTTATACCTGCCTGTCACTTGTCTTTTAGAGGGATCTTCAGAGACGGCTGGGTAAAAATAGCTCGCCTTTAGAGAGCTGAACACCGTCTCTGTCAATTTCTATGAGTTTTTTAGACAAACTATGCACAATGTCAGCTCCACCAAACAGACGCTTAAACAAAGATGCACAGCAGTTGCCACCAACTAAAGTAATAGAAGTGTGACAGCTCCTGTATACGTACTGAAAACTGAAGACTGTGATATCTCATATACATTTCACAAACGTTTATGCCTCACACATAAAACTAAAATTTACTAGAAGTATCCGGGCTGTGAAGAAGAATATTTTGTTTGCAAAAGTGAAAAGTCTGACCTTGCTGGATTATTTCTCTCTATTGTAGTGCCTGGATGTGATTTTTCATTGCTTTGTGGATGGAAAAGATGTCATTAAGACTTATTTTAATGTACCTGAAAATTAAACAAGAAAAAAAAATCATACATAAAATGAATGACTGCTTTTTTACTATTATTATTTATTAGTATTTTTTTTATTTTACTGTAAATTTTTAAAGAAGAAGAAAAAATAATACTGTCAAAAAAGTCAGGGTCATATAACTGTCCTGATATGATAATGAAAGAAAGCAGTCACTTTAATTAAAATTTTCTATTATGGTGGAGACTCTTTTGCTACCAAGTACTAAAATGAAACAATGCACATATAATTAAACCCTCTAAACAAATTTGATGGTCAAACAACAAATGCATCAGTCCATCGATCTTTTATCAGAAGAGAAAGCCATATACACTGCATCTACGCGTCCTCCTTAAATGCTCGTGTGATCGCTTTTTCATCCTTGAAGGAATCTAATTCTGGTTCCTGTCCTCAGAGACAAAGCCTGCAGCTCAACAGCAGGTAAGCACCTCCCTCTACTGGAGTCAAGCGGAACAGTGCTGCTTCACTTCCTGCTTCCACTCGAACGTCCCCGTTCTAAAGGGACGGCTGGCATTCTTCACGCGTACTATGAAATATGCAGCAGCCACTCAAGCAGAAAGGGCTTCACTGACCTGTGCCATGTGCTTCATACCGACGCACAGGTGGCAATAGCTGAGGTGACCCGTTCCCTCCCACTGTTTGTATTACTATGTAAAATAAATCGATGTCCTCCAACACACAGCATCTCAGGGGAGGCGAGAAGAGAGAAGAGGGTCGGTCGCTAGGTATGTGTGTGTGCAGGTACGAGGCTGTTTTACAATATCAGGCACATCAGCGCCTTGAAATACACCGACAAGAAATGGATCTGCTTTTGGCAGTAAATTGATTAATTCTGGAGTGTCAAAAGGAAGGACTTCACATTGCCTGTGGTCTTTAAGGTAATACACCACGACGGTTTAAGAGTCATAAAATGCATCGCAATAGCCTTGAAGTGGAGAGGTTAAAGTGGAGCAGAGAGAGAGAAAGAGAATAGGGGAGAGCGCTTCTCTCATCGTGCGCTTGGGTCTTTTTCTGTGCGCCAAGGTCAGCGAGGCTGAAGAGGCAGCGGCTGTCTGCTGCTATAGGAATTGTAATCAATTCTTACATTTCAAGGAGAGCAAAAACTGAACAAGTCGCTCAAAGGAAGATAGATGAGAGAGCACAGCCACAAACACACAGATCAATAATATTCATAGCGCACCGGGGAAAAAAAGCCAATAAATTACAATTTTAATCAATGATCTGTGGAGGAGATGTACAGAGACATGCTGCAGTAAATTTGCCCTTAACCATTGCAAAATGCATTATTCAGAAAAGGGGTGTTTGTGGACTTCTCTTTTTGAAGTGGCAAAATTATTACACGACTTATTTATATTTCTATGTGTAAGTGAAGGAACATAAGGAGGAATAGTTTGGGACTTTGTGCAATCTCAACAGAACTCCCATTAGAAGCTAATAAGATAAATAATAACTGTAATTGTGTTCTATCCTGCTGTCTAGGCATCTCAGACTGGATTTTCGTTATGGGACATGGGGCAAAAGAGCAAAGCTAAAAGGAAATTTTAGAAATAGTAATTTTTATTTCAGTCAGCGTGACGGGCTGCGTCTTCTGATCACAGTGCTTTCTAAGTTTGATAAGGTTAGAATACCATCTCAGTGCCACAAAACATCTAGCTCCTTTATCTCTGTCTGTGCAAATTATGTGAAAATGTTCAGCTGTTACCTTAAAGGGACGGTTCTATCATCATTCATTTCAAACCCATATTGCTTGCTTTCTTCTGTGGAACACAAAAGGAGAAAATGTGAAGACCATTTGTTTTCAATGATCTTTTGCATGCGATTGAATAAACTGAAGCTTTTAAGCTTCAAAAAAAAAAGACACAAGAACAAGATAAAAGCATCATGAAAGCGGTCCATGTGACTTGTGTGCTAAATGTAATGCCTCATGAAATTACTCAAGAGTGTTTTATGAGAAAAAGTCCAAAATTGAAGAAATTTGTCAATGATAATCTTCAGACTGAAAATAATAGTGCTTTTTTGATTTAGATCTCTGCCTCTCATCAGTTGGCCAAGAAGAGTTAGCGAAGGTGTCAACACGTTTTAGCTGATTTCAGTGACTCACACAAAGAAGGTACTGCTGCAGAAGACTTCTGGACGGTTCTTATTATAGTACTTGTGCATCCTTTTTGAAGTTTGAAAGCCTGAGTCTCTATGTAAATGCATGGACATAAGCATAGACATTTTTGGCTTTCAATTTTTCCTTTTGTGTTCTGCAGACGAAAGTAAGTCAGCACAAGGCAATTAAAAGATGAAAGAATTTTCTTTTTTTCCCCTTTAAAGAAACAACGGTATTTCCATCCACCTGATTTGACCCTTAAAAATATTCTTGTTGGTATAATTCAATATAGCCAGATAAGTAATATTTTTGCCTTGAGCACAAAACCATTTTTACTGGGCAGGTTATAAGATGTCAAGCACCATAATACAGCCCTATTTTCCCCCCGAAAGCCTGTAAAATGTGGGTGGCATTCCACAAATCTCCCCTGTATAGACTTTCTGACAGGGTTTTAATGCCACCAGTAAAACTTTTCAAAGTCGCAGCGTTTCCAGGAGTTGAGACTGTGGGGGTCGGGGGTCTTCCGCTCAGCTGGAGAGGCAGCCATACAAAGGTGGAGCGAGCCGCTATCAGTCCCTTTGAGATGATAATCTACAAGATCGCTCTTGCAGCGAGAAACGGGGCCACGGAGACTGCCATCTTTACATTACTGAGAAAAGGCCAATGCCGACTGACAGCTACAAATGAGCCCCGCTCCTGAGCCTAGACACAATCACAGCCATCTAAACCCACACTGACGTTTTAATCCTCCCGAAATAACCTACGCTGAAATTCTCCCACAGAGGCAATGAGAAATGGTGTGTGTGTGTGTTTGTGTGATTGTGTATACGTGTGTAAACAAAAAAAGCAAGAAATAGAAAGAGAAGTGCAGACATGAATGCTTGTGTGAATAATGTCACTGTATGAATTGTAATTCAAGATCAGTTTAAACTTAACAAGGGAGTCCAATATGTAGGATATTATTAAATGGGTGATTTTATCAGGCATCACAATAGTAAATTTTTCCGGGAACAAGACTAGCATTCTGATATCACACTAATTAACACACAGAGCAGCAGCTATTTTTATGAGGCCCCCTGTCACTCTAGGACCTAAACAGATCCAATACTGACATAAACAATTTTTCCTTATTGTTTACTTGCACATAAGGCAATGCATACTGTAGTGTATATGTGTGTGTGCGTGTGTGTGTGTGTGTGTGTGTGCGTGTGTGTGTGCGTTTATCCGCAAAAGCTTTTTTTCCTATTTGCAAACACCCAGCCACACGTCACAGCACGTTAAGCCCTGTGAACGTAATACCTCACCAAAACTATTTATATTACAAAAGTATAAACAAGAATCTATAAAATCACACCAAAAACTGATAATATGCAAAGCACCGGGCACCTAAAGGGATGCCGCAAGCAACAAGCAGGTCAATGCTGCGCGTGCACAACTGCAGGTGATTATTCACAAACAGCCAATCAAAATTGAACTTGCACGAGTTCTCGCTTTTTACACTCGATTTCGCAGGCAAATAAAGCCTAAAACACATACCTTGAAGTTTCATGACCTCCGTGGTGCTTGTTTTTTCCGCAAAATAGTTGATGGGATGTATAATACAATTCCAAACTTCCACAACCTGTCTCTGGAAATTCCGACCATATTTGATTAATATGCATAAATAGCGATCCAATGACATCGCCGAATGGGCGGGGCAACCTTCTTTGATGGATGAATTTATGCAGCAGACTCTGTCAAACAACAGACGTACGAAAAGTGAAGCGTTTTAAATTTTTTATTGTTTGTTGTTTCTTTAATAGTACACCATGATATGGATAGTTGCAGTTTATCATTTGTGTTTTGTCCGCTGTCCTATGATCAGAACTGACCTGTGACCCACCTGTTGTGAACGACCATTCTATAGGATCCCTTACATGTGCATTCACACTTTTGAGTGATCTATTGTCAGCAGGGGCACAGAGTGAATGCTGGATGATATCCTTTAGTTGATGATTGGAGATATGTCTGGAAGATATGACAGCTCTCACTTCATCTGAGAGCTGGAAAAGAGTGAAAGAAAGAGTGCTCATGGCCAATGTCCTGTTAAGATGTGATTAGAAAGCCTGTCAGAATTGAGGGGTACTCTAAAGAAGCATCATACTGCCAGAGCTGAAGTGACACAGTGAATTCTAGAGAGTGAAGAGACTGTGTGTGTGTGTTTGTGTGAGCAGGCAAGGAGAGAGAGAAACAAAGAGAGTTTGCACCATGCACAAGAGGATATAGAAATGCCACAGACGTGCTTGGTATTCAGTCTTCATAATCAGTGTCTGTGCATCCAGTGACACGGATGAGGAATTGCTCCTTTCTTTTACGAGTCTCTCGATGCTGTCAGAAATTATCACAAATAATTGTACACACAGGAAATTAAGAAATATGACACAAATGACAAATGCTTGCATATTATGAGGAGGAAAAGATATTCAAGAGTGTCAAGGGAGGACTTAAGCAAACTCAGTGTGATTTACTGGGGCATTTAGTACATGCAGGAACATTTTGCCTGGAACACAAAGCGGAAAGGGAGGAATATGAATGTTTGGGGTATTTAATGTTACGATTGGTTGGGAAACATTGCTATTTGTATCAAAAGTGTTTTTTGTTTTTTTTTCATGTGTTTATAGTTTATTATATTATTATGTCTGGCCCTTAGTGGCACATTTTAAATAAGATTTTATATTTGCTCAGAGAACAAGTCTGTTTTCCTTGTCGATAATATGCTAGGGAGTATTTTGTCTAAAATCCACTTCGCTTCTGGCTTGATGTTCATAGTAATTTGCTGTGAAGACAGCATGTCATTTTCATTCCTTAAATATGGCAGCGTTTTCATCATTCAAAGTCTTCCTGTACTCATCTCAATCTCTCCGTGCACCAGTGGAAAAAGCATCACTTGAGAAATACAGTAAATCAAATACTTTATTATAAAACTTTCAGTGAAAATATTAAATATCACACTTAACAGTGTGCTATTATACAGAAGCTCCTCTCCAGACAACACTGTAGCCCGGGAACTATTTTTGACATATAATAAATTACACACTTTTTTTCATTTCAGACAGTGATGAAAGACATTTGTACAACATACGTAACATCACAACAAGGCTAAACAATGGATTATTTTTTTTTCCATTTGTTCATGATTAGGAACACTTTTAAAGTCAAGTAACGAACAAATGAAACATACTGTAAGAGACCAAGAGTTCAGTAATGGAGATCCGCAAGTTCTACAACTAATAAACGAAAGTACTCTTTTTAAATGGTTCAGGAAAAAAGGACAGAGCACCCTGCAGTGCAACATCTACTTTTAAAAGTGACCTTTTGCGCTTATTAGTGTATGCAAATGTCCCTTCAAGGGGTTGGGGACCGTTAATGAAGTGTTTGGAATGAAATGAGGACAGAACGAGTGCTTCTGCTACACCTCATGTGCCGTCTGCTCCAATGTTTATTGTCAGAGCAAGACTGTCATACTTGAACTCTGGGAAAGGATTAGGTGACTGGTGAGACTCCGCTCTTCGGTTAAGCACAAAAACAGTGGCCAAACAACTGCAGCAAACACAAAGAGCAGAAGAGCACTAACAAAGTAAACTGAGATGAGGTCCCAAGTCCTGTGAGGCATGGGTTTGTTAGCTTCTCCTCCTCCTGAACATGACACTCACTCCTGCACACTAATTGGTCCCTACAAAGTGACTGAGAGCAACCTACTCGACTCTCTCTGACACACATCAGGGACGAGCTCAGCCCTCTCATACACCGCTTGGGAGACAGTGCTGCATGAGCCGCAGACGAATTTCACACACATACTGGCAGTCATACACAAACTTGAGACAATGAGCTTGCTGTATATTTCAACAGACGCACTGATCTTCATTAATGATAAATCTATCTTGTCTGCTTTAGTCCTCGGTGGCGATCAGATGGGATTGTGACTCAACCTTGCAGGTCACACCAGTTTCAAAGAGAAAACTGATGCATGTTAATGTATATTAAAATCAGAAGCCTGCATGCAGTGTGGAAATGCACATACTCTCTTGGCAGGAGGAAAAGTTGAAGTTAGTTCATACGTATATATATATATATATACAAGAAGTGTTTTTTATAGTGAAGTAAACACATGAACTAATAAAATATATAAGTTTAATTTTTTTTTCTTGTGAAAAAAGATGATGGAATGAGAATGTGCTCTGCACTTCTTATTGCACCAAAAACACTGATTTAACAGATTCACTGATTCAAACTAAAGCAGTTGTGTAAAGCAGGTGTGGTCACATTTAATGCCATTGCATACTGAGCTCGAAATTTTCATATGTGTTTATACATTTTTATTTTCATATGATATTTGCATCATATTTTCCTATGAAAATGCTTGCTAGAGATGTGAAAACGCAGAAAATCGAACCTGATTAAAGTTATTGTATGATGGACGAAAGTTGCATAGGCGGTGAGTAAACGTGATTGACACAACATGAGGTTGCATTTATTTTTCAATGTGCAAAAAGTTGAGTGTGCAATATTTACCATTGCTCAGCAATTTTTTGTAATTTCAAAGCAATCCTTTTACATCAGGAAAAAAGATTTCCCTACGCAGATTTTGTAACAGGTTCAAGTTTGCCAACAAATAAAGTTGCTTGGTTTGAAAGTGACGTCTGTGTGAGCTGTGCTTCATACATCACTACATTAGACATGGGACAGTTTTGATGCAAAATTTTACTGATGTGACCACACCTTTAGACTAGATGATGGCAAGCTGAGGAGTTGCTCACTGTTAAAATGTAAATTTCTTTAAAAGAAGACAATTGGATTGTGGATAATAGCTAAACTCTTTCTCCAACAAATTATGAACAGTTTTTACTGTAAACACCGTGCCCCTGGTTTCTTCTGATTGGTCCACTTTTTCAACATTTATGAATTGTGCTGTGTCAAACATTCAGCCACTTGACACTTGTCTTAAAAACAAAGCGCTCACATGTGAGAGGTTAAAAAAAGCAGCAAGATACAAAGCAACGGACAACCATTGAGAACATATGTACACGGATGCAACTATTAAAAAGCAGTGAAGTGGAATGCTGTGTGAATCATTCCTCAGTTCTGTACAGATCTGCTGGTAAACATACGGTTTCATGGGTTCACCTGGAGCTCAAAGACCTAACACAAATTCTACAGTACTTCAGATGTGCACAGTCACACCAATGTTCATCTGGTGCTCTTCAACGTAGCATACAAATGAACTGATGATGGAAGTCTCTTAATGGCTTTTACCACTGGTCACATCTCCCCAATCATAAGAGAACAAGCAAAGATATGCACAACATGAAAGATCCACAGTTCTACTTATGATACACCACAGATGAAGCCAGAACCAGGCGTAGACTTCCAATGTACAGAGTTTCTCAAGTTCCTCGGATACCAGGTTCTCATTATCTCTCACGGTCCACTAGAATGCCTCTTTACCACACCTCGCAAATATCAACTTTGTCCATAGTGGTAATCTGTATGCCAAAGATTTACAGATCTCAGAGTCATCGAGGAGGCTCGTGGGAAGATCTTCTGCTTTACTGTCTTTTGGCGGAGCAGGACTTGCAGCATTGTTGACCATAGAATTTGTGATTGCAAACACCATGCTGAGGCACCAGATGACACCAGCTGAAGAAGTCAATGCAAGGCTGGTCTTCTGTTAATGGAAAGACACATAATGACTATTATTTATTCTAACCCTTAAAAACAACAGTGCTAACACAAACACTCAGTTTTTTCGTAAGTGCTGTTTACTCTGAATAGAGACATTGTGTGGATGTTGCGAAGCACTTGGAAATACCAGAGGATATGACCTGCGCTCTAAAGGCCCTTACACTCAGTTAACCCATGAGAATAAACAATTATATACACACACACTCACACTTCTGTGTTGTGTGGAGGAGAGATCTTCATGTTTTCATTAGCATTATAATGAAGCTGTGTAAAGTACATGACTATTAGGATTTTGTTCATTTAAATGATATTGTTTAATCACACAATGCATTTCAGTTTCTTATTTAAATCATGGCAGACGGTCATTTGACCTACCAATCAACAAGTAAAAAGCGCATTGTTTTTCCCACTACTTAATGAATAAGTATGAACACCACTGATGTTTATCAAGCTTGATAATTGCATATGATACATATGTAAACAAAGCAACAACTGACAATTAACACTGTGGAAAATATACATGCATTTATGCAACTGGCAGATGCTTTATCTAAAGCAATATATTTTATCAGTATATGTTTCCTTAAAATCCAACCCATGACATTACTAACTTCATGCTCCACCAGCTGAGCTACAAAACAAGATACGAGTTCATAACAAGTAAACATTCAGCAGCATGTCATCACCAATGAACATTCAGTGGTAAGCCCATTCAGGCATTACAGGTACTGTTGAGTGAGATAAGAGTTGAGGCAAAAGTTGGAGTGGTGTAGTGTTCAAAACTTGGGATTTCAACCAAACCAAACTGCTACAATCAATTCCCTGGTTGTGTTCTATAGCTGCAAGGAAGGGAGGGAACTAACAATGAACGCAGATCAGATACATTTGACTTCTTATTCTGAAGGTGAGGCAGATTTAAGTGCAACTTGGGAGAAGATAATGCCATTCATATTTAATTTTGCAGCACAACTCTTTTTCTAAACTCTTTTTAACCTCTAGTTTTACTAGCTGACTGGCCCGAAACCTCTGCAAACGATCGATTCAGAATACAACTCACACTTCACTTCTCTCGGCCTCGTTTCACTGGCAGCTCAAGACACTGATAACTACACCAAATCATCTCAATGTAAGTTTGTACTGAAGCACATCTCATGTTAATACCTCTTTTGGAGAAATAGTTACATAGTATTGCCTACAACACCAGAGTCTTGGGTTTGATTTTCAGGAACACTCAAACAGATAACACACTAACTGTGATCAAATATACACACTAAAGTCCAAATGTTTAAGGGTCAGAATAAATCAGAAACCCTTCCAATATGCAGATTTGGTGTTTACAGAACATTTCTAATAGTATCACAGCTGTGCCGTGTGTCTTCTAAATCAATAAAGCAAAATGTAAACCAGCTTACCTTTAAGTGTGGGTGAAGGAGGTGGGACAGGGACTAGTATTGGACCTGGACAGAAATGTGTATTGCAGGCCCGTGAGCTTATGGGTCTCTGATGAGGTAAACAGCCCACTGATGGACGCCCTTGTCTCAGACACTGAACACTACGTGTCTGCACCCCACCACCGCAGGACACCGTACACTAAGGCACACAGACAAGATGTTAGATGTCTAGCAGAATAGAAACAGAACGAAGCCTGGAACAGAAGCTAGTTGTGCGTACCTGCAGCCAAGGCGAGGAGTACCAGCCCAGAGTCACAGAAGCGCCGCCACTGTCTAGGCCAGGCTGGTGGAGCTGAGGAGGTGGGGGCTTTTGGCAGGGGCCATTATTACAAGCTTGTTCAAGGTCTGCTTGGGGCTTGCGGAGGTTCCTGCACCTCCTCACAGGGAACTCTGTGTAGCCTCCTTGAGAGTCTTTCTCCCCACACTCCAGCTCTCTTCTCTTTACTCCTGCTCCACAGGAGGCCGAACACTGCATTAAACAACAGGACAATCAGATATATATATTCCTGACCCCTCGCTACAAGATCAACTCATTCCTCCATAGCAACAGGTTAACAATGCAGCTAGTTTCGAGGAGAGATACACTACAATACAAATGCAGAACGGAAAGTGCCACTTAAAAAAAAAAGGAAGTGACATGTGGCCAGGTATGGTTTCCCAAACTAGGAATATATATATATATATATATATATATATATATTTGTGCTGTCAAATGATCACATCTGTATATACAGTATTTAATAAAAATATGTTGTGTTTATATATTGTGTTTTGTATAATATAAACATAATATAAAATATAAGAAAAAATATAAAAATATATAAATGCATTTACATGTAAATACTTTCAAAATATAAACTGTACATGTGTCTTTTAATATAAACACAATAAATAAACACAGCATAAACCCATGTATTGTTAACAAAAACTTTTATTTTGGATGTGATTAATCGCGATTAATCGTTTGACAGCATTAATATATGTATTATATATATATATACTGTTTTCTCACCACTGTCATTTTTGTTGTATGTTGATAAACAGGTTTACATGTAAACATCTGGATGTTCATTAACATCCAATCAACTGCAAAGGCGATTAAAAAAAATTAGTTACAGATGTTCAGTTTGTGTGAGTGCTTCTGCATAACCTTTGATATTCCTATGAGGGGTCTTACCTCTCCCCAGGCAGTAGTTATCCATTGAAGACGCTCATTCTTGGGGCAGCGGCTCAGCACACAGGTCTCCTGGGCTTTGGGCTTCAGGTGTAATTTACACATGCTGTCAGGCACCACCACAGCCCTGGCACCTGGATCGGTGCTCCTGCAAAAAACACTTCGCTTCTTCAACCCTCGCCCACAGGTCTTAGAGCACTAGAGAGAAGGAAGGAAAGAAAGACAAACAGAGAGCGAGAGAGTTACTCTCATGTGGTCTTTGAGTGATGTTAGTTTAAACATTGTAAAGGTCACCGTGGCATGCAGTTCACCTCAAACAACAGTTGATATGAACTCTGGAGACAGGCTGTGCGAACTCAACCTGACCTTTAGAACGAATTCAGTCAATATCAACTACTACTGCAAAAGCTTCTCAAAGATTTATGATTTAACATATTACATAAGATTAGACTAAAAAAAAGGGTAAAGAATACTGCATTGCTGCTAATGATTAAAATGAAATGAAGCAACATGTTTCTGGCTTCTGTGTGTGTACATGGAAACTTAAAGTATATACAGAAGTAGCAACAGCAAAAGCTACTACAAAATGTTAGATTAAAACAAGCAGTCATTTATCTGAAGTTACACTTTTTCAACATCACTAAAGTTTCAGAAAGGACACTTTTAGCAGCCCAATACATGCAGAACAGATTCTTAATGAAAGCAATGCAACAGTAAGATATATAGCTCAATGTGTTACATGGGCAATAACAGCAGGGGGCAGTAGTGTTTCAGCACTGATGTGACATACAGAACCATTTCCGTTATGTTGTTCTGGGCATCTCAAACCTTCACCTCATATTTCAGTCACTTTACACAATTTAAAGCCTGTGTTGTAATGTAGGAAGGATTTCCGTAAAAGATTATATAGCAGAATTTCAGAAACATGTTATGGTTGTCCGCAACTAATCTTTATTCATTTTAACTTTATTTATTATTTTTTTTTTTTTTAAATTGTACAATTACACAAAATAATAACAGAATATGCATGAAATATTTAGCACTATGACTATTGTGTTTCATACATGATTTTAATTAATTTAATTGGGAGTCCTCTTTTTGATAAGAAATTTCTTATGCTCACAAAGGAAAGATTTATTTGTTTAATACCGCAGTTAAAAAAAAAGTTATGTCGGTTTTATGTAAACATACCTGTGACCAGGAGCCAGTGCTCCACTCCGGAGGACATGCCTGTGTGTTGCAGGGCTGTAGTTGGGCCGGAGCCATTACTGGACATAAGGAGTGAGCCGTCACCTCCTCCCGCTGATACGTCACCTTCCTCATGCAGCGAATGTTTCGCGTCTGCTGCCCACCTCCACATGTTCTACTGCACACTCCCCATTTACCTGTCGTCCAACTGTCAAGACAAACAATTTGATCTTTAGACATGAGCCCTGAGTTTGATCTTTTCAACAAATTTTAACATGGAAGAGAACATTTTATACTTATATGGCACAGACATATGAGACGCATACAAACACACACAGAGCCTTCCTAAAACAAATCCAAATAATGTGGTGATTATTAGATTATGAACAACACGATTACTCCGTAAACCACTTGATGGAAAAACTAATGAAGACACCACATATATTTGTCTGCACCCACCCCACCCTCTCTTGTGGGCTCACATGCACACAGGACAAACATCCACTTATCCTATTAAGTTGAAGCTAAGTTTAAGTATTAGAATGTTAGAGACACGTCAAGAGTTTACACACACACACAAACATATATCTATAGTCAACATTCGATCAAAACCTTTCATTAAAGTTGTCCTAAAACAAGAATAGGTATTGTTTTTGATTTTAGGACAACTTTGATGGAAAGTTTCGATCCACTTTGAATGTTGACTACTGTATATATATATATATGATTTCTAAATCTCCAACATCACAAAATCCCATTGTAAGGTTCTGTATCAGATTAATCAGTTTCACTACAGCAGTACGATTAAAAACAGATGGCATGCATCAATGTTTTCTTTCTGAATACTCATAAAATACGAGTGCTTTCACACATTATTTGTGAAATTGCAACAGCGCCCCCCTATGGCTAACCATTCAATTACAAATAAAAAAGATGACACTATGACGGCCTTTATCTTCCCATTGAAATTACTGATAAACGTGCATTAAATAAGCCTTTTTTGATTATCAGTGAGAGAAAAGAAAACAAAGACAAGGCGAACTCACCTAAACTATTCTGTATATAATGGATTTATTAGCAAATTAAAATACAAACAATGAATCTTTATTCTTTAATTTTTAAAATTTTAATTTACAGAATATGCTTTACACAGATTTTTTAATGACAGTACTTGCATATTTTGTTAAATGTTAGTTTGTTCAATTAAACATTAAACAATTAATAAATACAGTAGAATGTATTCCAGTCAAAAGCCTGGGGTCGTTCATTTCATTATTATTTTTTATTTATTTATATATGTTGCATTAATGTAATTAGAAAATACAGTAAAAACAACAATATTGTGAAACATTACTACAATTTAAATAAACTTCTATTTTTATATATTTAAGTATGTAGGGTTTTTTTTCTCTCTCTAAGAGTAACCCAAGTTTTGTTAACTTTAGATAATGAATATGGCATGATAAAACGCAGACTAAATTTAGAGAGAATTTATGTCTAAAAGACCAAAAAAATAAATAATATATGTGTAAAACTCAACACTAGCTGCCAAAGAAGCTCGGCTCCAGTGCTCAGATTGCAACTCTGTCCTTGCTTCTCTTGGCCGTGGATGAAAAGAGGCTTTAAAATAGAGCTGGGCAGGCCGGGGAGAGATTAGAGCAAATGACAGCTATGACGAGAGCCATGGCCGCAACACCGGACAGACGCCCCGGGTCGACTTCTTAGAAGACCCAGTTCCACCCAACCACTCACACAAACCTGAGCCACCGAGCTGAGAAAAATCCTCTAATTTTCTCTCCAGCCATCTGACAAATTGGAAGGAGATGGTTAAACTGCTATTTTAATTGAGAGAAGAAACACGATCCACAGCACAATATGCCTTTACACTCCCCCTCATCCTCTCCTCGCCACATAAATGACAATGTGTCATTGGTCAAAGAGCTGACTTGCCGTGCCTCACTGCAAACCACTGCTGGCGCTTGTTTTAAGTTTGCATTTCTGGAATCTTTCAATAACTCGCATATTTCAAGCCATACAATTAAAGAGGACATATCTTTGGGGACAATACTGCAGACTGCTTCACATGTCCGGATACGGTATGATTTCACTGGCATTTTCTCCATGTCAACCCAGAATGATGCACCCATAATAGATACTCATTCCAAATCACTCAATGAAATTTAAGCTACCATTGGTCGTACCGCGGGACAAAGGCTGAATTTTTAGCTCTCTCTGGGGAACGGTTTGGGTTTGGAAGCATTTGTAAGTTTAAGAGCACTAAGAGAACCGTGTATTTTCCTAAACCCACGCGACATTTTGCATTTTTGCTAAAAATATTACTTTAAACAGACCAAAGCATGTGCTTTAACCACTTTAGCTATGTTTGGTTGTATGAAATTGCAATTTGTTTCTATTGTTATTCATTACAATAGTCTTTGGTCTCTTGGGCTGATCATGTACACAACAGTTCAAAGGTTCAGGGTGAGCACGATTATTTTATGTTTTTGAAAGTTTCCAATGCCCTCCAAGACTTGTGTTATTAAAAAAATACAGTAAAAGGGTAATATTGAGTAATATTATTACAATTATGCAAATATTAGTTCATTTCATTATTAATGCAATAATGCACACTTGCTCGTTTAAATTTTGTATTTTTTCTACAGAAGTCTGGTGGGTAGGTAATTCCTAAATCTGTCTGCACTTGAAGAACAGTGGTTGAACAGAAAAGCAAACGTGCAATCATGCAACACAACAAATAAAAGAAGGAATATTCTGAGGGCACTGCAAAAGTCTTTAAGGCATGTCCATTTATCTTTTCATGACATTTTAGGGAAAAATTCAAGCTGGCCGCTTCTGGGCCCAGCCCGTGTTTGAAGTCACCGCGCTGCATGCTTCACAGAAGCAGCAGGGCAGCATTTGCAGCCGGGAGCACGTCGTCAGACTGAGTCCTGTAGGCCATAGTCTGGAGATTAGTGCTCAGTTCCTGGCCAGCTAGACACGCTCAGTTCCCACAGGGACATGGCCTCTCTTGCTCCATAATAAAACACGGGCAGACCTGTCAACACTGAAGATATTTGCTGGAAAGATAAGCAGAAGCTTCTGTCTTGCTCTCCTGTTTTGAATGGATGCCCATACTTTTTCTGGAAGTGTTTCCAAAGGTCTATTTATTTTCCCTTTCCTGCACCCTTTTTTCAGTTTTCCTCTTTTCAGCAGTAATAAATCAAAGAGCATAATGCCTCAAACAAATAATGTTCCGGGAGTCTGTTGTCGATATCGTAAGGCCGTGATGTCATTCAGTATGCAGGGAAATGGACTCGGCTCTGCATACAGTGGGGGAGGTCATTAGTAATTGTGGGATTTAAGACCTGTCTCTCTGAACAATAAACACACTTACAGTATGACCTACACCGAGAGAAGAAAATCCATTCTGAATGGTGGGAATCTCATGAAGAGAGAAGAAAAAGCACAAGGCCATTTAAGATTTAACATAATACCCTGTCGTACTCATACCTACATTTGAAAAGCACTTGAAAAATGAAAACTCTCACCTTCATGTCGTTCCAAATCTGTATGGGTTTCTTTCTTCCGCAGCACACAAACCAAAATATTACGAAGATAACACTGACTTTTATTGCAAGGACAAAGACATTTTTCAAAATGTGTGCTTTTGTGTTCTGCGGAAGTCATGCAGGTTTTAAAAAAATGAAATAAAAAACATTTTTTAGAGGAGCTATCCCTTTAACAGCTTTTCCAATGTGGCTAACTAACTCATTGTGTGACCTGCAGGATGGTGAAGTCATTGAGTTGTGGAGTCTGGAATCACTAGTAATCTCTAATGGTAATCAAAGCGTCTCACCAAGTTAAAGTGTCATAGGGTTACAGGCAGACACTGGTGGTGAGTGATGGGAAACTGTGCAGTCTGTCTCAACATATCCAGCACCACCGCAGACACGCTGATCTCCCGTCAACCCTGCCGTTGTTTTCAATTACACTGTTATTGGACTATTTGTCAGACTTTGAATGGGACAAGCCAAATCGGTTAGAGCTTGTTGCTGTAAGGAAACAATCATATGGTCTTGATTTCCCCTTTTAACATCGCCTCGCACATTATAATCGGTCGCAGCCAACATTTCACACGATGAAAGGCCAGAGAGAAAGAGAGAGCGAGAAGGACGGAGAGA
The DNA here is from genome assembly GCA_032357475.1 of Enteromius thamalakanensis. Lineage (NCBI taxonomy): Eukaryota > Metazoa > Chordata > Actinopteri > Cypriniformes > Cyprinidae > Enteromius > Enteromius thamalakanensis. The sequence continues at coordinate 18,843,251 of JAUCMT010000134.1, read as the reverse complement.
GGAAAGCCAGGAGGGGTGATTTGTTATCTGTGTTCCAGAATGGTGTGTCAATGCCTTTCACCCTGGCAAGTGAGGGATGCTGGGTACGTAGATGCCTCTGTAAGGCAAGAGATCAGTAAATCAAGTCAAGTGTTGCTCTTGTAAGAATGGCGGAAGGACTCTCAAAAGGAAGATGGACCTGCAGATTGACTTCAGCTTTGAGACAGCCAGAGAAAGGCTGTTTTGAGCAGTTCCTTTTATAGTCTCCAGAGCCCAGAGGAGGTTTCTGACACCTACACTGAAAATGTTTTTCCCAGGGTCCTTAGAGAGACGGTCTCTGCTTTTCACTCTCTTTTTTTTCATGCTAAAGGATCATTAAGCATGTTTTTCGCACACAGTACAATTCCTCTATCCAATTCATTCATCAACTTCTGTAAGAGGCCTTTTTGCCATTTATCTTCCTCAATCCATATATAACACTTATGCTTTTTACTCATAACTCTTGTAAATACAGTGGGAGTCTTCGATAAATATGGCCTCAATTCATGGAATATTTTAGTAGTAATTCACTGTAATCAACAAACAGACAAGACAGAAGAAAAAGACTAGTATTTGTGTGCATGTGTGTGTGTGTGTGTGTGTGTGTGTGTATATATATATATACACGTGCCTTATTGTGAAAGCTGCTGTGTTTATGTATGCATGTGGGTTTGAGTTTGTATAATTTAAGAGGTGCATGTGTGGCAGGCTGTGGCTTGGAGCTGGAGTTTGGGTAGTGAGGGTACAGTCAGTCTCTGTCTGGAGGCTATGTTAATCCTGTTTTCTTTAAGGAATGAAACAGAGAAAAGAACTCAAAGAAGAACGTGACTTCTCAGAGCTTTAAGCTGGGTTCTGCTCAAGCTGAAGCCTCCACAACTGATTTCACACAGACATACCAGGGCACCGTGCCCACCAATAGTGCTGGAAAGCAGGGTTGTACACCATTTCCATGTTTGAATTTGAACTGAAGTAGCAAGCTGGTTTGAAATTAAGGAAGTTGAATTCAATTACATATTTTTAGCTAGAAAAGGATGGTTCATAAAAGATCTAATTCGTGCGGAGCCCCGCACATGACATGCAGGAATACAAATAGTAACCTGTGCTTACAATTTCCTAAAACGTGCAAGCTATTGCTATTTAGTTCCCTCAATTTCCTAAACCGATTTGCTAATGCATTCCCTCTATTAGCTTAATAGTGTGCACTATTTATTCATTTGTTCCCTCGATTTATAAATCGTGTGCACAATTTAGCAAACCGAGGGAATGAAATAGTAAATTGTGCGCAGAATTTAGCCTACAATACAATTTTTTTCATGTCATGTGCCAGGCTTTGACATCAGCATGAAATGAAAAAAAAATGAAAATTTCCTAAATAAATGTTATTGTTTTTGATGTGCATAATTCATTTATACATGTTTACTTTTTTGACTTTGTGGCTTTGTTTGTGATGTCATTGTCATAACAAGATCTTACAGTGAAAATGACTGAAGCAGATTATTATTATTAATATGATTTTTTTCATTTTGAATTTTCATTTTCGAATCGAAATGTAAGTGGTGTCAAATAACCAACCTTGTTGCATCCACTTTATCACTGCTCCTTTCTTACAATCAACTGCAAGCTTGCATTCAGGTAGTACCCACCCTATATTACTTATCTTTTTTCGTACTGTATGTAAAGTGTGGAAAAAGGTGCAATCACAACTTTAAAGAAGTTTAAAATATCTTGTGTTCAGTATTTATATTTGTTTGCTTTCCAATTTAACTTCCAATTCAACTACCAGTGTTGAGTGTGAGCTATTCAAATAAAAAAAAATAAAAGGGAGCTAAAAACTCCAACTTAGCTAAACTTATATCTAACCTTGCTGGCAAGAAGCAAGCATGGGAAAAGGAAGTCAGACAGAATAACACACACATACACCAGTTACACAAAGAGACTCTTACTAGGCAGGGCAGGACTGTGTGTTGCACAGGTGAGAGCCCACCGCAGGTCTGGTCTCAGAATTGCAGAGTGAAGAGTTGACCTGCGTGTTCAGATCTTGCAAACAAATGGCTTTCGTCGAGACCCGACCTGAGAGATTTAGAAAGAGATACAGAGAAAAAGTCAGCATAAACGAAACTACTCTCTTTGGATATTTTGGTGAGATCTATCTCTCTAACCCAGCATAACATAAGTCTTTATCATGCGATAAACTAATGCATCCTCTAAGCAATCGTTTGAAAAGAAAAAGCTTGGAGCACACTGTCCGTGAATAGTCTTTCTGGGGATTATGAGAGCTCAGGATGAATGGCAGTACTGTAGCGTGGCTTCTGTTGTGGCAAACAAAGCCGGGCCTCTGTCAGTGTGAGAGAACAGGAGGGGCGGCCCAGAGGTCTGCTCTAAAGAAAAGCATGAATGAAACTGTGTGAGAGCGCAGATAGAGATCTGTGCTCTGGGCATGTCATAGTGCTGTCTGTCTGCCACCAACACTCAGACAACTGACTGTGAATGGAGGAGCCACTACCACAGAGATGAGCCAATGTGATTCGAAGGTCTGGAGGAAGGAGGGGTGCACTTTTGTTTTTTTGTTTTTTTTACTCTGCTCACAAAGGTGCATTTAATGGACCTGGGCAAATACACGCATACGCTTCCTTCCTTGCCGACACACAACCAAGGAAACTCTGCTCTTTCACACTTGAATCAAAAAAAAGTAAACATGTACCAAACATACAGCATCCACTCACCCCCAGCACAAGGTGCAGAGCAGTCAGAGCGCACCACGGACCAGGTGTAGTTGTGCTTCTTCTCCAGATGGGGTAGAGTGTACTCCCATGATATACCAGGATTTTTACCTTGAAGAAGAATCTGTGGAGGAGAAGAGATGGTCATGGGTTAGTGAAATCAGTCAAGAAACAGGTTTCTGCTTATTCAATTATACACAACTGTTGCCATTTAGAAATATTATAAGAAATATTTGGATTCTGCAAAGATGCATTAAATTAATTTAAAAAATTGAAGTCGTTGCAAAAAATTTCTACTTAGAATAAGGTCATTCTTCAAACATAAAAGACTCCTTAAAAACACAAACACAGTCCATGATGCATTACCATATATAACTGTTATAACTTTTTTCCATATTGATAATAATTACAAATAAGAAATATTTTTTAACAAATCATATTAGAATGATTTCTAAAAGATTATGTGACACTGAAAACTGTAATATTGTTTCTTTGCCATCACAGAAATAACTTTAAAATATATTAAAATATAAAAAAAAGGATAATGAGGCCACTTGTAGTCCGATACATACATACAAAATTGCATTATAGTTTATTAGCTTGAATATGCAAAAACAGAACTCGTATGATTGAATTTTAGTTGTTTAAAAACTAAATTATTGACATAAGAAAATGAACTGTTAAAGTCCATGCAGTTATGCTGATTGTCTTGTTAATGTTCTCATATTCCAAGGCAAGGCAGAAGGTGCCAGAGTGTCTGCTGCTGTTTTGTGGCTGTAGCTCCATCGGGACTGAGAGATGACACCTAGTGCTCCTAGTGACCCTGATTTAAAAAGATGCTTGTATTAGACTTTCTATGTGTTTGAACTGAAGCTTGTCAGCTTGGAAAACAGCACAAGTGGACCAAACTTTGGGCTGGGTGAATCTGAATACTTTTACATAGTGGTGTACTGTGACTTTATTTCCCAGCAAGTTTGACATAGATGTTTATATTTCAGTAGGCCTGTACGCTGTAGTTTTAGAGGCTGTTCATGGAGAAGATCTTGTAGTCATTCAAGTGAGACAGGACCACAGAGGAAGTTCAGCCGGTTCCTGACTAAATCCATGCCCAAGGCCACTGAGGACATCCTAAGGATAACTCTAATGGAGTGGAAAAGTTCTCCGACAAGAAGAGGACCTTTGTTTTTACTCAGAATTTGCCACAAGGGGAATTTCCCCAGACTATTTGTAATAAAAATGCAATGACACCAAATTCACTGGAACTGGTAAACCACCAAACTATACGTAGAGTATAAACAAAGCAGCTAAACAAGGATCGAATCTTGAGGGTCATGGAAGCATTGCAGCAATGTTTACACAATCCAAAAGTAATTGCAAGGCTGCCCAAATTTCTCTTAAGTAAGAGTGTGAACTTAAGCAGCGGATTAGGCAGATGCCACCCATCCTCTAATTACTATAGATTTACCCTCAGTCAATGTTTTGAACAGGAAGTGTGTGGCAGGCTGCTGCTGTTAGATTATTCTTAAGTCAGTCACAATAAACACAATAAACCAGTCTCAGTGCTCTGTCAGATTATAGGGTTCTCTAAAACCATTCTCAAAATCTTTACTAGCCAAACTTGGGTTCAATATAGTGTCATGCCTATGTGTTTGACATTACAGATGGAGAGTTATGGATTCATGCTCAATGAGATGCAGATGAATGTTAAGACTGAACCACTAACTGAACGTAACCCAAGTAAGTCCAGACCTGTAGAGGTGGAAAGAACCTATCAACAAAAAGACATTGTGTGAATCAAAAAAGGCGGAATTTGAAGGATGGAGGATTTCCAGAGGAAGTATATTAAAACGCAGTGGCAAGTTAGCAAACTTTTTAAAATACTGTATCTTGGCTCACTCTCCCACTGAGTGTCCAGGCTGAATCTATTGCCCTGGAAGCGGTCCATGAGACCCTGCACGCTAGCCTGTTCAAAGCTGGTCCAGATTTACAGTTGGCACTCAACACAGAGCAGCTATTCCAGAATCAGGCTCAAGAGGAGGTCTCTGATCCATCTGTGATCCGGCTAGCCATCTGACTATGGATACAACACATGGGGAAACTCTACCTCTTCTGATCCAGTGTCAAGACCCACAAGAGTCCACTGCTCCATGTCTGTGCTCTGATATAGGAAGTTTAGAGTTTCACTCTTAGCACATGTAACAAGAATCACAATTTTGAACATCGATTCAACATGAAAAACATCCTTCATAATCCAAATACTGTAAAAGCAAGTTTTCTGATGCTTCCTTGTATCGTCTTTTGTCTTGTGTTGCAATGCTGCTTGCTCTAGACACATCATCTCTATCTTTCGTTCTAGTCATTCTGAATAATGATGGAAAATATGGGGTAATTACTAAACTCTGTTGAACAGGACTACTAGGACAGGTTCATTATCAAGCACTCTCAGTATAGGGTTACTACACAAAAATCCATCCGTGTAGAAGTGTAGCAGTTCCTATGGTCAAAAAGAAACAAGTGAAAGAAAGACTGATGAATTCAAGCACAGATCACATCTAAATGAATGACCCTCCTAAGACATGCCACTAAAATGTCAATACTTGAACAAATCATTAAAAGTGTTCAACAATCAGAAGTACGTCAAGTTTGAAGGGAACTGCTCTGTTATGTCTCGTAGTGCCTCTCAATCCACATTTCTGAGCTGATTACAAGCTCTGGAACCAAGTCAACGTTTACATTCACATTACTCGAAATGCATTTTTCTGTGTCTCGAAGCTGATACTTATCCATTTTCCAAAGCAGGTTGAGAGATCCATCGAAGCATAATTGACCAGCTGCTTCCCTCAAATCGTGACCCCAAGCCTCTCTGATCTATTGAGTTCAATTGCAGAAGTCTTAATCTTTTAATCTCTCTCTACCCTCCTCTTCTTTTTGAAATTACAGAGCATACTTAGAGAGATTAATGCCAACTCATCTGCAAATCAGACCTCTACTGCCACCACCCACCCTGGGGAAAACATAATGAAGAGAGGGCATGTGGGAATGCTGTGTGCACATAAAGCACAGGTTGAGGGCAGTGCAGATCAAAGGCCAGTAAATAAGATCAAAAAGAGCATTAAATGAAGCATGCCTAATTTTTGTACAACTTGCACAATAATAGTGTCAAGTCCAAATGGATGAAACAGCTTGAGGTGAGAATTGGATGTATGATATGATGGATTAGCATTTATTTTTAACTGATAAGTGAAGTCATGCAAATATCCCATCATATCAATCTTTCTTAGAGTTCAAATGATTCATTCAATCTTTGTTATCAACTTGAAATCTTAACTTAATGATTCTTGAGCTCGATGTAAAATCTAAAAAAAAATCTCAAAAGCTTGACATTATCTCAAAACCTTAACAGCAAAGCTGTTTCCCTTCAGACACTTTTTTCTTGGCCTGGATATAACAAATATATAAACTGTAGTATATAAATAATGCTGCATAGTGGATGAGCAAATATTCTATCCAAGAGCTCATGTAACATTATATATGAGTACAGAGCACTACTAAATGATTCTTCTGAAATTAAATGATCTCTCTCCTCCCCATTTCAGATTTCTGCAAATATATGAAGCGTCCTTACTACTACCTTAGCACAGAGGTCATCTGAACCCATACCCATCATCCTTCATGTAAGCGGTGCCCTGCGCTGCCTATTAGCAAGAGCACAGAGTGCAGTGAGTTCAAAGCTTAGTGCCATTCACATTGGCGCACCGTTTGATCTCGAATCCCTACATACTGAAGATGAAAGTCACAATGACCACGTCGGCTCTGGCCTGCAATTAATCCCAAACTGAGGTGTTAGTCTGCCCGTTGGACTCATTTTTGTGCCTTCTCTTCTATCTCTATTTGTTTCTCATCTCTCTCACTCACCCACTGTCTCTCAGCCTTGTTTTCATCTGACCGAATGGCCACGGCACTCTTGCCAAGACCCTGTCATGGCTAATTCGCTAACAGGTGTCAGGCCGAACGGGGACGGGGGTGACTCACTTCAAAGAGTAGGGTCTCATTAGTGGGGCCTGCAGCGTACAAGGTCTCAGGCCGGTTGAAAGAGCGTTGATAGTTGAACGTAGTTCCTGCAAACTGGAACCTGCCAGGCCAGTCTACCGTCCAGCCCCCCGTCAGGTAATAGGTACCGCGCTTCAGGCTGCGGACAGCCAGGTAGCTGGTGGAGATCTCCATCTCCTGCACCCTGATGCTCCTCGCTCCAGCAGGTATCATCACAACAGGGTAATACTCTGAAGAGATGGAAAAAGGGGAAAATAGGTTTGCCATGTCTGCTCACTTTTGCAGTTTCTGCATTTTTAAAGGCCAGAGGGAACAGGCATCTTTGAGCTGATGCATTATCACCTCCTTCAGTCGGAGGAGAGCGATAAGGTGTCAGACTTGCAAGAGCTCCTGCTGTGTAAGTGCTCTAAAAAATGCATTGCAGTTTTCTGTGCAGTCTGAGGAGAGGAGCTCTAAAGTGACAGACATACATTTTTTCAGACGCAATGGTCTCTTATTATATTTTATTAAAGGGCACTAGTTCTCAAACTATGTTGAAGAATTTAAAACTTTAGGGTGGGTTACATTTTATTAATAATTCTTAATTGAGAAAATATACGTTAAATTGATTAAAAGTGATCTTGAATGCATTTACAAGATTTCTAAAAAAAATGTGCCATAGTTTTCACTAAAATAAGAAGCAGCACAATAGTTTTCCACACTGATACCACTCCAGGTAAGAACCGCTGCTTTAGGCATTTTTATATTATTTTATAATGATTTGGTCCTTGTTTCTTTCTCTTGAACCCTGTTATTCTCTTCAAAATATTGATTTGTCAGAAGATCAGACGGTATGAAAGAAACATGTTCTGCAAGAGCCTTACCGTTGGCTCTGTGCTGGAGGGTGTACTGTCCACTGTAGAACTTGCAGGTGGAGTTGTCTCCTTTACACACTCCACAGGCATCCAAAGCGGCCTTTGATCCCAACACCTGGTCACAGCCCACCGGCTACACAGGAAATGTTATTAAAACAACAACTGACAAGCACAGGTTAGCCCACTGGGCCTGATGAATATAACAAAATGTTTATGTCAATCAATTGATACCCCATATACTGTATGACCATCTCAGAATCATCACCTCCTCACATACCTCACATATCCCATCAATGCACACGCCTCCTTTGTAGTCAGAGCAAGACGTCCCATCTTTGACTTTGCTGGACATAGCAAAGAAAAAATCAAAGTCCTCGGCAATGCAGTACAGCTTACAGATGTCCTCTTCTAGATAGGAGATGAATGGGGTCATTAGATCTTATAGCTTCAGAGTAATTTTATGTTAGATCTTCTAAAGCTGTGTACTGGTACCCTCAGCATGCTGCTATGAAGTCTCACGCATGAGAACACATGGAGCCATAATTCCCTGAACATTTCTCAGACAAAATGCAGGTGGACTTTTATGTTAAATGGAAACCAATTCTTTGAAAAGCATGCACAAACCCACAAACCACAAATCAATTCCCATATGACTTTACCTTTACCATTAACCTTTTGCCTGAGAGTCATCGATACACAAAACAGAATTTGCACTGCTATCTGTCACACATCATTAATGCAGAATGCTGATGTGTACTACTGTCTACTAGTGCTAATTACTGGGCATGTTTAAGCTGTGTGTGGTTGACTGTGAAGCAACTGGAAGGCTCACCATGCAGCCACAGAACACGTTACACTAAAATTTTAAACTCTGTAACAAATGGGCCCATAAAGCTGGAATGCAAGAGAGGCGACTCTATCCAACTCTCCTACCGAGAGAAAAATATGGACCTATCAGAGATGCATCTGCATCCACACACAAATCCAGGCTCATTCAATACAACTGATCAGTGTGAACAGTTAGATTTCTTTTAAGGGCCATATTAGATCATAATTATTGTGTTTTTTACGTCAAAGAAAAACAAATGATGTTGTTACAGCCTTAGAGTTCTAGCAGAATAGAATCTAAACAACAGTAAACCTAACAATAAAAGCTGAATAACGCCCTTAAAATGAAAGAGGAGGGCAAACGAAACTTAACAACAGGACACGTCAGCGGTTAATCCTATTTGATCTAACCCCAAAATCCCAGTCAAACTGGGGCAAGTGCTTTCTAATGTAATGGAATGCCAGTTAGTAGGAGCTAAGCAGGTAAAACCTCCCCTGATCTGAAGAGGCACATTAGCGACTGACACTAAAGACTGTGGTTTTTGGGATCATAGTTACTGCATCCACCTCCCATATCAGAATGCCAATTGGAATACAGCTCAGAGCGAATAGAATTGGAGGGGTTACACTAACACCTGTAGTAGCCACTGAAACACATGACCTACTGATTAGAGCAAGTAGCTCCATTCACCTTACTGGTATTTCTCATTTGTTTTGGAAAACTCTGACAGGACAATACCCAATATACTTTGCCTTTTTCCCTCCCAGTCTGCTAAGTCATAAAAAAAAGCCCTAATACACAAACAGGGTCTAATTCAGGTCCAGACCTGCCCACAGGGTTGATCAGTGCACTGCACTCATAGAACGAGTGGATACATGTTTCCAGTCCAAATCCATACACAGCTTAGACAACACACAGTAGGGGAGATAAATTGCTTAGGTGGAATTTATTTGTCCTATGTAACAATCTTAATACATATTGTCAGAAACTAATAAGAATGATTACTTTTTAAAAACACAGATTTTTGCTGAATCAGATAACAGGGTATTAAAAACTAAGCAGGTAAAGTATTAGATTAATGTTTGGTTATTTTGTGGTTTGTTGTTAGTTATGTAAGACAAGGTTAAATATAGGCTACCATTAAACTGTTTAAGGGTCAGTAAGTTTATTTTTATTTTTTATTGTTTCAGCAATAATGCATTAAAATGATGAAAAGGTGACAATACAGGTTTTACACTGGTTTTACATAATTAAACTATTTTAAACAAATGTCTTTCATAAAGGAATTGTGACCAAAAATGCGTTACTGTTTCCACAGAAATATTAAGCTGCACAGCTGTTTTAAGCATGGATGATAATAATTCAAAATGTTTCCAAATCAGCATATTAGAATGATTTCTGAAAAATCGTAGGGCATGTAAGACTGCAGTAATAGCTGCTATTTTAAATATAATATTTAACAATATTACTGCGTTGCTTTATTTATGATTAAACAAATTTGAGAGGCTTTTAAACACTTAAAACTTATAAAAGCTGACTTAACTCATACGTTTATAATGCATTCCTTTTTGAAAAAAAAAAAAGTGTGAGTCTCGCTCATCCAGTAAATGAAGACGCATGGGGATTTTGAACCCACAGCAGAGGTTTACTGTGCTCCCTTCCAGCTGTTAATGAGACATTTGCTTTTGTTCGTAATGAATGCATTAATGCCCAAATATCTTCCATACCTTCCACTTTGGTGTATGGCTTCCATTTGTAGTACCATCCCCTGAAGGGTTTACTGTTGTACTCGGCGCACTGTTGAGCTCTGAAGTCCACTCCACTGGGCTGGCATGGCTTGGTGTTACACAGCTGGTGCAGTCGACTGGGGCCTTGGCAGAACTTGCCGTTGTGCTGTGGGCTTGGGTGAAACAACCAGCAATTAGCACAAGCGAACATGGAAGCAAGGATAGAGAGCAAGAAAAAGAGACGAAACAGATGTGCCTCAGCAAGCATTCTACACGCGAGAGGAATGACAGCCATTCTGTCTTTTTTGGAAGAGGGGTGAGATGCATTTCATATGATGTGCATTAGCATCTGCACTAAGGGAATGTCTTTGTGCGTTATCGGTGATGTGTCTGACTGAATCACATCCCAACTGACAGCTGTAAAAGATATAAAGTGTTTGGGATACAATTCCATTCATGACTTGGCCTCGCCTGTGTTTTTAACAGCTATGATTTTTGAATAATAAACTTCAACGAGAACAAGAAAACACGCAGCTGTGCTGATGTACTTTACACATTGTGTTATTGGAGTCGACTTGCTCACAGCCAAAAACAAAACCTGGTTAAAAAATTGTTTGTTTTGGATGGCCCCAACCATGATTTCGTAACTACTCCGTTAGTTTGATAACCAACCACAAAACTAACATAAACCTGCTTGGAACATGATGGAAGTATTCATCTGTACTCCTCTAAAACCTGTAATGGCCAACTCTTGCAAGGAAGGCTGGATATCATAAAAGGTCAGCCCTGAGGCTCTGGACAATGCGTTCAAACCGTCACCCTGTCTTGCTGAGGCAGCTTGAGGCTGGAGAAGAGCGGTAGCCTCCTCCCAACACCACAGGAATGCCTCCAAGTGCCACATGAGGCACACAATCACCATCTTTCCGGAGGGAAAAGCGGTTCTCCTGTAACTGAGGCTGTAAGAGCGGAGGCATGCTTGTGGCATGGCTGCATGTTTTAAAGTGGAAGACTCTTGGGTACCCTCTTGCAGCCTAACCTCAAAGCAAAGGACTGAGCCATGGGCCTGTCAATGTGTGTGTGTGCCTGTGCATGTTCCTTTAGTCTCTGGCCTTTAGGTTTTTATTGCATGTTCACACTTGAGGTTAGAAAACCGCTTAGGGAGAGGACAGATGAGCCTTCCATGCACTTCTAAAAATCACTCATCATCTTTATTCATGTACAGTGATCAAACAGAAAAAGCATGGGGAAAACACACAGTGAGATAAATGAATGACTTTTCTTCTGAAAACTGACAATATACTTGCATTGTCTAAAAAAGCGCTTTTCAAACTGTGGGTACTGACCTTGCAGAGTGGGAATATGCGGGTCACTAGAATTGCGGTGCTTTCACATGAATGCAAACATACAGTGCAACCAACTGAACAAATGACTCTATTTCAATGAATTGTTTACAAAGAACTGAACGAATCAAGTTTATGAATTGATTCTATTGATTTAACTAATCAAATCCATTAGAGTGGCTACTGAATCACTTTTTTTACGCATTTTTGTATTTCTCAATGGGTTTTTGGTCAAATGCCTGCAATAAGGACAGTGTTTAATACAAGTTCAGCATATTTTTACATGTTATTTTAAAACATCAGTAATACCCCACTTGTTGTTTAAGCTGTTTTAGGTTTAAGCACTATTTCTGAATAGTGCCTTGAAATAAAGTTGTAGCTAACAAGTTGCTAAATAAAACTACAGAGCACTCACTAGTGTGCTTACAGCCTCATTGTGTTTATACTCAGCTCCTTGCAAACTATGTTAACTAAACATTGCAGCTTGTAAATTTAAAGTAAAGATTAAAAGCTTGGTCGAAAATTTGTGGGTGACTTTGAAGTTGTATGACAGTAGAGTGTATTTATAGCCTCATTTTAGTTAATAAAATCTGTGTTAATTAGTGAAGATTGTCTTTACCAAAACATATACGAATCATAAACTTTTGTAGGTCACAAAGCTTATTTGAGGGAAGCAGAGTGGTGTAGGGAGCCCTGCAAAAATATGGCAGCAACTATATATTCAAAGATTGCACTTTTCTAGCTGCATCCTGGCATTTAAAAGTCTGGAAACCCTGGGTGTTCATAAACATGTTGTATTGGAAAATTATTCTTCAAGTGTCAGAAGTCAGTGAGAACAATGATAGTCTAGCAGGGCTGTCAGACGGATGTTTGTGGACGTCTGCTTTTGTTTTTGGAGCAGGTTTTCAGACTGATCCTATTAGAGCTTTAGCGACAGTGTACTATGGGCCCATATGGTAAAGCAGTTACAAAAACACACAGAGCATAGAGAGAGAATGAAAGAGGAGAGGCAGGAGGGAGGAAAAACCAAGTGCATGTTTTCTGATTAGACGTTAAAATAACTGTGCCCAAATCAATTTTGTGCTACATGCTAAACTTCACACAAGAGTTGCTGGCAAAAGGAAACATTGCTCTCTTTTTCTCTTTGTCTACAAGACTTTGTAGCATTATATTTGCAACTGGTAAGGTTAATTCTCAGAACAGCAGTATAAGTGCAAACTTCTGAGGAAACAGGGTCACCCTGTCTGTCTGCTTGGCTGAATCTCTCCCACACATTCATCTCTACCCCACTCTTTCAATACATCTCCCATCTCTAAGACCTCCTTTTTTAATCAAACGCTCATCATGCCCACACTGTTAGCCATTAGATATCCACTTTAAAGTCGAGTCATTAAAACAGAGCCCTCCACATATAAATAAACAAAATCAAACAGTGATGCACTGAAATGTAAACGTTTGTTTGTAAGGGGCTTTCCGAAGTCCTGAGGATGATTGTACATGCATCCTACTCTTTAAACTTTGCCCTCTGGTAATGGTGCATTAATGGTGCATTAACCCATACTGTAAGTTACACTGTATACTGTATGGTAAACAAAGAAATCCCATCAACAACCATCTCCAATGCGCTGTTGCCAAGAGATATTCCTCAAACAATCCTGTCAAAGACACATGAAACTGTAAATCTGGCAGCTGAGTTCGGATAAAGTCATGGGAGCACATTTATCAGACGATATTTATTGATAAATGTTACTTGAGTGAGATGACATCTCATGCCTCTGGCTTCAACGGCTGTCTCCTGAGGACCGTATACTGAAGTGATGAGTATGGGGATTCCCCTTGAACCTCACCGCCACAAACAGAAGACATACCAACACCTATTCCGCTGCAGGTGCTGTCTGAGAGCCGCAAGGGAAGTTGTCCATCAGTTTGCCTTTTTTTCAAAACATTTCAGAGTGAAATGATACAAATAAAAGGTTCTGGTTAACATGAACTTCAGAATGGAGGCAGATGTTCTCAGCAGCTCAAAGAGAAGTCCAGTACAATGATCACAGTACACTTGACTGCAGCGTGAAAAGCAGCGATATTGTCTCATTTTTACTAAACCATTAGAGGGAAAACACTGATAGAGAATATAGAGGCTAATACCTGATTATAGTGCAAATTCTTCCTTTAAAACAAGCCCAGCTAAGCCGCTCTCTGTGAATCAGATGTCATTGAACTAATATAAACCAACAAAATCAGGGGTAACGCTTTATTTTTATGGTTCCTTTTGAACAATCTGTTGACAATAAGTAGCTTTGCACCTACATGTCAACTAACTCTCATTAGAATATTAGTACCCTCTTTAATTAATATCTGCTAACTCTTTATTGTGATGGTCTCCCAAAAGACGCTCTACTGACTATAAGTAACTTTGCAAGTACATATCAACTTA
>JAUCMT010000134.1:18811201-18822373 GCA_032357475.1 Enteromius thamalakanensis | reverse complement strand
TTGATCAGAAAGTGTTTGTTCCTTCTTTTTTTTAAGTAGAACCACTAGTGCTCCTGGTGTAATATTAAAAACTAACTGTAAACGTTTTTGCAAATTGTAAACTATTATATATACTGTGTCTTGCAATACTGCACCTCTAAAAGAAGTGTTTTAGCTAAGAAGACCAGTTATAGACACAATCATCCTATTTTTTTTTTTTTTTTTTTTTATTAAACCATATCAAATCTTTAATTTCACTAATCAGTCTTCTATTAAACACAGGAGGTCATTAATACTGCTTACATTATAATTCACACAACGCATCTTTCATTTGGCTGGAATTGCAGATGCTTCTCTTATATGCAAGGTTTGGAGATATTATTAAATAAGTTGTAAATTAATGTTATTTTAGATTTTAAAAAGTGTCCCGAAAAGTCATCCCACCCAATCAGATACGGGTAGTCCATAGTCTGGAAACCTCATTTGATTGGCTAGGAGAGGAAGGTAATCCCGCCTTCCCCTTTCGTGCTTGAAAAACTCAAGTTAGTAAGAGAATCTTGCAATGCATTTGGCAGTATTTTGGCAAAAAAATAGCGCCAAAAGTCCATGCGTGGAAAAATTTAACTCGGAAAAATACAGATCATATTTATTTTGCATTAGCATGAAGCTGCAGTTTCACAATACAAGAATAACACTTGCAAAAAAATTAATAGACTGCAAATATTGTTTTCATCACGCTTGGATCTGCGTGAACATTCAGAACTAGTATAGTCCGATTCAATAACAAATGACTGAGCTATTTCTTTTAAGTGTTCAAAAAGATGAGTTATTGGTTTGAATCACCAGAGCAGTTACCGATTTAAATGAAGTCTAAATTGTTTAAATTTTGTGTCGGTTTCATGGCTGTTTAGATATCCGGACACACAGAGACAGACATACGGTTACTGGAAAGCTCACACTAGTTAATCAATCCAGGCTTTAGGAGTCAAACATGCTCAGGCACAGTTCAGAATGCCTAGTCTAAAAAATACACCCTTAGACATACATATGAAATAATGTGTGTAATTTGTATGTATGTATATTACCGGATCTTTCTCAAGTAGAAGGAGGCTGACCACAACAATTTTGATGTCATTTCCTATAGTTCCATCTTTGAACAGACTGGAGACCTGTTTAGCAAAAAAAAGCACTTTACTATAGGTATAGTAAAAGTAAATGTAAACAGTCATATGATGCAACAAGGTGTCTTTTTCAAAACAATGCTGCAGACAGCTCTGCTCACCATGTTCATGACAGTAAGGACATAGGTAGTGACGTTGTCTCTGCCATGTTTCTCCAGCATCTTCCTGTCTGCCACCACCAGAGTTTCCACATTCAGGCTGCCCTCTTTGCTTGATGTAATCTCTGAGCGCTTCACCCGGCTTTGCTGCTCGAACTCATCAGGCATGACATAATGATCCTCTGTAGGAGGCTTGGGAGTATCTGTAGTTAGGATGAGGTGGAGAGATAAAAGTACGGAAACTCATGAAAAAGGGTGAGAGAAACTGGAAATTGCCTCAAATAACTGCTTGTCCTTTTTCCAAGCTAGCTCCCTGATAAAAGCGCCGGAGAGGCGATGACAGACCAGGAAATACACAGTCATTAACTTCACATGCTGTTTCCAAGCTTTCATTCAATTTCTTTCAGTAACACAGATAATAATGACACAGTTGTTTTGCTTTTGGAATCAGTATAAATATCTTAAGAGGGTTTTACTGTTATATGCACACTGGCACCTTTTACAAGTATATAGCGTGTAATGAACTTTCCATCTACATATAGCTAAGAGAAATTTCCCTTACATACATTGCTTGCGGCGTCCGCAGAAGTGTTGTCTCTGGAGCTTTCCGTGCTGGTACTCATGGTGACGGTGGTGCTGCTGATGATGACGGTGGCGGTTCTCATAGGGGTTGTTTGATTTAACACTATTCGACCAGTCAGTCTTATCGGCATGCACTCTGCGCTCGGCTGATCGCTTGTATATGACATGTGGGTGATGTCCAGAGGGGGCGCTGTAGTTGTGCTGTAAAGCCAAATGATGCGGTAGCGGTGTGATGAGAAGTTCCTCGCCGGAGAACCGGATAAGACCTGACTGCAGAATACGGAAGAAAAGGAAGCTATGAGTAGGCAACCAATAGCAAACTCTGAGACTGAACTGCATGTGGAATACATTCTACTCTTTAAGGGTTTTAGGTCAGTAAGATTTTTGTATGTTCTTGAACGAGGTCTCTTGTCTTCACCAGGGATGCATTTATTTGATCAAAAATACAATGAAATTAAAATAATATAAAATAAAATTATGCTATTTTGTTTAACTTTAAAATGTAATTTATTCATGTGATGGCAAAGCACGCTGATATTCACAAGCCATTACTCCAATGTTACAGTTTAGAAATCGCTTGAATATTCTGATTTGATGCTTTTGATGTTCTGGACAATTTTTTTGTGTTTAATCCATGATAAATTATATTTTTTCTGCCACTTTGAAAACAATGGAATCCATAATTGCTAAATAAAAAATATATATTTATATATACACTTTTTTAAATCTTATTTATTCTTAAAACTATTAAATCTGTATAATTCAACCTGATTTAATCTAAAACATTAAAATAAAATAAGGCAATCAATTGTTTTAAAGGTTATATGCATCCAGACATGACAACATTATAATGTACAATATGAAAAATAGATTTATTTTAAAATAGTGGAAACTAGCTTGTAAAATGAAGTATCAAAAATAAGACTATAGACCATATTTACAAAATTGTTCTCTACTATCAGCTGATATCCAACACAGTACTACTGATACACTGTAATTGCCCCCAAAATAGCAGGATAAGAAAATATTCTAACTTAAATACAAGTTGAGCTCTTTTTCGACAGCATCTGTTACACACTATACAATGACAGCAAAAAAAAAATCCATTGTAATCACATGTTGACAACTGTTTATTGTTTTATTTTCACAAACAGGAAGTTGATTTGAACTTGTTCTCGGTGGTAATAAACAGCACAGAACAGATGCTGTCCACAAAGGTCGAATCCTAGTTAACCAGGAGTATCTCTAAAGGGACACAGTTGCCTTGAGATAACCCTCCAAACCAAGGTAAAATCAGAGCGCATAGATGTCGGACTGAATATATATATCAAATTAAAGACGTGGAGGTATTTAGGTGGGTTTGATGTCATGGAAGAAAAGCCCTCCAGGAGACCATCGACTTTTACATTCCTGGTTGTGGGGGATTCTTGGTCCCTCCAGCTGAAAAGTCGGTGGTTAAAAAAACAGCTGTTGCAGAGTCACAAAAAACGGGCATCGCCATAGTAACAGCTGTCAGTACACAATAAACAAACGATGATATGGTGGGATGAAGGGAAGCCTGGGGCATCTAAAGGTATCTTCAGGAGCAGCCCATTTATCAAATGTTTTAGTACAGAGCGCAGAGAAAGGTTTATATGCAGCATAACCTTTCAGCAGCTTGTTTTACTGTGACGATTAGCATGGCCAAAAGCCAGGCATGTCAGATATGATAGACTACCATATCTACATCCTCTCTCAACAACATTCAACTCATGAAACTCTCTAATTAACTCGTTTTCTCAGAGGAAAAGGAAACCTGAGAGGTAAAAGTGAAGTAACCTACTGTACAGTTGACAGCTGCATTTATTTGATCAAATAAAATTAACCAATATTACAAATTAAAATAACTGTTCTATGAGTGAGATTTATGTATCCTTTCACGCTGAATTAGATGGCATGTTTGAGAGGTAGGTGGAGGAGGTCAGATATCTGCAAGCGGTTGATTAATGAGGTGTGGGGTCAAAGGCGAGTCATGATAGTGACACGCATTGGTGCCCTGGGACACATCCGCAGCAAGCCAACACATGCGCACATGGAGCCATTACTAATAAAACACGTCAGAGCTTAATTGCTTCATTATAAGTCATATACATGTGTCTCCAGATTTATTTGGCTTGGGCCAGCGTTTCTAGCTAAATGTAGCCATATTTCAAAGTCAACCACTTTTCACTGTACTGCCAATGGAAAAAGCAATATATGTCAGCTTCATTATGCAAACTTGTTTTCAGACCTTTTGTTGGGGTTACATGAATCATTGCAATGTTGCAGTGTACAGAATGTCACAAAATTTGAGAAATTTGAAAGAATAAATCAAAACGACGGTCGTACCCTTAATTAAATTGGGATATGTAAAAAGTGCTGCGTTCTGCATGTTTCTGAGTGAATTTTCAGCACAACAGTCACTCCTTCTAATATGAAAACAAAAATTGTTAAATATTATGCATTAGATTAGATTTACATTTGTTTCTTTCGGTTACAGGTCTGTATAAATTTTACCTTTACACGCTGAACATAAAGCACATAAGGCATTTGTTTATTGATGTTGAAAAATTAATGAGAGGTTTACTGCTCTTGCAGACAAGCTAGATTGGAATAAATGATAAAATAGGTTTATCTCTATTGCTTTATTGACTTTTGTCTCTTTCCTGTTCAATATTTGCAAACAAACTTTGTATGGTCATATAAAATATGACCACCAACCTACTATAAATTCAGCAACAATGACCATACTCAGCACCTCTGACAGGCTTGGCTTTACTAAGTGGAAAGTGCTGCAGTTGTAAAATAAGTCATACTACTCTAGTCATCGATGCCTGGACCATATCCAGCCTGGCAGAGCCATTAGTGCCAGAGACGAACTTCAGGCAGGTCAACTGACTCCCTCTAGGTTTCTAGATAATTGTGAACTAAATGAGGGGAATATTTTACCTTCATAACCACAAAGATATAATAAACAAATACTGTGCTAAAGATGAGCCACACTGTCCTTTCGGATTGGCTTGAAGATTAACTAAATATTGAACGTTTTAGTAAATGCCGGTTACAAGACAAATTCAAACATAATATTTGGAGACCTGTGGTGTCATAAAGAAACCATTGGTCATGGGACGGTGCATCTTCCTGAATGGCTTGAGCAGCTCTCATCACTGAACTGAAGTCATCTTCCCTCTTTAAGACTAGAATTTTAACCTCTGTCTCCCAGACTGCTGAACCTCACACATTCCGTCTGGCTTTGGAATTCTACCTAATCCCACCCTCCCCGAACAGGCAAATTCTTGCAGAATAGCTGTGCATTCAGTCAGTGATTTACCCCCTTCTTTTCTTCATAGCCCCGTGTGTTTGATCCCATGTACCCTGACCCCTCCCATCTCACAGGTGGCAAAGTAAACACAGGGCACTCCCAGGGCTGAGGCGGTGCCCGCAGAAGCACATGCTGTGAAAACAGTGGTAGACCGTGGCAGGCTGCTGCAGTGATCTGGAGCATTTGCTCCCGCCCTTAAACACAGGTCAACAGGGTCACGCCTCTCTCCAGCTACGCTGACCTTTCCTCTTATGGCTAACGGCTTTCTTCCACCAACTCAAGGCAATAAGACAGAGTATGTGAGATAGAATTTGCCAAAATCTCTAAAAGTGATCACAGCAAATATGGTGAACTTGAGTATTTCAGTTAATTGCAACAATATTTGCAATGCATTTTATTTTGTACATGGAAAAATGTCTGTGTATTTTTTTATTGGCCTAGAAATAATAATCCAATTAAAACAAAAGTTCACCCAAAAATGCACAAGCTTTCCTGCACGTAAATAATGTATGCATGTTGGTGCTGCTAACATTGAACATTTATTTATTTACCTACAGAGTAAAACACGTGCATCTGTCGTGACATTCTCCATAACAGCAGAAGACGGTAGTGATGCATATGGTACACTTAACTGGAAACCCTTAAGGAATGTCGAAGTCATCAATTGATTGGTTGAAATTTATCGGATTTCCTGGGGACGCGAGTGTCATGTTTATTTTCGGTTCGCCAGGAAACAAAACACAGATGTGTGATTGGGGAAAAAAAAACTTGTGTTTACATGATTTACAATAAGCATTTATTAAGATCAGCTAAATGTTGGATTCTCAAAATTATGCGATGCAATTTTGCTACTTGGTCGTCCCCTCCTATCTATTATGGAAGTTCAAGTGAAGTACCTGAGAAGGGGATATCAATCGCGTTTGCTGACAAACATGAAACAACGGACGCTGACATCACAGCTGGCCGATTCAGTATTGTGTTCGATTCTCCAGAATTGCTTGTGGGTGTTAAAAAGTGGAGAGATATGCTTCAAACAAATGTTTACCGCGTGTGTCTCATCGGAATTTTCTATGCTAAATGACTAGTTGTACGCCGGTTTGTTGTTGTGGGGACATTTTCACGCCCCGAAACGTGACACTGAATGAAAAAAAATGATTGGTTGTTTGACATGTTGACATAACAGCCTTATGGGCAGGCCTTGACCAAAGAAAGCTGCTATCAATTCCAGACCTTCGGCCGTCAGTCTGAAGGTCTGGCTACGCAAGACTAAGACGACAGTAACTTGGGGGAGAAAAATTGTTGAATAAAGTCGTTATTTTTTGTTTTGTTTGTTATTCTTTTAGTGCCATGAAATGATGGTTGAACCACTGATTACACATGGACCATTTTAACAATGTCCTTGCTATGTTTCTGTGCACTGACCCTGATAGTACCCTTGTTGTCTATGGAGGCCCAGAGCTCTATGGAGGGTCAGACCTGTACAAAGGTCTTATGGGTTTGGAAAGAAAAATTTTCATATTTAGGTGAAGAAGGTTTCTTCTTTAAAATATGTCACAAAGTCGCCCACTACAGAAACAAACTACAACATAACAACAAAATTAGCACAATATTATGAAAACAGGCAGCAGGACAGTTAAATTAGCATAACACCACAGAAGCAGGCTGCGCTGAAATTAACGCAACAAAATTTGTCCTATGTGATGTGTTGTGTTCACTGCTGTGCCACCATACATAACTACTATTTACACCTTATGCACACATGCATCCACAAATATCTTGATGATTATTTTAGCCAAATTTGTGAAATCCAAACACTCAAACTGCATGCCATAAAAATGTAAGCACAAAATTAAGTGAATGTTTTGCAAATAACAAAATTTCGGGAGGAAGCGCTGTATGATTAATCTCAGCCGGCCTGCATTTCCTAATCAAACCCCTTATTATCCGTCCCATTTCCAAGTATAAATAAACCCATTTTCTTCACTTCCAGATCTCGTCTTCGCGCATCCCTCCCCCACACCTTCTCCTCCAGTCATCCTGCTCGCGCCTTCCTGGGGGGGCAGACGGGGAACGAGTCGGACGCCGAGCTCCGATCCTCGCTAGGGTTCTAACCACTAGGGCTCGGAGTCTAGGGCTCAGAGTCTGCTTTATACGATTATTAAGGAAGCGCAAACTCGTGAACTGACATATAATTTTCAGTAGTAATCCAGCTCTGGCCTGAAAGTGACATTTCTGTCATTTGGACTGAAAATCTCTTGACAGTGTCCTCAGATCAGCTGGGCATCCTTATTGTTGATAGCACACGGAGTATAAAAATTATTAAAGCTTGGATTCAGTTTATCAAGAAACTCTCATACCACTGCTACTAAAAATGTAATGTACACTGAAAACATACTGGATGCAAAAATGTATTCCACTGCCTCAGGTCTTCTCTTCTCATTCCCACTGTCTGTGTTTGTGGGTCTTATATCATTCATGTCAGAGTCATGGTGTATGCCACTGTAAAACTGAAATCTTCATTCAAGCATTGAGAACATCAAATACATACAGACCATACACATAACGCAAGTAAACGTCTGCCACATACAAATCAACCAAAGAAGACCAGTATGTAATTTACTTTCTTTAAATAACAGGGTTAACATTCTTTTTTTGATGATAATAGTGCAGAATCACCCTATTATTAGTGTATTGGAATTACAGTGTAGTTTTGCATTACTTTACTCACAACCAGAAAACCAAAGCCATTGATCCATGTTATGCACAAATGATGAAACACTACTTTCAAAAATAACCGGACAACTCCCGACACTATGATGTGGGTTTGCACACATCTTTACATTTGAAACCACACTGGTAAAAAAAAAAAAAATAACACTGTCTTCATTCATTTTCACTCTCTTTAAGATAAATAAATGAGGAAATAAACCATAAAGGATAGGAGATGACTACTGGGACATTTTAAGAAAAGCCACAAGATTTCAATGCTGACACTTTCTCAATAAACCATGTTAGCACATTATTCGAGATGAGCTTCCTGCAGTGAAGCCCTCCCCGTACAGGGCACCCCGCAAGTATATATTTAACCAACATCCTGGAGGACCTCTGCAAGTGCCCTGCAGTCCACCTCACACAATTATCACACATGTATTCCATTTGTTTTAGAGACATAACAAACTTTACTGTCAAATATCTAACAACTTAGTCCAGCAGTTAGCAGATGGAGGTGCTTTGCTTCAATAATGGGGGTAAATGGATTCCATCTGGGTCCAAATTTTTTTGCTTTTTGGTCATTATGTCTGATGAGATGCAGAAAGAAAGGAGCTGGCTGAAGACATGAGAGAGGAAATAACTGAAGAACTCCTGGGATCCTATTATCACAACATAATTATTTATTTTTTGACACAAGCAGTAAGGATCACCACTTTTTATAAAAATTAAAAAAGTAATGTAATACATGTTTTTAATTAAATGTCTGGGAAATATGACTATGCAAACGTTAAATATCATTATTTAAAAAAAAAAAAAAGTGTTCTCTTGAAATCTCCAGGGGTGTTCAAGTAAATATTTAAAGTCAAATGGGTTCAGCTGGCCAAAGGTTTGAGAGTCTTTCCTATAGAATATATTAACGTCACTGCAATGTTTTTAATGTAATAATGTGTGACAGGTGATCACATAATTACACAAGTGCCTAACTACAGCCTTCTCCAAAAACCACCTGACTACTTAAAGCCTATTACACTCGAGGGAACGAAGAGAAGCACTCAACCACAGTCTCTTCTTCGGGTTTCACATTCATGTGCCAGACTTCTAGTTATCTCCTTCAAGAAACACTTGTAAGAGATGTAGATTAGAGGGCCAATGTCTGCTGCCAGATAAACATGTTTCATTTTCACAGCGAACGCAGAAACCATGAGAGCTCTTTTAACTCTCACTCGACTCATTGAGTCGGAGTCTTCATATATTCAAAGAAATATCAGATGCTGGGAATTAACTAATAAAGCACGGTCCTCAAAGCGCTACTCTATGAATGACTTAACTGAAGGGAATGTCTGTTTTATGTGGTTTCATGAGAACTGTCTTTGACTGTATCACTAGTGAGTCTTCAGTGCAAGTATGGGAAATTATTTATTGCCTGTCTCTGTGATTCTATGAAACGTAATTAGCATTTCTTTGTGTAAACTGTGAGTGTTTTTAAAGCTTCCAACCGTGGTATTATGATCTAGATGAGTAAGTGCTTACATGCTGTTAAAGACTGGAAGAGAGCAGTGAGAAACCCAAAGCTGCTTATTACCCAGCTTTAAAACACATCTGCATTCCACTGTTGGGCTACATCTGACCAGAGCATCAACTTTTCTGAATTCAGTGGGAATTGTGTGTCTGTTTGTGTGCACAGACAAATAATGAACACTTCAGGGGCATTTAGATATATGAGATCTATACAAAGTAAATATAATTTTAAAATATACTTTTAGCCTTGGGTCATGAAACACTACTATAAACACTAGTATCAGTGCTAATATGATTAGGTCTGAAATAAGACAGTCTTACTTATCTTATTCATGCAATGTACAACGAGTCATATACTAAACCATGGTTTTCTCGTTAAATACTCCTTAGTTATCAAAGGAAATTTTATTGGATGAGTTAAAGCCAATATACAATGACCCTGTGAAGTACAAGTACAAGTGAAGTAAAAAATTCAGATTTATATTTCAGATCACTTTTTCTGGGGCCATGTTTTGGTGGATTCAATTCAAAACAGGAAGTCCACTATTTATAGCACAGTCACGCCATAAAACCCAGATATAAAACATAAGGAAAGGGAGTAAAATTGGGAGGCGGAGAGAGGAAAAATGATCTTGCCTCAAAAAAGAGGGCAAAAAGAGATTTACTGCAACTCTTTGCTTAAGATTTGGGATGTTCTATTGTGAGCATGCTAAGCTATTGCAACACTCTTAATTGTGAAAAACAGGTTGTAAGAAACAGACTTTAGACTTTAAAATGATTATCCTGAAAACACAACTATTTTTGCAGCCTTTTTAAAAAAAAAAATTTTAAATTAAAAATTGTTTTTAAACTACAGTGCAATCAATTGATTGCACCCTCACAGCTTTGTTTTCATTGCTCTCAAAAATTAGGCTAAATATGGCACAACCCAAACTAAAGACTTTTAAACCAGTTGAAGCAAGATCACAATAAAAGCTGGTCCAGTAAATTATTAAAAGAAGAAACTATTGGCCAAGTCTCAGATATCACAAAGCTAAGTTGTCAATGATAAAAGGGTGTCCTTTCATAACTCTATTACTGTAAGAAAGATGCACGAGTTTGACTAACATAATTAAACCTCAGTGGAGAAATGGGAATTTTAAAATGCCCGTCCCAAGTGGTCCAAGGAATGAGATATGGGATTCCTTATATTATTTATGGCTTCTCAGAGCTGGTGCGACAGCCACTTCACCACTGCCCATTAGTTTTAGGTCTTCAAGTGAGTGAAAACAAGAGCTATTACAGGACCAGCCTGCCTTTCCTCTTCCTCACTCTCTCCCACAGTGTTCTCTCTCCCTCTCTCTGGCATCCCTAAGCAGCCTCTACATCACTGTCACCACACAGACCACCAGGGAATAGCCCCTGGCAACTCCTATAGTGCTAACATGGCATAACACCCCATGAATTATGAAAGGGGGAGTGGGGAGCATTTGTAACTACAAAGGAGCCCAGCATATATTCACTCTGGTTTTAATTTGTCTGTCTGCCCTCCCAAAACTCAGACAAGTATAAATGTCCACCACGTCACCTGAGCATTGTCTCCCATGGTGCAGTCTCAGCTAGCAGACTCAGAGTGGTCAATCCAAGGGACTGAGTCTAATAGTGGCAGGAAGAATCATTTGCTAAAATCATTTAAGTTATTTTTTTTCCTCATTAATGTACCCACAGCACCCCATATTGACAGAAAAACACAGAATTGTTGACATTTTTGCAGATTTATTAA
>JAUCMT010000134.1:18781348-18811101 GCA_032357475.1 Enteromius thamalakanensis | reverse complement strand
CCCACAGTATGATGCTGCCACCACCATGCTTCACTGTTGGGACTGTATTGGACAGGTGATGAGCAGTGCCTGGTTTTTTCCACACATACCGCGTAGAATTAAGGCCAAAAAATTCTATCTTTATCTCATCAGACAGGAGAATCTTATTTCTCACCATCTTAGAGTCCTACAGGTGTTTTCTAGCAAACTCCATGCAGGCTTTCGCGTGTCTTGCACTGAGGAGAGGCTTCAGTCGGGCCACTCTGCCATAAAGCCCCGACTGGTGGAGGGCAACCAGCTCTAGGAAGGGTTCTGGTAGTCCCAAACATCTTTCATTTAAGGATTATGGAGGCCACTGTGCTCTTAGGAACCTTAAGTGCAGCAGAATTTTTTTGTAATCTTGGCCAGATCTGTGCCTTGCCACAAATGAGTGTGAGGGATAATTTGTTCACTTAACACAAAAAGATGAGGAATGAGATGGCTAACTGTAGTATATAACGTCTATAATAGCCTAATTTAGATATCACTTTTTTTTTTAACCGACTACCAACAACTTTGACTGGTTAACGTTGATACGGTCAACCACCGGTCAAACAGTCATCAGTTAACATCCCTAATTGTGAGCTGTAAGGTCTTATATAGACAGCTGTATGGCTTTCCTAATCAAGTCCAGTCAGTATAATCAAACACAGCTGGACTCGAAAGAAGGTGTAGAACCATCTCAAGGATGATCAGAAGAAATGGACAGCACCGGAATTAAATGTACGAATAAATACTTTTTAATAAATGTTTAAAAAACGTCAACAATTCTGTGTTTTTCTGTCAATATGGGGTGCTGTGTGTACATTAATGAGGGAAAAATTACTTTATGAATGATTTTAGCAAATAGCTGCAATATAACAAAAAATGAAAAATGTAATGGGGTCTGAATACTTTCCGTACCCACTGTAAATGAAGACCATACTTAATCTCAATTTGTGCAGTATGATTTACAAAATTTTTCATCAGAAATGCATCCCTAAATAACTTCACTATATATGTATATATAAACTATGTTTAGTAAGAGTATAGTAAGAGCTATTTGTGCAAAATCACGATAAAAATAATCATAGTGTCTTGATATTAAATGATAATGCCACTAGCCAGTGCCCCTATGCATCCATACGTAATTTATGATGTCAGGATGAAGGTCTCAAGCAGCGAAAAAATTCAACAGAATCACTATGTACCAATCATGACAACAAACACATCTGACAGAAACCCCAAAGCTTTTTCTCACAACTTCCTAAATCAGACAAGCACTACAGCTCTGCTCTCTGAGTCTGTATATGGTAATTCCCAGCCTCTCTCTTCCATTGATGTCTGAATGGCCTGGTGCTGTACTCTCACTGCAGTGTATCCACACAAGCTTTGAGCGCACTGACAGCTTTCCTCCTTTCCAGTCAGAGTGAATTAGCATCACAACTGTCCCTAAGTGCAATCCCACACGTTAGCGCATCAGCTTGAACCAGCAGGTCTGGTACTGAATAAACACAGCTGAAGTGCTTCAGCAGCAATTCACACACATACACACCTCACACATTCACAGACAGTCTAGCACCCACAAGGCTGGTCTATGGGCCGGGCTGTCCATAAAAGATAAAAGAACACTTTGCTATCTAAAAAGACTTCATGAAGCACCCCCACCCCCAAAGACCCAAGAGAGAGAGAAAGTCTGCGGGAACCCTGTTCAGCACAAGTGATTAACACCTTGTAACATTTGTGCATAATACTTGATTGATTCATTACCCGTTAAGTCCTTTGTTTTTACTTTTTAGCACAGTTCACTAAAAAAAAGATTTACATTCATACACATATTGCATCTCACATAATTTTCTCAATCAGTGCAATTATGAAGGCTTAATAAGTATTGAATTTATTCAATATGAGTATGAGGTCCTTTTTTTAAAAGGTGGGCTTGAATAAGTTACTCATATCCTTATTTCCTATGTCCTGTCATGTAAACTTTAACTAGGCAAAAGAAATGATAGTCGGACTGTGAACAGAAGAGACAATGAGGGGCTTGGGAAAGGTCATGTCTGAGTTCAGCATGATTGGACATGTTTGGAAAGAACTGAAACTGAGTGAAGGGCAAATTTAGTGAATCACCTGCCCTACAAAGCTCTGCTTGCAAACCATTCAAAAGAGCAGGAGGATAATTAACTCTACTCAGCTGTCTGCCTGGTGGACTCTGAAAAACTTTTATTCACTCACAATTGTATATATATATATACTTTTGTATGTAACTTACAAAATGTAATGTTGGCAAAGGTAAATTTTCAGCAGCCATTATTCCAGTCTTCAGTGTCATAATCCTTCAAAAAACATTCTAGCATGCCAATTTTCTGCTCAAGAAAAATTTCTTCTTCCTTTTAATTGCTGCAGAACTTCTGATGTATTGACTTAATTTAAAACACAAAACATCCAGTACAATATCTGAAAATAGTATATCTATCCAGTTGGCCATCATGATAAAGGCTGTGGTAAGTTTTCCAGCCATGCATGTTGACTGAGATAATTAATTGATTCACAATGTCAGCATTTCAAAAGCTGAGGCTATTTAGTCAACTAATTGCTATCCTACCCACCAGAGTTTGCTAATATGCTAATTGTTAGCAAACAATGGCATCAGTTAACTGATAAGGAAAGTCAATTCTACTGTCTCATTACCTGCTGCAAAAAGGTAAGCTGACATGGCAGTGAATGCGTTAAAGTTACCAAACGAGTCGCCCAGTGTCAAATGAACCATAATAACTAAATATAGCAACACTACCAGAATAGATCATACATCAATAATCCAGTATAATGAAGGTTCTCTAAGCCTTGCATTGTGGCACTAGAGCCAATTCTGGACGGCATGGTGGCTCAGCCAGTCAAAACACGTCTAGAAAGAAGGATCAGCCATTTCAGAGGGGGATGGGCTTGAACCTGTCACCAGCCCTATGGAACCGTGACCCAGAGAAGGCCCGGGGATGAGAATCCGTCTATGCCTAGACTGGAAAAGCAACTCTGAACTTGCTCAACCATGCGACCCCGCAACTTGATCCAGCTTTGAATCAGCTTTTACAAAGTGAAGCAGCTTTGGGACTGCCATTCATATGCCATCCTGGATGCTGCCTAGAAAATTTTGAAACAACCTCAAAACAGAACACATGACTAAACTAATCCACAAATCAAGCAGCATTTCATTACTACGTTAATGTGTTTTGTTTTAGGTTGGATGGAAGACGTTTGATCGTGCCGCTAAATCTGGAGCCAGACAATCCATATGAGGCAAGTGATAACAGCAATTGAAGGGCGCTCAGTAATTAAAAACTTTAAATGAAGCAGGATTTAGCAAGTAAATCCCTCTGTTCCTGATTTAAAGGTCAGGACCGCCTGTTCTTCATTTAACAACTGAATCCCTGTCCATCTGCTATGTTATGCACTGTTTAACAAAAAAGCAGGAGAACTAGTACAAGCAAATCAAACTTTCATCAACTCACTAACCTAATGGACGGCATTACCTCTGAATATACCGACTGTGGGGGTTCTCACCCACATTGATTTTACTTTTGGACTGGCATTCTCGCAACACAAAACCTCTCTCTCTCTAAGCAACTGCCTCCTCGGCCTTTCACAGCACAAGAGGTTGCTGCGGATCAGCAGAGGGATGAATGGGTTCTCATTTGTACTTAATCCAAAGCTCCTCATCAAGCGGAGATGACATGGAAGGGTTAAAGTCCTCTGTGACTCGTTCTTTTTTACTCCAACAAAGAAAGGGAGAGTGAAAGAGGCAGAGTGACAGAGCGAGAGACCCCTTTTTCTCGGACGTTTCCTTTTGCTTCTGTACATATAAGCACAAAATCTAAAGGGACACACAGGTCTCGTTCGGTATCCTGTATATCTGAAATTGGGGCACCTTTAAGACCTCCAAGAGAATCACCTACAGCTTGGGCCATCGTTCAAGAAAAAAGAGCTTCAAAAGAAGGGGGAGTAGATCAAAGAGTCCCTGCAGTCTATTCAGATGCAATTGCTCCCAAATCACATTGTGTTGTCACACAGTTTTAAAAGAATGGGTCACTGCTGTTTTATTGTGGAGAAGCTACCGCTAATGAAAAGGACAATGAAAAGATTAGCGCTGCCAACCAAGTGCCTGAAACCTCACTCTGTCTTTAATTGTGGAGAACAAGGGAGACAGGAAAGCAGGGCAAACACTGAACAAAAGAGCAGGGAGTGGAGGCAGAGAACGTCAGCAGAACTCGTTGTATGATTTTACTGTAGCGCACCATCAAAGGTGAGATGTAATCCTCTCTGAAGGAAAACATAAAGACCAGTGCTACACTACAGTTCCACTTTAGTACTCCAGTTGGCCTGTTTTAATAAGCTCTTCTTCCACACTATATTATACTGTATATGCTCTGTGGCACACTTATGCTTCCTTAGCTCCTACTATACATGCAAAATGTATACTTCATTAACTGTAACTAAAAAATGTTTGCATAAAAGTAACATTGGTAGACCCTTATTAATGAGTATACAAACAATGGATAACACAGTTAACCTTTGTTCCAAAATCTAATAAGCTGACTTCACAAGCCAGGGGACAAAACAAGTGAAAACAATGGTGTGGCATACATAAGCTGGAAGGATTTAATGACAGATTTCGTGCCTGTTTTTTATTTGGACAGGTAAGGGAAATGTAGAAATCGAAAACTCACTATAATTCATGTCATTTCCTTGAAACTCAGACACAAAGTCTTTTACAAAGTGTTAACAACTTAATTACGCTACCTCTTAAAGTATATATTTTTTTAAAATCCAAGATGATAGTTAATTACTGAAATAATTACAAACTTCGAATACATTTGTTGAATGAAACGATTTCATATGATGCATGATTCATAAGTTGCTGCCTATATAGAGCTTTTCAAATCAGCCTCTTATACATTCAATTCATTTAGGATGCCTTCTTAAAAAGCATGCCTATGAAAGACATTGATGTAGCTAATTTTGGAGTCAGAGAATCTTTCAGTGAGGGTAAAAGGAGCCACTTACCAGACCTGTGCATGTGGATATAGCCACAGAGGATTCAGAATGGTTTCGGATGGAGCCCTGATAGAGACAGTTATGAACAGAAGAGTCAAGGGTGGCTGTATTGATGCCCTCTGAACTCAGTGTCTGTATGGTAAACCCCTCTGCTAGCACATGGGACGGTTTCAGGTCTAAGTGTAATTCCTTGCCGAATGCAGAGACATGATAGTGCACTGGACCACCAGCTTCTGACAGGGATCTCTTGCTCCTTCCATGTCTTGAAACATCATGGGAAATGTAGCCTCCAAGTAAATCCACTTCCACTGGTGTAGCAAAATCATAATCTGTGAGGGGGACAAACACATTTTAAACCATCTGACTCAATACCAATCCATTAGCAGTTATATTGATGACTTGTCCTGCACTACAAAGGTTTTTGACCAATCAAAACATTCTCAAATGAAGAAAGGAAAACAGTTTCATGGGGTCTTGTCAGTACTTGTGGCTTACTTACTTTCGCTATACCTGGTTTAACTAATCCATAAATCAAAAAATAATAATAATAATAATACTTTATTTAATATTGTTAGACTAACTTTATGCAATCTTTCTGTACTGTACTGTCAAACATTTCAGTGAGAAGTGTAGCCTGTGCAATATAAGTGAATAAATTAACTTGTATTTCTTGCAGCCATTTATGAACATATGTCAAGCATTTCACCAATTACTCAGCATGAACATACATTTTGTCAAAACTTTTGAATAGTATTGAAAATATAAAAAAATAATAAAAAAAAACTCAGACAAGAGATGAGGGAATCCTTTTAATGCTCCCACACGCGTGCTGGCGCACGACCACCGGCACAGGAAACTCATATTTTTGGGAGTATATTTATGTTGTAAATCTCTTAATTCATAGTATCTGTGTGGTATGCTTCTAGCATATTTATGTCTTTATGTGCACATGTATATTCAGGTATGTTCAACTAGAGCGCGAGAGCATGCATCGGCATCCATCACCGGCTTGTCATCATTCAGAATAGAAATACAGTTGCAGTGCGTAAAGACACAAACCTTGATAGAGGACGCCGGTAAAAGAGACCGATGTTACAGAGTGGAAGCAACAGAACTGCAGAGCCTGCAAAAGTGCAAAAAACTCAACCAATTAACTTGATTGGAAAAATAAGTATCAGATATGTATAATAAATAATTAATTCTCAGCGTGTCACCTGCCTTTATAAAGTTCCCAAACGACACACTCGCCAATAATCTCACTGAAGTGCTGCTTACCAGAGGGACTTGTAAACTCCAGAGCAAAAGGAAAAGGCAATCCATGTTGTCATGCATGCACCTTTACTGTTACCTCTTCAGACACGGGGAAAGTAACAATCCGCAAATCCATGCAATGCAATATAGAGACATTGCTAACTGTTTAAACTGCCCTGTTTCTGTCGTTGCTCAAGTAAAATCCACCGGGTTCATTGGGGTAACGCGCACCGCTTCTGTTTGCAAAGCGCAGGTACACAGAACTGCTGACTGCAGAGCAGTGACAGTCGGCGTGTGTGTGTGTGTGTCTGTGTGTAAACTATACTGCGATAGTGGCACCGGCTGATGGGCAAGATGTGGGGGGGTCTACATTTCCACCAATCAGCGACGACCATCTGCAGGAGAATCAGTGTATTAACCCTCCTCACTGTCCGACCGTCCATATACAGATCACCGAGTTCATTGAAATGGGATACATGTTCGTAGCACTCCCTCTAAATGAACGGTCCGAGCAAGTAAACACACGCTGTCTAAAGAGTTGATGTGTTCACTGTAAATCTGAAGAGTTCTGAATGGGCTGCCGGGTGATTTATGATACTGTATGTTGTACTGTTTAACGAAGCGCTTTCACGTCAGGTCTTGTTCTTAAAACTCTTCTGTCATGAATATCTGTTCTGCACGCGCTCAGCTGATATTTAACGCTTAGTCTACACTGAATACAGCAGTTTGTTTAACTGATTATTTTGGGTTGATCTTGGTCTAAACTGCGACAGCTCATCTACTGCATCTATTCAGCCAATCTCCAGACATCCTGATTCGGGTTTAGCCTATAAACTCTTATTACCAGGCAACTTTTAAGCATAAATGTTTTATTTGCCTATATTATGCCAAATTATGGGACTATTTGATTTCAACTGAACAATCCTTAATTTAGAAATAAATTTAGCATTGCACAAATGTGTTTAAATAGACTTTGAATTAGGCACCTTAAAAAAAATATTAAATAAATGAATAAAGTCCCAAGCCTTAACCCATTTCATTACATGATATTTTTTTATTTTGTTTATTTCCAAAAAATAGCTCATTAGAGTTATTTGTTTGGGAATCGTCAATGAAGCTCACAATAGTCATTCAGTTAAGTTGATTGCATTTGTATGTTTTGCATTAACTAAAAAGAACTTTGTTCGAAAAAGAGTTGTTCGTTTAGGAACTGGATAACACTGGTTGCACTTTGTTTTTCATTCTTTAAAAAGGTCTGATTGATACAAGTCGTTTGTTGGGGAATTGCACGTGACTCAAAGCACGGCTGGCACGTTTTTTGTGGTATGGGTTCACTGATTGCTGATTATGCTAATTTCACACTGTGGATTCAATACTGTGGCAATGTTGAATAGTAGCAAACACTGTCAAAATGTTTTAGCACAGTGTTATAAGAATAAGTGTGCACTTGGTGAGAAAAGCACATATTTTTAAGATTTAACCAGAACTGAATATGAACTGGTTCTTGGTTCCCAGATAACTAAACAGACGACTGCACACTGACTCCAAAGACTTATTAAAACAAAAGCTCGGCCTACATTTGGGTAAATCCGAGCACTCGCATTTGTTTTCCCTGTTCACCGCTTTCTTAAAGGAGCTCATAAACTACCTGATTTGTATACTAAAATGTTTATGAATCACATAAAAGTTCAAGTTGAGGTTCAGCCAAAAAATAAAAGATCAAATCGAGACGTCATAAGAGGTGGCTTTAAAGTAGTTTGATATTTATTTAGTTTGTTTTTCACAATGTGTTCAGATTTTGTCTCTAATGAACAGAGGAGGCCAAGATTACAATGCTCTACACAATATCAACCATATGACAAGTAGCTCAAAGAAAGTCTCCATGTGAAAAGAATCATCCAGTGAGTTTAACTGTGCTTTACAATCCATTAGTTTCTAGTCTAATTTTGAAAGGTCCTCAGAAAGAGTGTTGTCAGATGTTTTAGTAAATGTTGGCTGGGGGCTCAGCTTGTCAAAGCCAAATGCATCAAACCCCAAAGGAAGATGGTTTTGCTTTGACTACAGTGTTATTATTTACAAAGGTTTATGTGCCAACACTTCTTTCTCTGGTTTTAAAACTGTGCCCAAACTCCACTAAACGGGGTAGGCACAGATAGCTAAACATGCAACACCATACCATAAAGCCATGGTTGCCATGTATACACTAAATTAAGTGTGAAAAATAGTCAAATGGTTCGCTCATAGATGCCTGTCCAACAATCAGTCAGACTATGAACACAACCAACCAATGAGCAGTTAAAGCTTTAAAGGGGGTACAGATATAAAACTTGCCAACACAAACTTCTGGAATAAATGAAATGACTCTTAAACATGCATCTTCATCAACTCAGATGTGCTTCGTGCAAAATATTGGCACATATGAGCGTTTAAAGCAACTTTTGCAATTTAACGTAATGTAATAGGCAGTGAGGTCATAACTCAGCCTCTGACCTCATATTTGCTAACATTTGCCCCCCCTCTCTTTACATGGCTGTACACCATTTGTTTTATATTTGTTTGCATGTTGTGGAGAAATGGCTTTTCCAGCAGTGGCTCCAGCTGCCAGGTCAGGGTTGCCCGTATCTGCTTCTAATTTACCCCGTACTGGGTTTGGAGAACAGAGTGCAACACTGGAACCGTAATGTCTGATGGTCAGTCGAAGCACATCCCCAAATAATCATGATCTGCAGGTTTCCATTTATTTATGCAGAAATGGACAGCACAGCTCATCTACATGTAGGCCTATTTGATAACTACAGGCTTTTATATTTTGCTGAGGACAAACCTATAAATCATACATATTGTAAAATTAAACACATTTGATTATATAAAAACATACACGCAAGCTGCCTGTAAGGAGTAATTTTCATTCTACTCAACAAAACTGTTTATCCATAATAGAGTCTACGTGGGCTGCATCTTTGGAAGCAAATGTGGTATCCAGACTAGGATGTTGAACGGAGAGGTCATAAATCTTAAACCATGACATGAATCTATACACCTTTGAGTGGCGGTTGCACCCACTATTTATTTGACTGTGTCACTGAAACCCTAAACAGTCTAGGAAATAACTAGGAAACAACTGCCTTTCAAGCCTGACCTCTTGACTTCAGCTCATACCCTGGAGAACATCCCTGATATTTGTTATCTTTTGACTTGAATGCCTGAGGAAACTTCCAACTTCAATTATCTCAGGCATCATGACAAATACAGCAGCATATGAATTCATTAAAATCCTGAAAGCTAAAAAAAACATTTGCATATTAAAGGTTTATCTGTATTTTGAGCGCTTGCGTCCAAATGTGTGTTATGGTTCAAACAATGGTTAAATTGGTGCTGATGTGGCTGTTTACTCTCTGTTTAATGTTGTTTACTGTCTGTTTACTATTCCCAGCTATTGTGTACCTGGCCTGAGAATATAGACTTCAAAACAGTGTCAGCACTCTATAAATGATCAAGCATGTTTCATAATGTTAGCTCTGAGAAGCAACCCAGTTTAAAAAAAAAAAGTTTGACGTTGTCAGTGAAACTCCTTGAAGTTCACGGGAATAGAAATAAATAACTCCAATACTATCAACATGACACGACCCAAGACAAGGGTCAAATGCTCATCTAAATACATTTATGTAAATACAAATACACGGGAGAGTGGTTTGTATATGTGTAGCTCTGTTTTGTAATATCTATTTGACTAGCTTTTGTGTTTCTCGAGTGTATTGGCCTCCACACATACAGTGTGTAAGTCTGTGTGGGGGGTAAGAGAAAAAGACTCAGATGTGCATGAATACTGCCTTAACATCTGATGAGACTAATGACTACTTAATCTGGGATGAAGCCCCTCCTCCATTCCCTCCTAAAAGCCATCATCGTTGACCCATAAAACCATTGTGTCTCATTTCCATGATGGACTTCTTTGAATACATTCTGCCCACATGAAAAATAAAACTTATTGAACCATACTACAGTAAAGTGTATTATACTGTATATATTATGGTATTTACAACACATGTTATTTGTTAATGAATGCGTACTGTAGTATTAACAACAGTGAACTGCTAATTGTAATAAATACTGTAGTATACTTTAGTTTTTATTATAGTAAACTGTACCGTACTGTAGTATAATATACTCTATAGTTGTAGAAGACTTAGGAAATATTACTATAGCTGTTATATTCCCACAAATTAATTAAAGTACTTTATAGTATAGTTCAAAATCACTATAGTATTTTACTATAAATTACTATATTTTTTAATGTGAGATGTACAGCACAAACATCTTTTATTTACCTATGTTGGGCAGGTTAGTGAAGAGCAAAACAAGCCTAATTTTAACCATTGATAATCGATTGAATTATAACAGTTACATACATAATGAGGCCATGGGCAGAATGCGATTTTGACACACAAAGTTATTTTAAACGATTTTTCCACAGATATTAGCATACACAGATGAATAATTCATAATAAGACCAGAAACGTAAATAACAATATAAACATCTACAACTGTCTGATACCAAAACACACAGCTCTATATGTTCACTTCCAATCCACAAAAAAACAAAGTACCTGTGTAAGGTATCACTACAGGTGGGCTTTACCCTGCAGGCTTTAGGTAAG
Source organism: Enteromius thamalakanensis (assembly GCA_032357475.1). Classification (NCBI taxonomy): domain Eukaryota; kingdom Metazoa; phylum Chordata; class Actinopteri; order Cypriniformes; family Cyprinidae; genus Enteromius; species Enteromius thamalakanensis. The sequence goes on along the minus strand of JAUCMT010000134.1, from coordinate 18,800,146 downwards.
GGGAAGATCATTTGTGGGAGACGAGGCACCTGGGTGTCTGCCGATTCCTCTTTAAAGGTCTCTGACTCTGATCTATCAAATACACACTGCGTCAGACCTACTGAGCTTATCTGCCTGTACTCACGCCTTTAAACGCCTATGTTTATTTATTGTTGTACATGAAAGCTCACAAAACTACTCAAGCAGTAAACATCCACATCCTATTAGCATCTGATTTATGCTTGCTGAAGAGAATTAGCGTAAACCTCACAGCAAGTCTCCATTGTGTTCTTGTTTGCAGTGAGCAAACACAAGCAGACTGGGTGTATTTTTAGGTTTGTGGTCTGTGCACGAAGAATCTTCTGAGTGGTGTGTTTGACCATGAGAAACCATCATCCTTCATTTGCTCTCAGACATAGAATTTTACCATCCCGTAATTGCAGCCTAAATATTGTTATTTTGGTTATTTTTTTTCCTCCATGTGTGGACATATATAAAAATTGCAGGAGTGAAGAGGTTTGAGGAACAGGCAGACGTTTGTTCTGAAGACTCTTTCTTGACTAACCGCAATAACCAGAGAGAGCCGGGTGGGAAGGAGTGGCACCAAGGACACTCCAAATACAATAATCATGATAAAGATACAGAACTTATGGCTAATTTTACTCAAATAACTGGACATGTCAAGTAGATCCACTATATAGCACAGTATGTAAATAATTTATTTCACACACAGGCATGAGAAAGTAATGCATCAAACAATCACTGCTTGACATCTTTATAAAAAAATATCCAAGTAAAATCTCATCAGCATTTCATTAAAAAAAACTGTCTATAGGTAAAAAATAATAAAACACCCTATTTTTCATCCAGAAGTGTTTTCTATAGAGGTTCTAAAACAAATTGCAAATAAAAAATGTCATGAACTAGGAACTAATGCAACCAGCTCTGAGTGAATGACAACATGACTTTTAATTTGTAGCCAGTATGGATCTGAGTGAAAACAAATTGGATTTTAATGCAGAACCCAATGTGCTATATTTATGACCTAACATTGATTTTTTCTAAATTAATACACTTCATAAAGTAATGTGATGTGAAGAGTAATAGCAGTTACACCTCAGTTTTGCACTGATTTTCAATAATCCAGAAAATAAGCGTAGATCCTCACACTTACATCACTCTCAATTAGATATGCTACACTTTATAGGCCTACATTTTCCTTAAAAAGTCATGCACTACTCTTTCAATCCAATTCAATAAGAGCAGGACAAATTACTTTAAATTACTTCAACTAGCCTGGAACAACTTTATACCCTTAAAAAAATCTGATCAGGATCAAAAATGTAAGATATATGATTTATAATTGTCATATCTTGATGTCACATTGGCATTTCTGAGCATTCAAAATGTCTTTAGACTTTCTTGTGCCATAGATTCTGATTGTTTTGTATCACTGAGCTCTGGTTTCAAGGCACCACATGTAAAGTGGCCAATGAACTAAGTGTCTGGGCCGTGGTGGTCTGTGAGAGCAGAGGATGTGATATCGTCCCTAGTCACCTCATACATCACAGCCTATCTACTGACCCGGGCTTGCTACTTTTAAGGATTTATCTCCTATGTGGTTACATGTACATCTGACCCTTTGACCACCCATAAAGTGAATGGCACTGTAACCTACACCCCTCTAGAGGATAAAGCTAGTCTTTGATCACACCAGGAGGCAGGGCCCATCTCAGCACTGAGCAGGCTGCCGAGGGAACCATTCTGGAGGGTAAGATTAAGAGAGGTGAGTGAAGCTGAACATTAAAATTACTCGACAAATAAACAATGGGGAAAAGAGTTATTATCTACAGAAGAATCTTTCCAGATCTGAATGAATTCTGTTGGCAGGCCATCTTTCAGCAGCTGACTGGTCCTACATACATACAGCATATGATAGCACAACCTAATATATCTGAGTTACTAGCATTTATAGTTGAGTGCTGGGGAATAGAATAGAACTAATTATACATAAAACATTAAAAAATTAAGAGTGCACAAAAAATGAAACCATTTAATGTGGGTAAATCTAAATAGATAAAAGGTATTAATATAATTCACAAAGAGTGTTTGAGATTGGATTGTATCTGATTGGCTAAAGGAATTATTTCACTTTTGTTTACTTTTTGCTGTTTATCCAGCAGTCTCACGAGCAATTTGTACAAGGTGCCAAATTTGTGCCAATTCGTACGACCTCACTCGTATGATTTCGTACGATTTGTCTAAAACCACGAGATGGGTATGTTTAGGGGCGGGGTTATGTTTAGGTAATTCGTACAAATTCATACGAATTGGCATCTCGTAAAATACGTGCTATTTAGAATAAATCGTGTGAATTCATACGAGTGAGGTCGTACAAATTCGTACGAATTAGCCACCTCGTAAAATATATACAAATTGCCGTGAGATCAGGTTGGTTTATCAGAAAGGCTCAGGCTCTGGCAAACTAGCTAAAGTAGCACATCCTGATTTTGCTGAGTTAGACCCTGGAACAACATTTTAATCCAAAACTTTAATCTTAACCATATATCCCTATGCCTAAACCTAACCTTAACCATGAGTAATCAGAGGAAATGATAGATGAACGACAATGTTGTACAATCAATAAACACGGATTGTAAGCCTACATTTCAAAAAGTGTATAAACTGTTTCTTCAAATCTGGTTAATAACAATGTTTTTACAGAGTCAACATAGATGTCGATTCAGGAACATGTTGCACTTGACAAAATGAGGTCTAATCTATTAAATATACTCACTTATATTGTGAAACAAGCATGTGTTTGTGTTATTTTATCAGCAAAAAAACACATAATTTCACAATCATGATGAATCACAAGTCCAGTAGCGGGAATTGATGGCTGATGTTTCATAATCAGGCAGTGGACACAATCACAGCCCATAAATACAAAATAAACTTCTCACTGGACTTCGCTTTAATGACTTCCCACATCTCTATGAGCCAAATGTCATACTAGAGTGAGTGTAATATTCTGCAGAAATCCTTTTCATCTAGAAAAGCCTCATTCATGGCTTATTAACAGATCATGCTAAAGTCAGTCCTCACAAAGCCAGATTTGTGTTGTATGTCTTACTATTTCTCCAGTGTAATGTTCTTTTAAGGCCCATGCATCTCACTTTAGATTTTATTAAGAGGATATTGCAAAATAATGGCCATCTATAAACACAATTTAGGACACGTGTCCAGCTGCCAAAAGGTTTGTGGTGTGTGAATTCTGTTATTGGCATTGCAGGAGCTGTCTGTGTACATGGTTAGGTGGAGTTAAAGTGCCCATGTTTGACAGAGAGGTTTAGATTCAGGAACAAATGAGGACATGCATATGTTTCTTTTAATCTGATCAGGCCAAATTGAAGCAATTAAGCTTGAAGTAATGATCAGACCTGCTAGGATTTAAGACTTTACATTTACATAACCATAAGTTGGGAATGTGATTTTACTAACAAAGGAAGGGTCAGTGAGAGTTGGACAGAATGAATGAGAAAAGACCATAAAAGTGAGAGGATCTTTGGTGAACAGAACTGAGGTTAAAGAGATTGGGAATAGGAGGGGATGTGTTTCAGCATGCTTTGGGAATTCCCAATCTAGTCCCCTGCTGGCCGGCCCATCAATAGTATGAAAACACACGGACACAGACACATTCTTCTATTACTTGCTCCTTTCACTCTCTAAGATGATTTGCTTTCACTTTGTCAAATTAGCCCCCCTTTACCTCTGCTTTCTTACTTTCACACGAGGTCTTGCAAATAGCCACAGGCAGCATTAGCTGGGGGCTGAGTGGCAGTCTTGCTTTCTTCTCTTGTAGAGAGGCTGAAGAGACGTCTCCGGGCATCAACAGGAGGCCAATTCACTCTGACCCATTCACAGTCATCTCTGCCACTGCCTGTCCTCTGCTCAAACAGTTTTTTACTGAGGACTTTTTTTTCCTCTTCGTAAGAAAGTAATTTATAAAACAAATGTAATATGACTAAAAAACATAAGCAGGCATAACACAAGTACGTTTTAGGATGTTACCAAATTGCAAAATTAAGAGTTGTGTTTAAGGACGATGATCATGTATCTACAATAGCCAGAGACATTATGCAGGAAATATATCTTAAACGGTATTTTGCATTTCCAATTAATGTAGGCCTGTTATATTCTGACTATTATTATTAGGTTACTTATAAATTAATATTAAAATGCATTTGCTCCAGAATAATTTCATAGTGCATCACGAAGACGTCCTCTCCTGGTCACCGTAACATTAATCCATACCCCATGGTAACGATATATTTATGGCCTAATACAAGAAACGAGTGCGTTTGTGTGAGAAAACCAACTGTATTTATATAGCTTTGTACCTATTGTACACACCATGTCCAAATGATTGGAGGGCGTGCATGCATCCGGTGCATGACGTGTGCACGCAGGCCGATTTATACTTCTGCATCTGACCTACTCGCTTAACACCGTCGGCGGCGAGAGCGTCAAAGTGGCCAGAAGTTATTCATTTTCAATGTGAGCATTGCTGCGTCTGAAATCGCTTACTTCCTTACTATATAGTACGCGAAAAACAGCATGCGAGGCGAGTAGTATGTCCGAATTTATAGCATTCGAAATTCAGTCGGCGAGAAGTACCCGGATGACCTACTACTTCCGGCCGAATTCTGTAGTTAGCATACCATGGACACTTTCCTATCCCATAAGGCTCCGGGAGAGGAGGCGTCATATTCGAAAAATGGCGAAAATGACGACGCGGCTCATTTTAAGTGTAAGCACCTCAGGAAAAAAAATTTTCGGACGCAAAAAAATTTGCTGCATAATTAATGCAAATATAATATATTGAAAGTTATGTTGATCATTTTAGTCAGTATGTAGCAAACAGGGTGCACACTTGAAATATTGAAAGATACTTTAATTCCCTGAGATTAGACATGAGATGGTGCTTTCAGGTTTGTGCTTCTCATACGTCGAGATAGAAAAGGAAAGTGGAGGCTGAATGTGTTCATCGTGTTCACAAAGCCGAAGAAGCAAGCAGAAGTCGAAAAGGAGAAAGGATTTTAATCTTCTAATGTATCTATTGAACCTGTTCCACTAAATAATGCCCCCATCACTTTAGACAACTCTCACACCCTCAAGAATGTCCCTTTTTATTCTTTTATTTTTCTTTTATTAATTTACTGAGCCGCAGCTGCTGCCAAAGCTTTGGGCAGAAATAACCGAGGCTCCCGCTCTCTCTTGGCAGAACTACAGAAGGAGGATGCGGAGGGAGAGAGACTGGCTTTTACCAGCATATTTTGGAATTCGATTTTCATGTAGCCGTTATTGAAAATTCCCTAAACAGACAGATATTGCACTGCAAAAAACACCCCAGTCAATGTGCAGTTCCCCTACAATTCAAGTGAAGACTGATTAAATTGTGACTGATCCAAATGTGCCAATACACCCAAAAATCAGCTGATAGTCACTCACCCAGTCTCCACTGGCTTTTGCAGGAGGATGTCGGCCGTACTAGGTGCATTCATGACTGGTTTCGTCAGAAGGATTGGCTGAGGAGAGGCTGGCCTGAAGCTAGAAATATTCCTCTGAGCGTCTGAAACACACACAACGTTTTACACTGCTGCCATCTGGTGGAAAGCACTGTCACATCAGCCAAACAAAATGCAGATCACATACTTCTAGCTCTCCAGGGACAAAGTGGGAAGATGCTGAGACTGACTTTCTGATGCTCCCGAAAGGACACCTGATAACTACTTTGGTCAGACTTCCTGTATGCTATCAGCTGAGGAATGTAAATGGTCTATCTGGGTCTTGTGACTCACCTGTTCCTTTTTCCCAGATAAGAGGGTCAGAGTATGAGATCGTAGCAATGCGCCGACGCACTTCTTCCTGGTCTCTCTGGGTAAAAAAATGCTTTGTGAGTCATGTGATTTCAAAGTTAATTTAATTTATTATTAATATTAAAATCAATATTAATGTTTATTTTAAATGTATTTTACTTTTATATTTATTTATTTGAACTAATGAAAATATTTCCAAGAAAAGAAAAAAAAATCAATTGATATTTATTATTTTTAATCAGTGTTATTTATTATTATTATTATTATTATCATTAAGTTTACTTATAACTTAATACTTTTTCAGTAATAATAATAACAATAATAATAATATTTATTTAATCACTTTTATTGTGAGAATTTTATATTTAAATTGTTATACTATCTTTTAATTTGAATAACCTTTCATTTTGTCTAAATAAATAAATACATAAAGTGTGGCATCATTTCAAACTCATAAATATTATAATCTATGCCTTAGCTCCCACACACTGACCTCCATCTCCTCCATCCTCAGCAACATGCTCTCTAAAGTGGGGCCCTGCAGCTGCTTCTCAGCATCATCCTCTGCCACCTGCTGCCTCTCAGTCACCCACAGAGCTCGAGCTGCGTCCTCCAGAAGATCTTCCAGAAGAGCTTCGCTCAGTACATCCTCACTGGCCCCAGGCTGTCAGCATTTACAGCACAGAATAGTAAAGGGCATTTCATTTTTCATTGTTACTTCAAATTAATCCATCTCACATTCTTGTTTTGTGTGAACATTTGCAAATTGCACCTTCATTACATATTTAATTTAAATAAGCTCTTGGTGCTGAAGATCCAGGAACACAAGAGTGAAGAAAAGTATGAGTTCTCACCTTATCTGCAACCTTCAGCTGCTCTCTTAGTGTGTCACTTCCTGCTCCTACTACCTGCAATACAAATATGAGACAGAAAAACAGAAGAGACAATTCTTTATACAGAACAACTGTTCACAGTATACCCGAAGGGAAGAATATCAGGAAAAAAATGGTGCACTCAGTCAAGGATTTATAGCTCTTGCTAATACACTGATAAACATGTCAAATGTTTTTTGGGGAAAACAGCATCAGATGAATGACTTTACCTTGGCTTGATCCATCAAAGGCTGAATTCTTTCTCTAGCGGCCTGCTCAGCTTTTTCAGCCCATTGTGTCGGAGAGCCCACTGTGGTCCTACCATGGTCACATATTTATACACATCAATGCAAAAACACACTCGAATGATCAAAAAGTTATTTTGTAAATAAAAAATGTAATTAAAAAATGTAAAAAACAATTATTTTATAAAACATTCAAAAATGTAAAAAATATATACAAAAATTAAAAACATTTGAACATTGTCTTACTAATTTCAAATAAATTTAAATTTTAAATAAAAATTTATGCCAATGGCATACAAAAGGAATGACTGACTAAATGACTATTGATACTTTATTTATACATTATGTTACTACAATATTAATTGTACAAGTATTACATTAAAAAGGTATTTATTTATTTATTCATTTAAATTACTTTAATTTACATTTGTTTAAGTTAACTTCAAATTTAATGTAGTGGTATATTTACTAAATTAACTAAAAAGACAGATGATATGAGACTCTAGTTAATATCCAGCTAGTTTGTCTAGATCTTGATTTCTATACATCATTATTCAACTCAAATGGATTGTCAACTTCCTTTTTGCTCATTTAAATTGATGTCAATCAATGAAATTCTGTGATAAAATGTTAGCTCATTTTAATTAACTTAATTAAACAAGCAGCAAAACTCATTTCTTGCATTTACAGTTCATTGGTGACCAGTGGTTCGCCATAATAAAGCTGCTGTCGTACCGGAGGTTGTTAATGCGGTCAGCCTCCTCTTTACTCAAACGATTCAGTTCTCTCAGTCTGTCTGCAGTCACCCGGTCCAGCCAGGCTTGCCTGCACATAAAAGTGAATGTGATTATCGTTTTTAGATAAAAGGAGAGCCCAGTGATAATATAAATGTGAAAATAAAGTGAAAGAGAGGGTCCATTACGTACCTAAGGGCTTCATTTTGGGCTTGATTTCTATCATGTGCTGAAGGGCTGAGCGCTGTGCTGCCACTAGGTCTGGTGTGTGGCTTCTGTCTTTCAGGGCTCTTTTTAGGTGAGAACAGACATCTGGGATCTGGCCGGTTAGACACAGCACTACACAAGTGTATATATAGACATTAGGGGAACACAAAGGTGCAAGCATGAAGTAGTCCTGAGTGCAAGACGAATATGAATAAGAAGCTGGATGTACTGACCGTGGGCGAGGAGGAGAGTGAGGGGATGTTGGTATCCATGGCACAGTGGGCTCTTTCTGAGGTACCTGGTTTTCCCTCAGTCGAGATGAGACAGTGGGCTGCTGGAAACTGGCATCACGAACATGACTGGCCTGCTGAATGAGAAACACTGTGTCTTATCTGTTTTTGCTTTTTACACTACCATTCAAATATTCCTGTTTAGTAAGATTTTTTATGTTTATGAAAGAAGTATTTTATCCTCAACAAGACAACATTTATTTGAATTCTTACAAATTTAAATATGTTTTCTATTTTAATACATATTAAAATATAATTTATTTATAATTTATATTATATTATATTGATTTTGTGGAAACTTTGATACATTTTTAATGACATATTTGATGTTAATAGAAAAGCATTTACTTTTGATCAATTTAATGCATCTTTGCTGCATAAAATAAATTGCTTTCAAAATCTTATTTACTCTAAAATTGTAAAAGTTACTGTTTCTCAAAAAAAGCTGAGCTACAGTTAAACTACGTATCAATAAATTATTATTAATAAAAATGATAATAAAAAGAAACCTTAACATGGTCTGGGTTGATAGCACTGGAAGTTTTGTTGGGCTTCTGTGCTTCTGCCACTCTCAGTTTTTGATGATGTAAGAGGCTCTCTAGCCCTGCCCTCAGAACTTCATTGCGCTCCTTCACCAGTGCTTGTGAGGTCCTGTGGGATTTAGCTGCCAGTCTGCTGCCTGCGTTCATTAACAAAATCTCAGATTTTCTTTTGCAATACCCTGAAATCAAATACCTGAAAAGGGAGCAACCAGCACATTCTGCAAGCCAACACAAGATAAATGATTCAATACTGATTTTTATATACATTGGCCCAAAAAGTATTTGTAGAGTTAAAAACTAGATATAATATCAAACAAATGCTGCAATTGTTTTAGGACCTAGGAAAAAAGCATTTCTTTAAAATAAAGTTACTTAGATGTTTTGCTGTATAATGCAAAGACATTCAGACATGACTTCCGGACAGCAGCAATACCAAAACTTTTTTTTTTCTTTAAATGAACATCACTTTGGTTGTCATGACTCACCAGCAGGCTTTTTTGCAGCAGCTGTCTTTTGGGGTCTTTGTAAGGTCCTCTCAGCTGGTTCTCTGGCAGGACGTGGAGGGGACATGCTGCGGGACTTGACCCTGGTAGAAGTCCTTTCCACTGGGTTGACATTTTGCAAATCTCTTTTCTTGGATGTCTCCTGCTTACTTAGTGCTAAGTCCAGCGTCTGAGCAATCACAAACAAAACGGCATTGCATTAAGGCATTCATTGAACGTTTATTGTGTTTATATACGGTACATCACCTCTAATTTCTGTAGGATGTCGAGGGCTGTCTCTGGTACGGCAGATCCTTGGCCCACCTCTACCTTGGCTGAGCAGAGAGAGAGCTGGCGAATCAGCTGCCCCAGCTCTTTGCAGTGGGTGGGCACTCTGTTCTCTGCAGGGTCTGACAGCTGGTTGATAAAGACCTGCATGGCTCTTACAGCCCCCCGGTGAGCAGCAGCCAGTCTGTCCATTGCCCTGGACTGAGAAGACATCCAGAGACACATTGGAACCCCTGCATGACTCATTCTTGCACTTTAAAAATCAAGCTATAATTTTATTTTTTTTTCGAATAAAATGAACTTTGGTACCTTTTTGTTGTGTTTGACATTCTGGAAACGCAGCTTGTCTAGATCCTCCTGTATTTCTTTAACCTTAAACAGAACAACAAAAAGTCCTGATGTGGATCTGTTACGCCGCCTTTTTATCTCCGGCAAATGACAGACCATAGATAAGCAGATGCATGAAAGCGGTTTCATGTACACTGTATCTGTGAAATAGGTGCTTATGAATAATTACGTAGGAAATCCTTAAATACACAATTATGTAAATTAGCCCTAAAAAAAATTATTATATTCTGTCTCATATTTCTTATTTGGGGGTGAAATGCAAACAATCCTATACGAATATCCGAGACCACAAAAAGGCAGCTTACATTACCGTTTTCATTTTTTTTTTAAAAGATTGTATTTGTGAATTGCAGGGTCCCAGACCTGCTGCTGTAACACATAGATGATGCGTGCAGAACGGGCTGCTTGTTCCTGTCGCCGGACCTCCATCCTCTGTTTCTCATCAGGCTCCAGAACCTCCACAGCACATCCTGCTGAAAACCCAAAACTTTTAAAAAGTGTACAAAAACTATGTGCAGGTGCTTAAGATTAATAAGAATACCTTTATTAGCCAGCTGCTCTATTCTTTGCACATACGTGCTGAGCTCCTTCTGTAATTTCTGGATCTCCTGGCTGAGCTGAGGTTCACCGCTGCTGACTCTCGGGTTAAGGGCTTTGGTGGGTGGCTGGCCTTGTTTAAGTTGGCTGTTGGGTTCCTGAGGAGTATAAACAAGCACCTGAGCACCATTTTTAAATAGTTTTTTTGGACCTGACATCTGTTGGAGGACCACGCGAGGACTACAATCTATGTTGCATCTTTGAGAGCTGATATTGTGTGATGTTTCTGCTGGTTCAGGTGACAAACGGCTGATGGATTCCTGGTGTTTCCTGCGCAGATCTCTCCTGGCGAGTCTGACGGCCGCCTGCAGACGCTCTTCTGAGAGGACTGAGAGATGTACCGAGCTGCTGCAGCTCTCCAGATCATCCTGCCTTTCTGTACGGGGTTTAAGTTTCTCTATTATGATGGGAGAAGGGGGTCCCACGCGGGTGGCTCGATTGAGAACACTGGCTACCACTGTGTTATTGAACTGAAGCTGCGAATCAGAACCCAGTTATAAGAATATATATAAGAATATAAGGAAAAAAATGGTTCATCGACAACCAAAAACAGTTTCAAATAAATATAGCATGCAATATTACATTATACAGCACCATACATACACAATACGTCTTGCATCAGTAACTTACTTGTGTTTGCAGACCAGTCATTTGAGACCCAGAGGAGCCTATTTTAATCCATTCACGATTCACAGAGCCCAGTTCTGCAATGGTCATAGCAGAACCCCTTTGGAAATCTGAAATCATCCTGATAATGTGTTTTTACGAGCTGTCGTGATAGAAGTAATCAATTCAGCTACTGCTTGAGTAACGTTAATACTTCTCAGAGCAAATAATTACAAAAACCGATGAGTAAATCCGTGGTGTTATGTTTAAACATGGCAGAAAGTTGCCAAAGAGAAGCTAAAGTCAAGATTTGTTTATAGGAAGTGTCAGACAGTTTAAAACACCGCCATGACAACAAAACACTTCTTCGTGAGTGTCCGTCAGCTGTTATAAAAGCGCTCGTGCATGTCGTCGCCCCCTATCGGACTATTTCCTGCCTTCTGAGGTGACCCAAATAATCTGTACATGGTTTTGAGCTTTACATATCGCAATGTATTGTTAATTTAGTCATGTTATAAAAAAACTACAATCCCACCCCCCACACACACACATATAAGTACACAAAAATATATTTTTTTACATTAAACAGTTTATTGTGTAAATAAAACAAAACAAAAACTTGAGATCCATGAAGTTACTATATTTCCTGTAAAAATATTAAAATATCACATGCAAAAACGTGTAAGCAATTAGGCTGAATAAGTAAAAGAATAAATACAAAGGCATGAAAAAGCATGGAATTGGTAGCACAATAATGACGTCAAATGTAATTAGACACACATGCACACATCTATTACGTAGGACATTACCAGGGTAATCATTTGTACAATATTGTACAAAGCTCAGCTGGTCTCTGCCCTCGTTTACTCTTCAATAAGCTCATGTCAGGGACCCTGTCCCCATGGTAACGCTGCCAACCTCGCTCAAGCGCTGCCACAGAAAAAAGACAGCTTACCTGAATAAATGAGAATCAGAGCACATGAAATATGGGGCATGAACAAAACAAACAATGGGGACAACTGTAGGACAAAACGCAATATAGAGGAAAGAGGAAATCAGGGCAGGAAGGGGCTGAGACTGGCCTGAAGGCCTGTTTTCCAAATCAATGTGTTATTAAGAACGCAGACAACTCAAAAACCCAAAAAGACGCAACCCAGAGTGGCACACAGACGACATTAATATATTTGATTATTTTAAAAAGACCACTCTGAAGTGTAGTCTGAAGCCAGGATATTCCTGCAAGCGACGAGTGTAGAGAAGGTCCAGCTTGCGCATGTTATTCTTGTGTCCTTGGGAGATGATGCGGTGAATGTGTATGTGGAGACTGAAGGTGTAACCAGACATATTATGTGGATGTGCGCTGTTGAGTTGACACACTCGAGTACCCACACTCGTTTCATGCGGCAACTTCTCTATGGGATCAAATTCCTGCCAAATGTATTCAGTTAGAATTTCTCTAGGTGCCATTTTACCATCTTAAGTGAGGTTCCAATCCAAAGGGAAACAAACCCATTCAGTCATTCAGTTCGAAGGGCACTGTGAAGGCATACATCAGTTCATGGGAAGAGGAAAGGGAAAATCACCTAAGCGTCATGGCGCACCTCATCACCAGTTAGAACAGAGCAGAGCTGTTAAAAGAGTTTTTTAAAGGTATTCCAGTTGTCAGGGTGTACTGATCCTGGCAATGTTAGAGCCCTTATGCATTGATTCTGGAAAATTGCCAGGAATGCTTTCTGCGTGAATGCAAACACATCCCACGATTTCTAAAGGGCCTATAGTAACACTGCCAGGAGCAGTCCCGGAACAAGAGCTGTTTAAACAAAAGCTAGGATCAATGCCGTAAAGGTTGTGTTAAATGGTGATTTGCATTACATACTATATCCCAATGTCATGTGTCTTTACGGGATGTGTGTGAATGCGTGCACAGATTCTGGGAAATCCAGAATGAACCAATTAACAAAAATAAAATGATTCCAGGACAAGTAAAAGGACACATTTTCCAATCCCAGGACATGTTTGCATTAACACAAAAGGCACCCTAGATTCAAATCTCACTTAAGCATCTTTATGTAACGGCGCTGGACATTTTGCTTATGTTAGACCACCATCATCCAATCAAAATAGCAAACATTTGACCACTCTTGTGGTCAGTGAGGGGCCGTGTCATAAACTGGGCCTTGGAATGTGCTCTTTAAAACTGCAAGATATAAACTTAAAATGTTGACATTTGAGTTTAAATATTACAATTTCTCACAATTCTAATGTTTTTCTCAGAATAATGACTTCTCTCAGTTGCAAGTTCATAGACATTTCATTTCTCACAACTCTGAGCTTATAGCTCGCCATTTTTTTCTAAAAGTCTAAAAAAAAAAGATCTTAATTTTTTATCTTTTATAAGAAATTCTGAGAAGAAAACTCAGGAACCGTAAACCCCAGAGAAAGCACAAACAAAGTTTTCATTAAGTTTTATACTTTAATGAAGCTTTAAGTAAAACATAACAGGTGTGGTGGTAAAATAAGGATTTTACACCAATTGTAGGTTTGCAGGGATCCTGGAGCCTATCCCAGTTTTATGGTCAGCAGACACCTGGATGTGAGTTGACAGTTCTAGCCACAGAACGCATGCTTTGATAGTGCTATACCAGCTTTCTTCAGACGCTTCAGTTGGTCTGTCAGTTCTCTCCTCTTACATAGAACACCAGAATCTTCTTGGAGCAGCATTTCTGGATCACCTCCAATCATGATAAGCATTGCACTCTGAAGCTGAGAGATGTACCCTTCCAGCATGTGATACCGAACTATCAGTGGAATTTGATTAGCCAGGCGTTCAGAGGTAATCTATAAATACATACCAATAACATTCACATTTAAAATAAGCAATACAATACATTTTCCTAATACAATGTTTAAGGTTTCCTCCAAGAACTATTTGCACCAGAGAATGCACAAACAATCATTAAGTCTTATATTTAATGTAAAACATAACAGGCGTGGTGGTAAAATGACATATTCTGTTGGAGACTGCACAAATCATTCACACTTTATTAAACAAAAATGACTTAAAAGGTGTACAAACCGTTAAATAGGTGATGAGATGGTATCCCATGTCACGCACATCTTGATTGACAGATGATGCCAGCAGCCCTTGATAAGCTACTGATTGTTTTTTTACTTGGTCTTGTTGGTTAATGTATAGATCATCTTGGGAATAAACAAGCTTCTCCATCTTAAACTGTGAAAGTATATTCTCCTCAGCTTTCTCAAACTGCTCATCAAGAATATTTTCATTTGGTTCTTTTGCAGCTCTCACCAATTCAAAGAAGCCGCTAAAATTATCGTTGAGGATATGGTTCACAGAGGAGTGAACGATGGCTGTAAATAACAGAAAGAAAAACAAGAAAACATGAGTCAGAGGAAGTAATTGTAAAAAACTTAAATTGAGGGCAAGGAAAACCATCTTGAACAATGGTTGTTCACCTTTGACATCTCTGAGCAGCTTTAAAGCTGGTTGCTCTAGCTCCTCAATGTGTTCCTTGACAATGCTCTCAAAAGTTCTGTAGTTCGAAAATCCAGGAAGCTCCATTCCTCTGTGAGTCTTCACATACTCTGCTACCTCAACACTGAGGATTTCCTCCGCTTCAGAGAAAAGACAGACAAAATCAGGAAGAGTACAACCATTGGCTTATCAGACATGAAAGTTAAATATGCCTTAGAGAGAAAGGACAACATTTAGAGAAAATAATGAAAGAAAAGGCTGAATTGCACAAAACACAAACACTTATTTGTGAGTTTATTTGATTATAAACTCACTCTTATTGGCTTTGGCATACAGGTCATGTTTCCAGTTTTTAAATTCCTCCCTGATTTTGGAGAAGAGCCTTGCGCCTTTTTTTTTTTTGACTTCTTCTTCTGCCCTCTTTACTTTCTCGAGGGTATCATGTAACTGTTGAACTTTCTGCAGAGCACAAAATCTCATAAAGTGACATATAAAAACAAAGCCAGAAAAAACATTGCTGAGGTGGAGCACACATTATTATTATGTATGTAAAAAGTGCAAATTGAAAGATATGAAAGTGCAATAATGGGTGTAGTTTACATTGTTTTCATCCTGTAAAATAGACTTTATTTTAAAACTACAATTAGACAAACTTCATACTAATAAACTTCCTACAATATGTTTTCCTGCCTAGAGTGAAATAACTATAGCAACGTGTAACAATGATTGAAAAAAATGTAACAATTTCACAGAAACCTCGCAGATTACAATTATGGAAAAATCATATTTTAGAAGTTTTGGACACTGTATCATACACCAAGAAATTTACCGTAGCCAACAAATGTTTCTTGTCATATTCATCAAGAGGAACTCCGTCACCCAGTGCTCGAAGAGCCGCAGACGTCTTCTCTATTTTCATATCCAGTTGTCTCTGCAACTCTGGCAGTGTTTTCTAAAAGTAAAGAAATACTTTTCTGACTTTAGTTTACTCCAGACTTCTTCTCTTTAATGATAAATACTGCTACTAACACTAATAACAATAACAATAGTAACACATTTGGTAACACTTTACTTGAAGACACTGGCAGGTTATGTAGTATTGGTTTATGTAAAGTTGTCATAAC
Organism: Enteromius thamalakanensis; assembly: GCA_032357475.1. Taxonomy (NCBI): domain Eukaryota; kingdom Metazoa; phylum Chordata; class Actinopteri; order Cypriniformes; family Cyprinidae; genus Enteromius; species Enteromius thamalakanensis. The sequence goes on along the minus strand of JAUCMT010000134.1, from coordinate 18,784,457 downwards.
ATTCTCGATCTTTGCATAAAAATGACGTAACTGAGCGAATGACACTTAATGACAATCGTCATAAACATGCATAAAACCTAATCATATTCATTACATATTTTATGTCATGATTATGAAGGTGTCAGGTCAGTCTAATGTACACCCCTTCAAGTAAAGTGTTTTATTTAAGGTGCCTTTCAGATCACTCAAAGTCAACGTACTTCAGGAGGAGCAATAAATAAAACAACAATAAATCACAATGTCAATGAACCAAGCAGCAGTTACCAAAATAAAATAAGAAAAAAGCAAGAAATGTTAGATTTGAATGCAGATCATAATTGTGTATTTCGGTGAGTTTATGATGGAATAACGAGTCTAAATTATGGATGTTAGCTGGGAAGGAATTTCAAAGATGATGAGCAGCACAGCTAAAGACTCTGTGTCCATATGGTTAAACAAGCCAGGGGTGAAAAAACATGACCCAATGAAGAGGAACAAAGAGTTCGAGAAGGAGTGTAGGGCTGGATGAGGTCTGAGAGGTATAGAGCAGGTTTATGAAGGGTTTTGTAAGTGGGAAGAAGAATATTAGGTTTGGAAGTTTGGAGAATTGATAGGAAGCCAATGAAACTGTTGAAAAGAGGGTGCAGTGTGTTATAAAGATAAAGTCTGGATTATAAAACAACAAGAAGCAAAATCAGCTGGAGTTTGTGGAGAAGCCTGCGTGATAAATCAAATAAAAGAGAGAAGTGGTTATATTCTGGTTGAGAAACCCTGGTTTAGTATGTCTTGCAGCATGTTAGCTGGTTTGGTTAAGATGGTTGTAAACTAGCTCATGAACAACTAAGAACCAACTTAAACTTTACTGTGTCAATGTTTTATATCAATACTTTGTATACGCACAATAATGTGTTCAACCAATTCTTTTGTGAGTCTTTCTGCAAGACAGGGTATGGTTGCATATCCTTCTTCAGATAGAGCCCTGTAAGGAAAGAAGTCATTTGGATAATAAGAAGCTGTCAGATTAATGACCAGTGCATTTAAATTATATCTAATGACCATTCTGCACATATGCTGTATTTCACACTATCATGAAATGGTTTGTGCTACACTTTCTGAGAGAAATCATTTCTTGCCTGAAATGAGTATGTTCCTCAAAAAAAGATTTTTCTTTTTCCAGAGCTTTTTTCAGATCAAGTCTTTCATTGATGTCATTCTGGCCTCTGCATTTAACAATCATGTAGCCCTTCTTCAGTTCTATTACTTCGTTTTTCACTGTTTTGACCACCGTCTCCTCCGTGCCTTTGTCCACTAAGTCCGGTTTAGTCAGAATACCTGCAGATTGAAAATTAGTTTATTTGAAGAAAACGTGACAAATATATTCAACACTAATCCACTTATTCAACGAGTAAACAATATGGAAAGCTACCAACCCAAAGTCCTTTCTCCATCTGAATCCATTTGCTTTGCCATCTGCAGTGCCTCGGTGGTGGCAATGTCAATGTTTGCAGGCACCACAACCAAAATGATGGTCTCTTGTCTTTTAATGAACTTTTCAATTAGATCTTTTATCTGTTACACAAAACCAAAATGACAATACTTGCAATAATTTAAGGATCAGTGGGGCTAAAGACCGGACTCGGGTACGACAGCCCTGATCTGTACTTAATACTTGAATGCTGTAAACATTTTAATACATAAATTGCATCTTACTTGTTTGTCGATGTCCTGTGGCTGGTTGCCAGTGGCAACTCTAGCAATGCCTGGCAGGTCAATGAGAGTAAGGTCAGGAACGTTTTCTGACTGGATCTCTAGAGTGATCATCTCATGACTGATCCCTTCTTCATTTCCTGTCAATACTCCCTGAGCTACATAGTGATACAATGACACAATCAACCCGCAAATTAAATATTTGAACAATTTACATGGCATTAAAGTTCTCAATGAAATGTATATTAATACTTTTTAATGTGGAATAATACTGACCATATATGACAAGATTCTCTATTTCCATTGGGTCCTTTATTGGTATCGTTTGATCCCTATATGACAGAATTCCATTCCAGTCCTTACATTCTAATTCCTGGTTAATTCTCTTCAGTTTTAGTACCAAAGGACAGCGTGTCACAATACCTGTGTTTAATAAACTAGATGGTCAGTAGAGCAACGCCTTTATATTCAGAATGACGAAAGAGAAAACAAGTATTTCCCTCCACAGTGTAATGTAACTGATGTACTTGTGTTACCTGTTCCTCTAGGTAGCCCCACTCCAGACAGAGCTTCCAACACAGAACTCTTTCCTGAGCTCTGGTCACCAATGACAGCAATAGCTGGCAGGTTCAGGTCATTTTCAAGACCTAAGGACCTGAATGAGTCTACTAGGTCAATACAGGGACGCACTCTCTCTTCATAGAGCTGGTTCAGAGCACTGCTTTCAGACATGTCTGCAAAATATGATCAAAAACCATAGTTTTATATTTAAGGAACATTTTACCCAAAAATTTTAATTGTGTAATCATTTACTCACCCTTGAGTACTTAACATAAAGAAGGGAAAAAGGTTTGTAATCAGGTTGTTTTGATAACTGTTGACTTCCAGAGTAGGGGGGAAAATACTATGGAAGTCAATAGCTACCCAAAACAGCCAAGTTAACTTTTTTTTAAATATCCTCCTTTGTGTTTGCAGAACAAAGAAATTCATACAGGTTTGGAACTACCTGAGGGTGAGTAAATGAAATACTATTTAAAAATATTTTGGGTGAAATCTTCTTTTAAGTGGTACCTATTTATTTATGCAATAAATCCTAGATGTTGTGCTATAGCAGGGGTGTCCAAACCTGTTCCTGGATGGTCACTGTCCTGCAGAGTTATTAATGTCACCTGAACCTGTTCAAAAATTTGGGGTCAGTAAGATATTTAATGTTTTTTTAAAGATGTTTCTTCTGCTCATCAAGGCTGCATTTATTAGATTAAAAATACAAAAAAACTTTAATATTGTGAAATATTATTTTATTATAAAATAACTGTTTTCTGTGTGAATATATTTTAAAATGTAAATTATTCCTGTGATACAAAGCATCATTACTCCAGTCTTCAGTGTCACATGATCCTTTCAGAAATCATTCTAATATGCT
>JAUCMT010000134.1:18755839-18768010 GCA_032357475.1 Enteromius thamalakanensis | reverse complement strand
GCAATATCATTACCCAATATTTGAATCCAAATCCGTGCGTGGATCACAGCTAAACCGTGACAAAAAAACGTAACAGTTATACAATTTAAGGGCCATTATTGTAACACCGCTACGTTTTGCACTTTGGACCAACGTAGCAAGGGTACGTTTTTGTATGAGACTGGGTTGAGAAAGAAACAGACAGAAAGAAAGAAAAAGAGAGAAGTTAATCAATTTAGGCCTTTAGTTTAGGCTTTCAAACAATGATTAGTAGTAGTAATTACAAATTGTCCCCTCAGGAAATGGTAAATAAATTGATATATTCCTTCAGCAGTTTCCCATCTTAATCATGTGTTTTAGCTGCTCACCACCTCCCCCTAGTGGCGAAGCGTTATAAGTCTTGGTGTGATGATACCATTCTTAAAACATTTCATGATTCAGCAGGTTGAAGGAGCCCCACTCAGGCATGAAGTCTGTCAGACTGCGAGAGCATGAAACTCCAAGCTTGAGAGGCCTGAGAGGATGTGTATACAACAGACAAGAGGGGCCTCTTTGCGTTTTTTTGCTCATGACTTTATCTACATCGCTTCTCATCACAGACTCTGTCCAGGGCTGTTGCCAGCAACCAGGATCTCATTCCGACAGGGAATATCCCTCTCTCGTGACTCCCTCAGGCACTCGGTTGCCATAAATTATGCAGCCTAGCGCAGGAAAGTGTCTACACCTGTGTTATTGGTAGACTCCCTCTAGGATGGTAAGAATGTGCTTCAAAGGAGACAACATCTGCAGTATGAGAAGGTCATGCCTGACCCACATTTGGCACTGAGCGAAACCCTCTCTTATTTCCCATTCTCTATCTTTCAATCTCCATTTGTGGTTTTCACCCTGTCACCCCACGTTTTCACTCTATTTATCCTCTTTTGGCTGTCAAACGCATGTTCACTGCTGTCTCAAGTTTTTCAGTGTCTCATTTATAATAATTAGTTAAAGCAGTAACCTTCCAGTTCCAGAGGCTACAGAGGAGCCCGTATTTTGGACACGGAGCAAATGAATGAGTTGGAGCATGTCTGCACTCGAATAGCTTATTCAAAGAGTCGAGGTGAAAGGCTTTGGAAGCTGAAACTGCATGTTTGTGTGTTTGTGGGTTCATTTAGCTCCATATTTTGTTTCCTGCTCCCCTTAATCCCACATCCTGTCTGGTTCCAAGCAAAATACAGGGTTTAAACTGTTTTTTCTTCTTCAACCTGGTGTTTTATTTACAATCTTTCCTTATTCTCTTGCCTTCCCTGCTATGAAGCGTCCTCAGACCCCGCTGCTTAAGAACTCAAACACCACAACATCCACCTCCAGCCCTGCACATGTGTAGAAAGCATTATGGTTAAGATCCACCTCATGGGGGCATCTAAGCAAGTTCAGGGATTAGGTTTCCTCAAGCAGGTAGCCTTACATGGAGCCAAGCCAAAGAGGACTGGGGGGAGATTTTAACAGAGATCATGTTTGATTTTGCTTGGTCCAGTAAGATCTCCCTGTGCAGGCGCCTGGAAGTGTGAACGCAAGTATCCGTTAAACCCGTCATTAATCTATAACGTTCCTGCCATAATATTGCCACTGCTTGCCAATGCTTCTGGCAGTTTCATGTCTGTAACATTCAGGTCAGATTAATTCTGATTCAAACAGAAAGTAGAATACCTGCAACCACACTCTTAAAACGGCCTACTAAACTAACATCTACATTCAGAAGCTGAAAAGGACAATAAAAATTATGCAAATTTTATCAGGGGAACCCAGCCAAACAAAATGTGTAATTTCTACTGGGAGAACCCACCTCGAAATGCAACTGTGATAGTTTTGTACTGGTTTTGAATTGCAATTAGGCAGGATTTGTTATGAAAACTTGGCAACCCTTGCTGTTGGACAAGGTTTAAAGTTTACTTACGTTACCTTGCTGTACACATCAACACCAGCCATCTTCCTGTTAGTCTTTACTTTTCAGTTCATTTTTCAATTTAAATCTATTTTAATTAATTACAAACTTTTCTCGAGGCACAGAATAGGAATTGAATAATTCTGATTCCAAATCAGTTCTGTATTATTTAATTCACATTTGAAACACCGAATCATAAGTCATTGGTTACACTTTATTTAGATAGACCACTTTAGACGTTCTACTAACTACAAGTAACTTCGTCAACTACATGTCAACTAATTCTTATTAATCAATTTACACGTCTACAAACTCTCAGACTGGACTCTTAGGGATAGGGTTAGTAGAATAAGTTGACATACTTGCAAAGATTCTTATAGTCAGTATATGGTACGTAGAGAACAAATCAAAATAAAATGTTAGAAGATATTAAACAGGAAGTCTACTAATACTGATACTGCTAGATAAAACGTAGTTGTGACGAGTGAAAAACAGGAAACAGTTGCAGATACAGTCACAATGTTTATTGACAAAGTCAATTCAATCAAGAGTTCAGTAAAGACAAAACAGCGTGAAGGCTGTCAGGAGATGCTGGCTGGTAGCACAGGAACCACAGCGGGCAATCCTGAAAGGAGACGCGATCCTCTGTGATTTTCTACCGGAGATAGCGGATACAGGAGCTGGCCAGAGGAGACAGAAACCCAGAAGCAAACATGCATGAGTAGAACTCCGTGCAGCAAAACAGAGGAACTGACGAGGACAGGACAGGTTAGCACACTTTAAATAGTGTTGGGTAACGAGCCACAGCTGAAATTAGTTAGCTCATTACCCACACTCAGCCACAACTACTCATTCAAACACACAACAGACATGAATGAGATTGTGAACCCATGAACCGTGACAGTAGTTGCAAAGTTAAGTGGACTATCGAAATAGAGTATTTTCAAGTCTACTTTTAGAAACAAATTAAGAATCGAATATTTGTCACATTAACATTTTGTGAGCAACAAGTTGTTTTCCACAGTAAAACTGCACTCTGGCAGCCTGCATGGCCTTATCTCTATTCAAAAAATGGTGAAACCATACATTCAGTGGACAATGGGCTCCATCAATTCACAGTTCACTTGATAATAATCACTGTTAAATTAAACCACTCCCTGGGGACTTACTACACAGGCACACAAAATACGGTCATAGGGGAATGTGGGGCCTAAAGTTTTCATTTTCTCTATTTTTAACCCTTCTCAATTCTACTCACTGTGTGCCTCAGACACTCTGCAGTTGTTCATTTGAAACTGTTAGTTCTGTAAAATGAAATACCAAAGAGATGAAGCAAGTAACATTTGCTGATGGCTAATGATTTACACAGAGCAGGGATGGGGCTTAAGTCCATCTGCTGAGTGATTCATCACTGGCTATTCACCAAATAAATAAATAAATAAATATACGGGCGTGCTTAAATCTTGATTCAATTTCAATTATTTTGTAATTTGATCTGTACATTTCTGTCACTCCTGCTCTAGGAAAAACAGAAGTCTGTTACAATGTACAAAGCAGTCTAGAAACGAGATGAACAATGCAACAATATTAGCAATTAGTAGCAACATTCTGTAAAGTAATTTTCAATACAAATAAATTTGTAGGATGGTGGCAGTTGTGTTTGCATGAATCAAAACGAGAAAATCCATGTTTGCATGTTTCAAAGACCGAATCAGTGAAGATTTCTCTGTGGAATCATGAGCAATTGACCATTACCAGGTATTCAACTGTGAAACATTATTATTTAAAAAAATAAACTGAAATAATGCAGGCTAATGGCTTCAACAAAATACATCATATATTAACAGCCCCATAGCTCACAGTATGTCTGGCTGTAAAAACGTACATGTCATCATTAAAATCAACAGCCCAGCTGAGAAAATGAACAGCATTTTAACTTCCAGAAACCAACTGTTGCACTATATAAAGTAACATAACGCAAGGAATCATTTCACAGATTGACCAACAAATGATAAGCAAGCAGCATTGAAAAATGACATAGCTGAGATATTGTTTAATACACATGGTAAATAGTTGGGATGATATAGCTGTGATGTAAACCTAACCTCAAGCTGACATTCACAAATGTATATTTTATTCACCTTACAAACATTAAACATGCAACTTTAATCACATTAGCAACCTCTAGTATTTACACGTCACGTTGCTACAACAGTGATGTGGACCTCAGCACCAATATAGCAATACGCCAAGCACAATACCATGCCAAAGGTTCGATCCCGACTAATTGATCAAAATTAGACCATTGTTTTCTTTGAGTTTGCTTTTAGGTCGGGTAATTGCAGTTGTCACTCATACCATTTCAAACCTGATAGTAATTTGTACCCTGAGTGTTGATTTCCTGAATTGTTTCTCTCTCGACATGTCGGAACGAAAGCAATAAAGCAATTTGAATGTCACTCTAGTGACATTTGAATGTCTGACTCACGAGTCAGTCTAAGAATCTGGATCACGTACAGCCACAGACTGTGACTGTATGATTTGTGCCTTTCACGCAACTTTATTGACTTTTTTGTTCTTGCACGGACTGGAGCGCTCCCAAAATTTCGGAAGGTTTGTTTGGTGAGATAATCTTAACAAAAGAGCACATGTTGATGGGTGCACGTCACTCCCCTTGTTCCTGTGCCGACTGGCATTACATTGTCAATGATAGATTGTACTTTTATTCTTTCGTGTGCTTCCTGTATATCTTAGAGGGAGCCAAATATTGTCAGGACTGCCTGAGGATACGGAATATATATAAGTATGTGTGTGAGAGAGAGTGTATGATTAAACCGGATAAATATTTAAATTTAAGTTTGAAGAACTTTCTAAGCCAATTTAAAGGGTAATAAAATCTTGCTGTGGAAAGGGCGCACGACTCAAACAGAAGAATAACTTTTAGTGTCTGTAACATTTTTAATTTTTAACTGCCTATATATGTACTATATATATTCAGGTACTATACAAACTACAGAATGGTTATATGAACAACAAGGGATCTAGACATTAAAGGCCAATGCAGGATGAAATAAACATGTGTCATCTTATTAGGAACTGTGAGTAATTGGATGAAGTGTGGCTCTAGCACACATACATTTATGCAGTTTGCCTAGATGCTGAAACATATATTAATCACATACTGACATAATCTTAAATTAACAAATAGAGATGCACAAACATTTAAATCTTTATGAATAATTTTAGCTTGAGTCCATGAAATTAATAGGTTAATTTTTTATTGTATTTAATCAGTGAGATTAATTAAAGGTATAATGCAGTTTAGTTATTATAATAATAATAACATTATAGTTTAATTTTGGTGTGTAATTGTTGATTCCGTGTTCAATTGATTAAATATTTAATGTGTACCAAGTCTAAAGTTTAACTATTTCAAAATGATTAAAGATGATATATTTATTAAACCAGCAAAACAAGGGGACTGTTAATAAGGGTCCTCAGCAAGGACTGGTGGGACAGCTTTACTGACAATGATGAAGGAGAATTTTAGAATGGATGAGTTATTCAGCTCGTTCTACTTCCACAAGAACTTTCCAGTTCAAGTGCAAGAACTATGCATTCTTTTATATTTTGTTCTAGCAAGCATGCTGATTGTAGGTTGTATATATATTCATAATAGGTTTTCCAAACCTGGATTTGGGGATCCTCTGCCATTCCTCCTTGCAGATCCTCTCCAGTTCTGTCAGGTTGGATGGTAAACGTTGGTGGACACATCATCCTCCAGATCATCTTTAAAACATGGAACCAATGTCATACACAATGTCAAACAAAGCTAAAACCTAGATATTTTAGGCAATATAGAAATCCTAGCCAGGATGCATCCTTAGAAAATGGCATGTATGGTCACCTTAGTTGACATGTGCTTAGTGTTTTCTGAGCTGTTGTTATCATGTTGCTTTGTGGTGCTGGATTCTTCTGTGCAGTTTTTCATGCACTTCAGCATGGTTGTTATGGGGTTTGGAGTGGTTGGTTGACCTGTGGTTAACAGCTGGGTTACGGTAAGGAAGGATCCCTCACACAATTTGCAGATTGACAAGCTGTGAAGATTTACAGTATGTGCATCAGTGACACTGTGTCACACCACCAGGAGGTGCTGAGTCCAGCCCTGCCGAGTTCACACGCTCACAATCACCTGAGTTTTAATCACGTCACCCCGCTTATTCCACCTGTGGAGAAAAAATATAAAGGATACATCATTCTCACTTAGCTATATTCACTATGAAGAAGGAAAAGCTACATCAGAAGTTCACAGTTTACCCACCTTACGAACTGCAGGACGGCGCTTCCCTCAACACACTGCCCAGTCAAGAATGAACTGCTGATTATGTGCAGTTTACCTTATTTTAATAAATACATTTGTTAAACATAACTCCACTCTCCGTCTCCCTTCCTACTGAGCGTTACACACTGAGAGTTACACCGGTGGTACTTCACAACTACTGGCAGGGTCACCCATAGTGCACAGGTTTCAGCTGAGATCCAAGAAAAAGACAAAATGCCTGATTGGACAGCAACAGACTGGCCTGATGTTCCTGGCAGGAGATCACATCCTTGTGTATACAGACAAGTTGGAAACAAATACAGTAAAAATGTAGCAAGTTTAATTCAATTTTTGTTTAGTTTAAAAAATAAAACTATACAACGCTGAAAAAGGTAAAAAAGGTATTCTGGGTTTATATAATTTTAAATTAAAACAAAAAAAGTATTTGAAACTTTGACAATAAGACAAATGCACAGGACTAAGTATGTTAACTGCTAGTAATGGAAAGAACTACAATCCCATTAAGCTCTGCGAATGACAGTGACTTCATTCAAAACGTCTTTCAGTATGTTTTAGATGCTAATACACCATATGTTGTTCTCTCGTGACATTGTGTGTTTCTGACCTCTGATGGGTGGAGTTCACTCTAGTCCCACATTCACAGTTCATTTGTCTGCAAATTCATACATCAGCCAGAATTCCCCTGGTCCTCAGCACGGCAGCAATGCTGTCTGTCAACCCACTCCAGATTAAATAGAGACTGCTGTCAGCTCCCATACACAGCCACACTATATTATTCGCTGCAAGCGTGGAACATTTTGTGTTGAATATCACAGTTCAGCCTTTTAATTTTAGTTGGGAAGACTTAATTAAATATAAGGCGGGTTTAATGAGCCCTTAGTTTCCAGACAAATCTCCTAAAACCTAAAGGAGAAAAACTATTATCATATCTTGCTCTCATTTCACATTCTACAAACACCTTAATCTTTATATTCAGAGTTTTAAACACTGCTTAAGTCTGTGAATAAAGGCAGAGCTAACTTTATAAGCATAAATAAATCATTTAAATCTAAAAGCTGAGAGTCATCATATAATAGCTAATTAAAAAATGTAATTAGATATTGTCTTATTTTTAGATACACTCTGAACAATTGTGTTCTATTAACATTTCTGTGAATCAATGTAAAAAAAGTAACCCATCATACTGTAATGTGTTTTGTTCTATTTAATGAAAAAGTTCTACATTATTTTTCTTCATATTAATGTGCAATTTACCATACAGAACATTATTACACTAAGCATACGTTACAGGGTTTCAGCACCAAGCTTGTCAGGATAGACGAGGTTTAATTGTTGCTTTCAAAGGACATATCATCTGATTGTGGATTATGTTTTTCCTGTTGTTAGAAAAGGTGAGATGGGCAAAAGCCCTGCCAACACTGTGACAGGTCACATTCAAATATGAAAACAGCCCAAATCCCTAAACAAAAATACGATGCCTGTAATCCTCTAATGACGTGTGTCTGATTAAGATCATAATCGCTCTAACGAGAAGTGAAGCGAAAGAGCTGCTAACTCGTTTTTTCAAGCAACTTTAGTTTTAGCCCAGTAAAATGAATATCTTACTGAAATCTGTATATCCTGCCATCTGCTGGACACCCAGAGTTATAGTTATTTTCTTCGATTTTTGTTTTAGACTTTTATTAACATGTAAACCATTCACTGTGTGCATTTGAAAATACATTCTGGATAGTCTGATCCTTTCAAATTCATACTTTTTAAATCCACTTGTTGTAATTTGTGTAATTTGGCCACTTGGTGTTTATTTCAACATTAAAGTAGCCTAATTAAATTCCCCTGTGATGCTGTAATTAAATAACGGAATGTTGGAATCACATGTCTTTGATTAAAAAATAAACAAATAAATGTTTAACTTCCTGACATTTTTTTTGTTTTCATTATTGTTTTATTTAATGTAGAAATTCACACCGGAAACAGCATTCCATTATTAAATAATAAAATGCTTTTTAATTAAAAAAATGTCTGCTTATATAAAGTTTTTGAACCCCACTGACTTTAATTAAAAGAATAAAAACACTTCTTCATACAATGTGTACTCTTTGTGTTGGAAGAAATTATGACATGTCAATTTTTGTATGATCTATGGCTTTAAACAGTTATGTCCAACAAAAAGTTTACTTCCTTAAAAAAACAGATCCTCTTTTGCTTAAAAAGGAAAACAGATTTTTGCAGACACATCATATGATTTTCTGTCATAAGAGACTATAAGGAAATTTTTCGGTTTAAAGTAAAATATTTCTGAATGATTCATAAACGTTGAGTGTCTACACAGCTGTTGATAAACATTAAATGTCTATGGATTTCATGTGGATTTTATGCAAGGTAACGTCTGCAGATCTTTTTTCATACACAAACAGCAACATTATACACAATAAAGCAAATAAATAAACAAACAAGCTTGATAGAAACCAACCAAATTATTATTTGTTTCAAATCTTTGAAATAGTTTTTAAATCATCACTACCAGTTTTCTCAGCTAAACTCCATGAGATTAGAAGTTCCACAGGTGACATTGCGGGAAGTCTCACATTCATTAACAGCTGTGTGAACCCTTTCCTTTATGCTGTGGCTTCGAAGACTTTGGGTCAACAAAAATGAACACCTCTGCAGTACAATCAAAGGGACAAGCTGTTTACAGTTCTCATCTGTGAACAGACATTTTTAAACAAAGTTAAGCAAACAGTCTGGATTCTGGATGAAAAGTGGCTGATGCTTTTATTCAAAGAGACGTAATACTGTACCTAAGGTTTACAATTTATCATACAGTCCGTTATCTTGCTGTTCCCTTTCAGTCGGTCACTTCGACGTCACGTCGGTGACCGACGAATACCAATCTCGCTTCGAGATGCCAAAACAACTCTGCGTGTACAAACACACCAATGAATTTCATTGGCATACACTGATTAGGATCAGCTGAACCCAATCGCAGTGCGAGTATAAGTCAGCAGATCTAGCGTTCATTAGCTTTTCGCTTCAAAGCCGAGCAGTTCATGCGAACGTTCTGAGAGCCATTCTACTCTGCGAAACGACGGAGAAAGGCGGGTGTTACAGCAATGCAGCGATGATGGTTCCAGTCGAGTGGCGGTAACATTTGCAGTGTACGATCTGCATTTGTTTACCGAGCGGCCATCTTCCCTGTTTGCTTCAGCCTTTCACAAAAGAGCAAATGCTAAAAGTACTCACGGGATGGAACGTCTTTTTAAAGACGCTTCCTTTAACGAGCAATGGTTTACCTTCCGTGTGCTGTTGAATGTGGCTGTTTCCTGACATCAGCGGACAGTCACGGACGTTGTGTACATGCCTTTGAGCATGCTAGAGCGGCGTTCATGGATAGTCATCTTCCTGCATGAGAAACCTGAAATATCTCGGAGTTACGGATAAGGCTTATTATGATAGGAAAGGAAGTTCCTTTTTCTTTCTCGCGTTCGGGGGGCTCGTGCTGGCAGCGTCCACGGAGCTTCCGGTTCCAGAGAGGAGAGGGCTAGCCTTAAAGTGACCGTACAGAACTCTCAACGGAGAGCGCCTCCTGTCGCCCGTACTCCAACACTGTTGAAGTCTCCATTGGGCAGCCTGATTAACCAGAAATGGTGTCAGATGTCACCTTTTGGAGCTCCCCGTGATGATCAGATGTCAGTTACTGCATTGGAAGGAGAGTGCAGTTCTGGAAGTGAGGCATTCGATTTTGGAACAGTGTCCGATGGACACTTAACCATACCGGATGCTGATTCAGTACTGTCGCTATGCTTCCCGGGCCACCAGGGGAATCGGCTGAGGTGTGCCCCGTACTGAGATGCGGAGGCCACTCCGGTGCCTTTCCTTCCCGGAAGTGCATGATGAGCCTACTTGGTCGTGGAAGGCACTTTTTACTGCCAGGAAGTGATCAAGTGGTTCGTCCTCCTTCACCTCCCTTGACGGTGACGTAGAGAGGGGCTGCACGGGGGTCCTCCAGGTTGCTCTGTTGCCCAGCTGTCCCCACCGCCAAAGCACCCGCGCCCAGATTTGTAGAAACTCCACATCTGGACCCTGGACGGGATGCGGAGGTTCTAAGTGGCCTACCTCAAGGGGTAGTTGACACTATTTCTTCTGCGAGAGCACCTTCTACAAGAGCTGCCTACGCGTTGAAGTGGAACCTGTTCGTCAAGTGGTGTTCTTCTCGAAGAGAAGACCCCCGAACATGCCCGATTGAATCCGTGCTTCTCTTTCTGCAGCAAGGGGTTGGAGTGAAGGCTGTCTCCCTTCACTTTTAAAGTCTATGTGGCTGCTATCGCTGCAAAACACGACCTCGTCAATGACATGGCAATGACAATGGCATTACGGTGTTACGTAGATCGGACACAGGCTTGGAGCCCCTGAGTGTTACCAAGAGGATCTCAGGTGGTAGAGCCCCCCCTGGGACGTCCCATTGTCCAGTTACTTATAGTGTGGTACTGGTCCATGTGCAGAGTCTACCTCCCTACAGACCAAACACAGGGGGTTGGTGACTCTTACATGGGGCTGGAAGGGACAGTCTCTATGGCCCTTTGGTAGGGATCCCTATTCGTCGGTCACCGACATGACGTCGAAGTGACCGACTGAAAGGGAACGTCTCAGTTACGTATTGTAACTCTCGTTCCCTGAAGAAGGGAACAGAGACGTCACGTCCCGTCGCCAAGGGCTGTACTGCCGCTAGGGGCCGAAACACCGGCTCGGCTCCTCAGCGAAAACCTAATGAACGCTAGATCTGCTGACCTACTTATACTCGTGCTGTGATTGAGTTCAGCTGATCCTAATCAGTGTATGCCAATGAAATTCATTGGCGTGTTTACATACACGCAATTGTTTTGGCATCTCGAAGCGAGATTCCTATTCGTCGGTCACCGACGTGACGTCTCCGTTCCCTTCTTCAGGGAACGAGGGTTACAATCCGTAACCGAGACATTAACATGATAAGCTAGTTACTTAAACATTGTTAGCATGATTAGCTAGTTACTTGCATGTTGTTAAGCATGATACGCTAGTTACTAGCATGTTGTTAGCATGATAAGTAAGTTACTAGCATGTTGTTAGCCTGATAAGTTAGTTACTTGAACATTGTAAGCATGATTAGCTAGTTAATAGTATGTTGTTAGCATGAAAAGCTAGTTACTAGCATGTTGTTAGCATGAAAAGCTAGTTACTACCATTTAAATTTCCAGGTGAAAAAGACGTAGTATTAAATGTATTAAAAATACATTGAAAAATACTTGAATTTCAAGTAATATGTTTATAATAAATTTGTTGCTTATGTTGTTTATAATAAATATGCTTATTTAAAGTGCATTAGAAATATATTCAATTTCATTTTAATATATTTCTAAAAAGTATAATGGAGGGGTTGATCGTAAAGTGGGTGGACATTGTCACCAGGTGTCTGTTCTCAGTTCTGTGGGTCAGTTTTCAAGATAACTTTTTATGACCTTTTACGGCTTACTCTTGGGCCACGGGAATGTCTTTTTGTTCTCCTTCACAGGGCAAGGCAGGCCAGGTTTATTGTCTTTTGGGGTCATCACATGTCTTTTGGGAGGATTACATTTTCAACGAATAAACTTTCAAATCTTACAGGCTCTTTTGGGTTCGCTGAAGACCAGTCATGCTGCTGCGTTCTGGATCATTTTTGTCTCCACTCACCTTGTCTGTTGTTATGGTTTTTCATTGATGTCTCCACCCAGTAACCCATTATCATGTTTTTATAAGCTCCATTTGTAGTATGTATCAAGGGCGAAATTGTCAATCACACATTGGGGGGGACAGCTGTGGGACTTTTTGTGTTAGCGCATGCAAATTCTACAATTCGAAATTCTAGTGAAATTCACCTGGTCGTTATCTAAGGGATTATGTCAGCCAAAAA
>JAUCMT010000134.1:18727859-18748103 GCA_032357475.1 Enteromius thamalakanensis | reverse complement strand
ATTAGAAAGTATTACAGGTGTGCATCTTAATACAGAACAATGACACTGACATGTTTTAAGATATGTCAGAGCAAGATATCTTCATCTGAAACAGCTCAAACATGCAATTTAGTCTGGGACTAGCTTAAGCCTTGTCTGTGAAACTGGAGGATAAAGTTTTAAATAATCAATAAATACCATCCAAGACTGAGACCAAGACCCCCACCCCCATTTTTATGCCTACAATTACCTTTGCCATCAGAATAAAGCTCTTAAAAATACATTTTAAAATAAACTCAAATACTAAAGAGTTTTAAATTGCCATATTTCACAATATTAATGTTTTGAATGCTAAAGTATGGCACCTAATTTAATAAGTATCATTAATAAGCATGTACATAAGAGAACTAATACCAGCTAAGTGCGTTTTAATGTGATGCAAAGATTAAGAATTACATTAACTCCTTTTCACTCATGTCACCTACACAAAGGTGACCCTCGTGTGGACTAAGAGGAGACAACAGTGACAGACCTGTCAGACCATTCTTCAGCTGCACACACACACAGTGACTTTAAGGGTCTGTTGGCTTTTATGAGGGATTTAAAAGAGTTATATTGCTTTCCTCAAGTGGATGGCTTGATTTAAAATATGACCATGCAGGGGTGTACATTATTTGGATAGGTACTGTAGCACTGGGTGTAATGGTGCCCTGATTAATAACACAAATCAAAAACAAATGCAGTAAGACTTGAGGAAGTGCATTGTACATTCTTCATCTTCTTATAGATCGAGCCATTTTTTAAATGGTCTGCCCAAAACAAGCCACCCAAACTTGCATATGATAGATTTTGGCTTAAAAACTTGTAATTTATATTTGTTCTGCCATTAAACGCCAGTGTGTAATCTTGTTTCCATCCATTCAAAGCTTTCATCAGGCCTCAGGGGCAGATAGAGATTCCTCAGTCTCTCAGTCTGGTCTCGGTGTTCAATTTATTGTGAGTTTGGGACTCAGTCCTCTGGAGAACTGCCGAGACCTCTGATAGCTCTGACATACATGTACAAGCAGAGGCCGATGGCTGTGGACGGCATGATAAATATGGATCTTAGTCCAAACACCCACTCACTCTGATAAAAAAGATTCTGCTGAGGTTTTTCTCAGGGAGGTTGCCTAATAACTATCGATGCGACACAAACAACTTTTATGATTCTGTCAAAAATTTGAGGTTCTCAGTGCAGCTGACAGAGAGAAAAGGAAACAGCATTTAAGTTAAAACGGATAGTTTATTTTTTCAATATATATTTTTCTTCAGTAATAATGAATGGGAAATACCGTTTAAGAAAATGGTGAAAACATGAAAACATTTCAAACATACATAAAGACAAGTGATACACGTGATATATTAACTAGTAGTCATAAGCTCTGAAGTAAACTCACATGTTCAAAAAGCATGCAAGATAAATTTGTATACTACATAAAATAAAAACACTTGCAAAACAGCTTCTAGCTTCACTTTTAAATTCATAACCAACGACATCTACAACGCTATTTGAACACATCCTGAAATAATGACATGCAGTTAGTCCAGTACCTTGATGATTTTAGGGGATTTTTACCTCGAATGAGTCATGTAAAATGAGTCGTTTGGTTTAGGTTACTCAGGTTTTTAGAATAGATGCAAATGTGATCAAGTTCCTTTTGCCAAGGTCCTGAAAGAATATATATATATATATTCATTTATTTATCTATATGCTATACAAAATATTCCAGACAAAAACAATGCTATGTTAGCATGACTGGGCTTGTATGGCAGTCTAAGTAATGCTGACAGGAGTGTGTGGTTAGCTGACAGAACACGGGTCATCTTTACTGGGCTTCACCTCTCCCTGAAGCAGCTGGATCATTACTGCCTTGGTGAGGTAACTGGATGTGCCTTGTTTCCCCAGGGCAGGTGTGTTGTAGAAGGCCTCCATGTTGTCCTGTGGATTATATTTACCTTAGTAACATCACCACGAAATGCTAATGCAAGCAGACACGCTATACAAATTCATACTGGATACTGTGCTTTGAAACAGATCAAATAGTAGGACTCTCAATCTTTTACTTACATAATGTATTTGCATTTTGTATTTATGAATTTTGTATTGTGTGAGGAATATAAATTCAAAATAAGAAAAAGTTCAACAAAAAAAACAAAACAATTGCATATATGAATAGCAAGACATTACTTTAAAAAAGTGTATTTAATCAATATATTGTTTGTTTTGCAAAATAAGAAAACATGCTTTAATGTTACAAAAGATTTCAAATAAATGCAGTTCTTTTAAACTTTATATTCATCAAAAAAACCTAGCAGCACAAATCAGTATATTAGAAATGATTTCTGAGTGATCATGTGATGCTAAAGACTGGAGTAATGGCTGATAAATATTCAGCTTTGACATCAAAGGAATAAACTACATATTAAAATATAATCAGAACAAACAGAAAACAGTTATTATAAAAATTGTAATAATATTTTACAATATTAATGTTTTAATAGTATTTTGTAAAATTAGAACTTTTATTTAACCCAAAATAAACTTTTGAATAGTATTGTAGATTGTAGATTGATCCAAGCATTTGATAACATTAGCTAAACTAAATTGAATCTGTCCTCACCTGTTTCTCAGATCCATCCAGTTTGCTGCGGTCTTTCTGAAAGTCAGCAAAGGCATCCTTAACCAAGCGGTCCAAATCCACAGCCTCCTGAAACTCCAGCTCTGGGTTTCTTTCCAGCAAAATCGACACCACCATCAGCAGCTGCGCTCGGGTCATCAAAGACATACAAAACACAAACAGCAGGCACATGATACGTCCGATTACACATTCAAGTGTTGTAAAACATGTGAAAGCTGTGTCAGGGACAAACTGTGCCTCACCTCCACAATGATCTGCCTGTACTCAGGCAAAACAATGTTCTTTAATGTGTCTTCCACCAACAGAGAAAAGTTCATTTCATACATGGTCATATCTGATAGAGTAGGTTGCTACAAAAAAAAAAGATGAATTCATCTAAAACAATCCTTTAATCAATTATTCCAATTATTTATTATCTATTCATCCTCAACAATACTATGCTTAAGACTGTTTTAGAAAAGTTACCTGAGGTAGACGTTTTCCTCCCACTGCAATGCCATTACGTGTTCTCTCTAGGATTTGCCAAACGCGGTCATAGAAGCCGAGAGGAGTGCGGTTGAGGGAGCCATCGATCTGACGTCTATTGAGCCACGATCTATGGGAGTATAGAAGATTAAATTAATCCTCAAAACTGCTGTAATGGAGAAATCCTTGAATGCTAGCTCTGGAGCCAGATTCTTTTGGGGAAAATTTTCTTTTTCAAAATCTGGGGTCAGTATAAATTTTGTTTATGCTTTTTGAAAGCATATGCCCAACAAGCCTGCATTTATTGGATTATTGGATATAATTTAGTGAGATATTACAATTTGAAATATTTTTTTAATATATAGCTTGACAATGGTGAATGTGTTACAACTGCATTATCAGAAGACTCGATAATTAACCTCGTCTGCCCAATTGAAAACTAGGAATAATCAAATGATGATAAACTGTATGCCACTATTGCAATCGGACACAGCTGATAATTCAGTCTTGGCAGGTATCTACTCTAACACACAGATGGTGGGCATCCTGCACCTGCCAGTCTGTTGAGGTTGGAGAACATCCAGCAGGAGCTGTTTGACATCACTAGGGGACATCTGGTAGATGTCCTGAGGTGGCATGTCCCCAGCACGAATCTTCAACTCGTGTTTCATGGCTTGAACAATCCATCTGATTGAAAAATAGACACAACAAATAAAGATTGGTTTAATGGAACCCCTTTAAATAACTGACAGAAATGAGTTATAGCAATAAATATGATTATTTAATAATGTGAGCATTATTTAGGCTCATGTTGTGAAATGCTTTATTTGAGAGGAGAGTTGATGATGCACCCCACACGGATCTTCAGCATGCCACTGAACAGCTCTGGGTTGTTGGAGATGATCCAGCCGATGTGGATGACAAGCTCCTGCTGCAGCACAGCTTCTCGCTCGCCGTGGGGGCTGCACTTGCTGTATATGATGTCTTTAATGACCCCTGGAGACAGGGGGTTGGAGATCACAATCTCCTCATGCCCAAACAGGCCGAGAGTCACCTGGTAAAACAGAACTGCAGTCAGTGTGCATCGTGATGGAGGATTCCTCAGAAATGCATGTTTTCTTTCTCTCTGAATGGGTGTTGATGTACTCTAAGGGTTATTCACTTTAAAATGTAAACATCAAACCTGGTCTCATGGGACAATGTGACTGTTTTATGAATGGGTGATTTTGTATGAATTTGTACGATTTGGTAAATTTGAGAATGTAGCATGTAGGCCCACTAAATCAACCATCAGAGGTGTTGCGTCAATCAATCAGTCAGTAAATGCTGCTATATACCCAACGTTGTTTTATTAAAATTGTATTGGTTTAGTTTAGTTATTATTTCATTCAGTCAATTTCATAATATTATCTACATTTTAAAACTACCACTGTATTAGACATCAAGTGGCATTTAAAGTATATAAGAAAGATAGCAGAAATAGCTGTCCTTTAAAAGATCTATTCTCTTAAAAGCTATTTGGGTACTTTATGACTGACAAATTTTAGTGGGAAAAAAAGTCACCAAAAGACCAGCTGTTACCTGAAAAAAATGTGAAGGCCCAGAAATGCTAATTGTTGTAACAGGAATGTTGTAAAACATCTAGCATGATTTGTTAAGCAGATGCCAATTGGGGCCAGATTTACTAAGCAGGGCAAATTAGCACACGAGCACAATTCCAAAACAGCATGGCTGGATTTGAACATTTTTGCAGGTGATTTACTGACAACATTACAAGTCAAGCAAAAGGACAGACACAAATTCGAGAAGTTAAAAAAGCATTATCATTGGGTGCGAGTTATCTAGAAGACTTATCTAAAAGACACAGACGTTAAAAACTTAGTAAATAGTAAATATTGCTGCCCGATTCCTTTTAATACTCTCTCCCATCAATTTTGCATCTAAAACAAATGCCTATTCCATAAGGTCAGGCACAAAAATAACTGTGTCCACACCTTTTCAGCTCTAACTCTTCATTGCGCATCTTTAGTAAATCCTGACACTGGTATTTTAACAGCAAAAGATGGTTTGCGATCTATCTCAAACTGTTAGTAAATCTGGCCATTGGTATTTTGTTATTTTAGTTATGCAACGAAATGTATATTTTTTTTCAAGTGTGGATTATTAAGTATGTGGTGGTTTGCTCTGCATGATCTGCTTATGTATCTCCTTACAGTTCCCAGCAGACATCAATATTGCTCTGCTATGCCAATTTACTCAAATACACATTAAGCAGGGAGCAGACAGATAAGGGCTCAGCTTCTTTAAATTAAATAAGGCTAAGACTCTATAATTCTACATGCAGGTCAGCTCAGACTGCTCTTGTATGCAAAGAATGACCCATTTTCAAACCAAAATGTACCCATTTATCTTACCCACAACATTAGGCCCCTAGGATGCAATTTATATGCAGATTCACTGCTAGTGTGCTACTCTGATGAATCATTTCACAACCACCAGGGGCTAAAGAGGCCTATGTTGGGAAACTATGGCAGTTCATTAAACAAACACTCCACACCACACCACACGTAATGTTTGTCTTACCACAAAGCAAATAAAAGGTAAATGTACAATGATGTTAAATGCAATGCACAGATCAATGGGAAGGCTGCAGGAGTTTGGGGTAAAAGCGAATGAAAGGGCAGCAGGTTAGCTTTGGCAGTGGTGACTAATGCGATTAGAAACTATCCTGTTGCTTAATAGGAAGAGGAGTCCATCATGACTGAAACATACATTTGATGTGAATTTAAGGCTAATTTTATCCTATAGTACGTGAACATTAAAAAGTTTGTGGGAAATTCGATTGAAATTTATATTTTTGACTTCATAACAATTTCTTAGGCCCCTGTTCCTGTTTTCCACTTACCTGCTTGCCATGCACTAAAACGCTAGTAATGCTCGGTGCAAGGCTGTCCACTAGTTTAGTTAAGAGACTGGCAGCAAGGCGCACAATGGACCTGGTGAATACAACACAGTACAACAGAGATGATCTCACTCATTCAATGGAGCCAAACATAAATGGAGCTGCACTAAAGACTATTACAAAATAGAGATTATTCCTAAAATAAACACCGCTGTCCAAAAGTTTGGGGTCAGTAAGATTATTTTAATCAAACTGATACTTTTATTCTTTAAGGACACATTTAATTGACCAAACGTGATAGCAAGACATTTGTGAAGTTAAAAAATATTTCCATTTCAAGTCCTTTTGAACTTCCTATTCAACACAAAATGCTGAAAAATGTATTTATTTCCAACGTATGAAATGTTTCTTGAGCACCAAATCAGCATGAGTCCCGAAGGATCACGTGACACTTACGTAAAGGCTGTAAAAATGTAGCTTTGTGATCGCAGGAATAAATCACATTTTAAAATATATAAAAATAACATAATTATTGCTGTTGCTGGATTTTTTGATCAAATAAATGCAGACTTGGTGACAATAAAAGACTTTGAGAACATTAAAATATCTTACAGACCCAAAAGTTTTGAACTCAAATGTTGAGACTTGCCGCCTCATAAGTACTGACAAATGATGTAGCTGGAGGTCAAAAGTAATTCATTGCACATATAGGCTACTGTATGACCGAAAAGGTTTGTTACAAGAACTTTGTGAACCCTGCAGAACTACTTTGAACTTTTATTTTTTTTGTATCTAATTGTAATGCAGGATGATGCTCATTTAAATAAATGAGATGTTGTTATATATTCCAAGATTTTGACCCCCGTAGCATTTAAATCCTCATTAATATTTCAAGCCGAGCCCTCTGGGATGAAACCGATCGGAAGAGCTCAGCATCTCAAAATGACAAAGTGGTGCTGGGCATTCAGCTCCTGCTGCTGTTTCTCCTGGAGTACACTTTATAATACAATTTTACACTTGCCACACTTTTGTAATTTGCATGACCATTAATTTATTCATTTATTTGTAAAGCGCTTTCATCCAAAGTCATCTTACCGCATATTCAGGGTCTATGTTTTAGAAATAGGTGAACTCCCTGGAAATTGAATCCATGACTTTAACATAATTTGAACAACAAATTTTAATGTTCACCAATTTCATGTTTAGCTGATGGATTCCTTTGAGGAATTAATATCAATAGGTGTTGTGGACAGGTTATACTGTCATAATGTGACATAATGGGGTTTAGCTCACAAACAAACTGCAAATGAGACACTCTTACAGTGATAACCCCTGCTATGAGACATAAATTTGTGTTATGAAGGATACAAAATAGCTCGCCTCCAAAAAGAAATTACCATATGCGCAAAATAACAATTATATAAAAGAAAAGACAAACTAGTAATGAGCTGCATGGCTTCTCTGTGCATGATTGCAACAGCTTGAGTGAGCGGATGGAAAGAAAAACAAAGGACGAGGGCTGCGTGCTCATGAGTTAACACATCCGTCGGCACGGAGTCAACAGTTACACCACACATGCAGAAGCTGTGTGACCCAATGGCCGATTACCTGCTTGCCATGGACCAACATAGTGGTTATATGAGGAGCTATAGAACCGGCAAACGTCTGGATAACAGCCGCAGCACTACGCACCGCCAGCCTACATGAGGTTTACGAGTTTAAAAATATATATGTGCATAGTGTGTTTAGTTGTATATAACATTAGACATATACAAATATGAGGTATAATCAAAAGTAGGCATACTGGAACTAATATTTCTGAAGGGAGTATTAAAAAAGGAAACTCTTACCAAAGCTTTCTGCTTCCAGCTCTTCTGTAAATTCTCTCCACATCATCTTTAAGATTCTCTGAACAAAAAAAGAAGGTTAAGAATAACACGTTAACTATAAAAACACGTATTTTCAGACAACATCCCTGGAGCATTTAGGCTTGAAGACATGTGGAAGCTCTAGATTGTGACATAAAATCACATATAAGCATTTATTTAATCGCGCCACGCTTCTTCAATAGGTCCGTTTAAGAGTGTGAACCTTCTTGAGCTATGAGATAAACCGTAACTACGGGAATTAAGACTACGACAAGGGTGTGAGCTAGCATTGGCAACCCACTTGCTTAACCATGAAGGCACTAAATGGATTACAGCTGTGGACATTTCATTCAGATGAGCTTTAAAAGCAGCCATGCGGTAAGACGTGTCCTGTGGCTCCTTAAAAAGCTCACCATTTTAATATTGCTGAAGTAATTCAGTCTTACTCTTTTAATCGTTAAAATGCTAGGAAAACGGTCACTGAAATCAAGAGAACCCACACACCATTTCTGCTGAAGAAGTCAGGGCCTTCTTTTTTGAGGAGAATACTGGCCAGCTGGGCTTGACTGGCCAGACAGTCACAGTCCTGATAACAGAACGGGAGTTACATTAGAGCACCTATTTGAAACTCATAATCACACACCGGCAAGATAGTGAGACTCACATTGAATTTCTGTAGAATCTCAAATGTGGATTTATGGAGCCATTCTTCAATGTTGATCTCAGGCTGCTGCTCCAGGTCTGAGGCGTTCGGCGTGCTGGTTTGACGCTTCACTTTCGAGTGCTTGGGCAATTCCAGCTCCTCGAAGCTCTTAAACTCTGGGATCCTACAGAAAGCAGATAAAGGATGGTATTGAGGCAATAAGAAAAGGAAGATGAATCGGAGGCATGCATTAGAAACCATAAGGGTAATTTTTTTCTATTGCCGCAATAAGTGAATCATATTAAACAAAAAGGTGGAGAGGAAAATAAAGGGTTAATTCTTACTCCGCTTCATTGACACGAAGGAAATCCAATTGCTCCACCACAGCGCCTGATATCAGGGTCTATATATTGTTTCCACAAAGAATGTTACATTAGACCGAAGGGAATACACAAGCATTCAGACAAGACATGCAATGATACATGTAATATATTCTAAATGACTGTTAATCACCACACAAAGCAACTCAAGTACCGTAAAAAAGTACTTTCCCCAGTTGTGATATTCTCTGTTATGCTTACTATGGCTATAAAAATGAAATATTTCACAAAGGCAACCTAGTGGAAACACAGTGCATATGTATTGATCCAAAAAACAGATGATAGTATCAGTCAGGTAAAACATATAAACCATCAAGTCAGCACATATGTAATACATAATGTAATATCACACTATTTTCTAAATGCCACCAAAAACACTCTAATCAAATGTTATTTAAATTACTGTGCAATAGAGAACAAAAATTTGACCCTGCAAATTACATCATAACTCAATATGCCTATAAATGACTCTCTGGTGATCTATGCCAGAATTTTCCAATAATTTAATCTGAAATCTTGTCTGAATGCAAGCTCACATTCAGAACAGCCTCCATCCAAACAACAACAAACAAAACCAAGACCTCAACTTTTTTTTTTGACGATCTATTTTATTCAGGTGTACATCACAACATGAAAAACAATGTGACAACCTGTTACATCGTGACTTTAAGCTTCAGCCTGCACACAGATTGAGAATGGTCTGTTATGTTTATACAGCAGAACTGGTGTTTTTTTTTCTCCATAATAAGTTAATCCAGGGCCCAAGGCTGCATAACATCATTATACTATAATACTAGCACCACTATATGTTATTGTACAGGCACAGGCTGTTTTCTGATGTCGTTTCAAACTTCTGTATGAGGTGCTATTGCCCTTGGAAAAATTTTGAGAGGCTGACCAACTCTGTGAACATTTACCAGAACTCAGGGTCTAGGGGCTCACATTGTGTTCAATGGAGTCCATGAACCTTAGAAATTACTTTGTAACTCTTTTATATAGCTCAATATTTTCACTGTCTACTGGTAGACATTTTGAGGTGACTCATTATAATTGAATGGTTTAATAAATTTTTACACTACCATTGAAAAATTTGGACTCATTAACATTTTTTCGACAGAAATTAACATATATATATATCTATATCTATATCTATATATAAGAGAACTTTTAATTATTTTTAAAATGACGCTTTCTTTCATTTTAATAATAATTTACAGTAGATTTTTTTTTTTAAGTAGGAACAGGTGGGAAAGCCTGATTTTAGAAGTAGAAAATAATCAAGATCCTTATTTATCATAAAGAGCAGCACACCTGAAGTCTGTCCACATGAACTTTGACTCCTCCTATGTTTCCCTTCTTAAAAGACGCCAGCATGTCTAGGATGGGGTTGAAGCGGCTTCCCCTAGGAGGCAAGAGATGACATAACTGAACCTCTCATAAACAAAACCAGAATTTATCTAATGAAAGAGACTCTTACTTGATGTTGTCCTCTCTGATGAGGGCAAGGAAGAGAGGCCGGCCTGGCATTTTCCAGTACTGCTTAATAAACTGCAAGGCATTCTGCAAAACAAGTGTAAACACAAACACGTTAATACAGTGCAGACAGCAGAAGAAACGCTCTGTAACTCTGAGAGCTGACACAGATGATTTATAGGGAACATTTCTGTCCACTTTCTGCCTTAAATTTGATTCTTTCTTTATATAAAAAGATAGACAAAGTATGGAACATAAAGTGAGCCCTCTTCTTCCATCGTCTGAGGAACCAGCGAGGTGTGATACCGCCCAACTCACCTTAATATCATCTATCAAAAGCATGACATCCTGGGACAAGTAGAAGTCGCTAAGATCGAAGACAATTGGATAGCAAACCACAGTCTTTCCAAGGATTCGATAAATCTGAGGAGGAGAGAAATGACCCATTGCGTTACCTGCAACTATATGGATGACTGGTAGATCTAGATATATACAGCATATGAAATATACCATTCATTCAGCACTGACAGACATATGAACATCCCTCTAACTCTGTATGTATTTTTGGGAGAAGCTGAATACGGCCTACTACTGTCTTACCGTACTATATATAATCAAATCTCTATCAAATACAGTGGATAATTACTCTTATTTTTATCTTCCCCAAACGTCATCATATCTGACAGCGAGAATCAGGTTTAAGAATAAAAAAATAGAACAATAGATTTATACAAATTTATTTATGGTTCATATTTCTGATTGGTTAAAAGGCTTGTTCATCCAAAAATATATATACTTTTTAAAGAATTTCTATTTTAAGTCCAATATTTAGAAAAATCTTTACAGTATGACAAATCATAGTGACTATGGCTGGAAAGGTCCAAAAATACTTCATGAGTTGAGTGCTTTGAAAGCCATGTAAGATACAGATATAATGTACAGATTTTTTTGTCTACTCTGTTACCAAGATGTTAACTCTCAACTAGATCATTAGTACACAAATCAATCAGATACTGTTTAAAAAGCACACCATCCCTTACGAAATGAACCAGGGTTTTACTGTAGTAAAAAGTGTTTTTTTGGCATACCACAGTTTGACTATAAACACTGTGGTAAACTATGAATAGTCTAGAAAAAGCATGACTATTGTGGTTAGAAGTGTTTGGGGAATGTCAGTCTATTCATCACACAACTTAAGAGATAAACTTATTTTTATTATTTTAGCCATAGTGTTACATAGTTTCTTTTTATTATTATGTTCAAGCACAAAGAACTGTAACGAGCAGGAGCTAAGGTAAATGAGAAAATGTAAAAAAAAAGAGCACACAGAACATTGTTTACCTTGCAAGTGCCAATGCAGCCAACAGGCCTCTCTGGTCTCCCAGTCAAGCCAAGCTTTTTATTGATGGCAAGAAAGCGGTACGCCTGGGAAAAAAAATAAATCCACACTCATTAACAAGTAGAATACCTGTTCATGATGTGTGCTAAAGCACTATCTGAGTCATTTCAGTACTGGAACCATACGGTTTAATTAATACTGCATATGTTTTGTTCGTTGATTCTGAAAGGTCAACAAAACAGCCATGACAGGATGTGCGTATGCTTTTATATGACAAGAACATATTCCAGGTTTTGCGGGGAAGGTGTGATTTTTATGAAACGAGTGAGATACCACCACATAAAACTGTATCAGGGATCACCTGTTACTGTGAATATTATTTCCCCTCGTGCCTGGCACAACACCGTGTGTGCTACAGAAGAATCAGCATGAGCCAGACAAGCTAGTTCACCTTACAGTTTTAAGTTGGTTCAATACCGCTGTGATATTTTTCCACAAGGTCTTTGTGTCATTAATTAAGACAAAGAGATTCGAGCAATTAAGCCATTATTTGAGCATAACAATTTCACAACACCTCCTCCTGACCTCAAGGAAGCTGCTCACTTTCTAAGAATAACTAATTATCAATTTATCATTCAGCTGGTACTTTCATCTACAGTACCACAGCTTGCTGTACAGTCTCTTGTCCCTCGGATCAACTTGGTGTTAAGTGCCTTACTCAAGGGTACAATGTTAATAGTTCCTTTAGGTTTTAAACCCAGATTCTAATCATTACATTCTGCGGTGTATAATTCACATTCAAATCTTTTCTGAAGAAAATGTAAAACTGTGCTTGAAAAAGCTCACCGTGATTCTAGTGAGCTAAAGAAATTCCAAATGTCTAATATATGACTCAATCAATAAATACATTTTATGTATTTTATTGTATTTGTGTGTTTGTGTATTAATCCATGCAGATACACTAACATTCAATATTTGTGGAGTTTCTTATGGTAATAATTTATTAGATCAAAAATACTGTAAAAACAGTAATATTGAGTAAACAGTAATAAAACAGATTTTGGTAACAGTTTACAATAAGCTCCATTATTTAACATTAACTAATAAAGAACAATACTTCTACAGCATTTATTAATCCTACTTAATGCTAATTTCAGCTTTTATTTATTAATTTATTGCATTATTAAAATCACAAGTTGTGTTTGTTAACATTGGTTATATGTTAACAAAGATGTATTGTTCATTGATTGTTCATGTTAGTTAATATATATATATAATAACTTATATATATATAACTAACATTAAAAAATGACACCTTATTATAAAGCGTTACCAAATTTTTTGTTAATTGAACAGTATATTGGTCCACATTGTCTGAGACTATTAGACGTTTTAATGAACTTTTTTAGACACTTTTATTCCTGTTACAGTAACAATAATAAGGAAATTAATAAATAGATGCTTTGTTCGTGAACAGTATTTTTAAAATCAAAGACATAAACCAGTCTGATGGTGATACTCAACAACCAAATGTCACACAACTTGCCAACAAATACAATATCACCGCAAAATACTGATCAGTAAGGCAGTAATTTGAATTATGTATGCCACGTTGCATGATGGGAATCGTAGTCTTGCCTCCCTGCCACCTACTTCACTAACATCCACCCACTTAAAGATTTATAGTCCCTTTACTACTCAGGATCACCTTTAAATCCAAATTAATGATATTTTTTGTCCATCTTATTGTCTTCCAAGTGGAAATACTGGTTAGAAAAGTAATAGCACGTCTCCTGAAGCATAGCAACATAAAAGGCAATAATAGGCTTTGTGATGCTTGCCTCAGTAATAATACGGCGAGGACAAAGTGTGCTGACATCTTTATGACATTAGATGGAGCTCTATTTCTCTGTGACCTCCTGCAGGCTGACATTCTCAGAATAACACTCCAGTACATAAGTCTACTGCACAACGTGCTGAAAAATCACCCCCCAAAAAACAGAACAAGCAGAATAATCCCCTGCTGAGGAGAATGCAGCTCGTATTCAACTGAAACAGGAAAATAGCTGCTAATTTAGACAAAATCCAGTTGTCACCACGAACCTTTTCTGACAGAGCTTCATGCTCCAGAACTCTTTTTCTTTCGGTGCGGATCTCTGTACCTTGGAAAATTTGCGTGCAGAATAGCAATGAGGGGAAGACACAACTGAATCGAGAGTGCCCTTCCTCTAATCAGGAGCTCAACATGCCTGACACGAAACCTACAAATGTCACGCATGTTAAGCCTGTAGCACATCAAGAGGGGCAGCGAAGCCAGTGTGCTGATGTTGAAACAAACCTCTTTAATACGCAGGATTCTGCAATAAGGACGGTTCCCGCTCAGCCTTGACGCTCGGATTAGAAACGGCACGTCAACCTATGAACTGCTCTCTTATCTGTGCTTCTGTTTTACATGATTACTTCAGAATATCAGGTTCTTGGATTTGTAAAGGATAGAGCTACATTAGGAATGCACAACTCATCAAATAATACAATTACATCCATGAATAAGTAATCATGAAAAATGTTGATGAGAGGATTTCATTTAGATCTGCTACCGTTGTGTAAATATTTTCTGTTTACAACACAGAACTTGTTTCAATTAGTTTATAATGTCTGAAATGTGTTTACATAAGCAGGCTGATCCATGAATGCATTTTCAATCTTTGTGTCGTGGCACATCATAACGAGTGCTGAAGATACGTCATATGACACAAAAACAAGCTTGTTTAGAACCAAAGCAAACGCCCTCAACAGTATCTTAGACTACATGGTGAGCAGTGCTGCATGCAAATCTTTCTGAGCAGGAGCCAATATATACTGCAAGAAAATAATTATCAACATTATAATCAAGGTGTAGAGAGTATAAATAAGAGAGCCTAGACAGCTTCGATAATTATAATGGAAGTGTTCCCCAGAGTCCAGAACTCTGCATGGCCTGCACAGTAAAAAGATTCACTAATTATAGCAGTGTTCTAGTATTTCTGTATAGAATTTTTTATGAATTTGGATACATTTTGTTTCGAGTCATGATAAGCTGACCAGAAACTCTGACTTCACTAATTTATTGATTAAAGTAGTGCTGTCAAACAAGTAATCACCATTAATTGCATCCAAAATAAAATATTTATTTGCATAATATAAGTGTGTACTGTGTATATTTATTATGTATATTTAAAAATATGTTATATTTGTATATTTATTTATAAATACATAATAAGTTTACACACACACACACACACACACACACACACATATATATATATTATGTAAACAAAAAAAATTTTGTATATGATTAATTATGATTATTTTATATACACAGCACTGTGCAAAATTCTTAGGCCAATAGTATTTTTTATCAACAAAAAACGGTTATAAGTCGGTTATTTCCATCTTTTGCGGTAGCTGGAAATATCAGTTTACATCTACAAACATTATTTTTGTCATTAATTTTAATAATGCAGTAAGATTATTATCCCGTTCTCCACACAGAGATCTGATCTGATCGTCATCCAGTCTGTCTGGAATGACATGAAGAAACAGAACAAACTGAGACAGACTCATTTCAAAAGAACTGTGGCAACGTCTCCAAGATGAAGAAAAAAAAAAATAAAGTTTTAGACACTTGTGTAAAAATGCTGTAAAATGAAGATGCTTTCTAAAATAATTCCATAAATAGATTTAATTGATCGATTAACTTCTATTAAATAAATCAAATAAATATTTGGCATTGCAGGTTTTGGTAAAACAGCTTCTGTTCCGAGGTACACTTGCTCATAGTTTTTCAGGTAGCTTTCCTTGGTTGCCAAAGTTCTTCTAGATTTAGTCTTTTTTTTTTCTATTATTCAAAGAATCCTGAAGTCAATGTATTATTGTTTCGACAAAAACATTAAACAGCACAACTAATAACACAAATAATAATATTAAAATATTATTTGAGCACTATTTCTGAAGGATCATGTAACACTGAAGGCTGAAGTAATGTCTGCTGACTTTTAAGTGGTAGTGTAAATTAACAAATGAATTATTTAATAATTTTAGCAAAGAATATCATAATG
The DNA here is from genome assembly GCA_032357475.1 of Enteromius thamalakanensis. Lineage (NCBI taxonomy): Eukaryota > Metazoa > Chordata > Actinopteri > Cypriniformes > Cyprinidae > Enteromius > Enteromius thamalakanensis. The sequence continues at coordinate 18,732,279 of JAUCMT010000134.1, read as the reverse complement.
AAATAACCAATAATCAATCTAGTGCTATTCCTCTTTTCTAAAAGAATCAATCAAGAAGAAATTCAAATGTGCATCATTAGTCAAACGTGAAATTGTGTCATTTACCATAAAGCGTAACGGCGATGAAGGTGCTGCAGCTGATCTACATTAGGCAGCCCTATCTAGAGCTCCAGCTGTCTCTGATAGGTCAGCCACTGAATAAGCATCCTTACAAAGGCATACTCAGCAAGTCATCACTTTCTCTAATGCATACACACACACACACACACAACTGACCGCAGAAAGAAGGGAGTCAAGAGAAGCAGATACTGTTGGGTTTCTGATTTCAAACCGTTTTAAACCAAACTGCAGTAAATTGCATGTTTCGGCGACAAAGCCTTACCACCCACTCACACACCCACAGAGAGAAGAACAAACACGTAAACACGATTGAAGCACAGATACTGTAGAATAGGCAGGAAAAATATTTTGCACAAGATTTCTAACCCCTAAAAGTATTTGAATAATCTGATTTATAACGACAAGTTTAGTCCAGATAGAGCACTACATTGTATTGATATATTGTCACAATTAATATTTTGCTAGTATTTTAGACATTTATCTATCTGAGAAAACATTAAAGTCTTTTGTCAAAATGATTGAATCAATAGTGCACAAGTGAGGTACAATCCATGGCGTAAATCTTTAAGCGCATGCAAAAATAATTCACCGGCTGACATGACTGATGTGCCAGTCGGCCCAAACTGACCAGTGGTCTAATAGACTGACTGTCACTGAAATTGATCAATCTGGAAGATTTGTTTGTTGGTCAGTTTGATTGATTAGACAGTTGTACCTTCACCAGCTCTTTCTGGGGCCAGATCTGAATAGGCTCCACCTGCTGTGGGGTCTGAGTTTGGATACCATAGGTGTTGAGGAAGACCTGCAATCTGAAAGACACGAGACAGACAGAGACTGTTAAACATTAAAAACAAATACATGCACCATAAGTGAAATTAAAAATGAACAGCAAAAACAAAAAAAGCCAAAAAAAGATATGCTATTGTTATTTTTCTGCCTTGTTTTCTCACTTTCCATAACCTGTGTTCTTCTATGTGTTAGGAAACAATCATTATATTGTCATTTCATTTGGTGCAATTGTTGTGCCACATTCTAGCACCTTGTTTCTAAATGTCTGTTTCAAAGGAAATCACATTGTAGCGATTCTAGCTGAGAAAAAAATGATTTCTTGTTACTACAGTAAATTGCATTGCTTATGACTGGTTGAACATTTTATGGTCCTAAGCCTATATAAGACTACATAAATGTATATAATACATTATAATGCTACGAGGATGAGAAAAGACTTTCAATGAGCAAAACAAAAATGTTCTTGAATAAAATTACATACTTTTTAGTGGTTTTTAATTTGGTGTAACATTTCACTTAATATGAATCTGGTTCAAATCTTGTTCTTCAAACTTTGTTCTAAACATGTATGATGTTATGATAATACGTATAAATTACAGCAAATGTTGACCAATGTACTGAAACTATAGATAATTTATTACTCTTTTTAAAATCAAACAGATAACGTTTTTGAGTTTTACAGTCATCAATATCAAGTATTACCCAACTATGATGACTATAATGTAACTCTTAGAAACCTGGAAATGTGAAAAAGGCCCATTTGGCTTCTTTGGTTATACAGTATAATATAATCTGTTTTCTTTTTTTTTTAACTTTAATTTTCATATTTACAGTACGTAGGCGACATACATCTTAACGCTGTAATCAGTATTTGTAATCAAGCACTGAAATCACGTTTTCATTAAGGTCAAAGGAAAACACAATCTTGCATGAAACTATGATAATATGAATTAATTTTCTACAGGCCCTTCTTATGCTGTGGTTTTCAAGCCACCAAAACCTCTGCTTTAATATTTAAGCAACATTATTCAAGATATGCAGGCAAGGTGAGGTGTTAAGTGGAACTTGCTGCTTTAAATGAAGGTACTGATGGTTGGGTTAGATAAGTAATCCTGATTAAGGTTTGCGGATTGAATAAAGGGAGAGGTGAGTTAATTGCTGGGGTGAACAATGTTAAATGAACTGCATAGCAGTCCTGGCTGGGACCAGCTGGCCACACGACCTCTTTCACCTCGCCCTCTCACCAGAAAGCTTTAAATTAAGAGTGCTGATAGATGAAGGCTACAGAATAGCCCAATAATTAGTGTGCATGCATCAATTAGACCAGAAGACGAAGAGAGAGAGAGAGAGAGAGAGAGAGAGAGAGAGAGAGAGAGAGAGAGACTTGAGAAATGTATTTACCTTTGACTTTCTGCTATAAGGGCCACATGAATGACCACATCGTTCTCAATGGGACCCTACAGGAAACAAGCAAAGAAGACGTATTAGAAACTTTGGGTCTCAACGGGGAGCACTCAAAGGCAAGGGCACGGAGTGTAAAATCCATCGCCTGTGCGTTCAGGAGTGAGTGACTTTACTAAAAATGAAGAAAAGAGAGAGAGACCTTAAAAGTGAAAGAAAAGTTAGAGTATAACCGATGACTGGGTGGTGGAAGGGAATAGAGGAAAACAAGCTTCATTGAGAGGGAAAGACTGCGGACAAAGATGAGGCAGATGATGGTGGATCAGAGCCCTGATTCTTTATGCTAGCTCATTACAGTCGTTTGGGCTGGATGATGTAGTAATTTCGCTGAGATAATGAGCTGCTGATTGCTGAAGGTTTAGGTTGGGTCATATCAATCAGTAGCTAAAGCCCTCTGCCTACACACAGAGGACCGCCAGCCTCCGTTTAAACCTTCCCCTGCCACAACCACTGAACGGCAAGAGCATCTTAGCAGCTAATTTGTCTTGTTTTCTTGAGATCACAACTTGGGGGCTTCTCTAGGTTTCAAAACAATCATTATTTCTGCCGTTCTGCTTGGTGCCATGGTCAAAGAAATAATAACCAAGGTTGAAAGTTACTTCTCATGGAAAAATGTATGAAACACATCCAACATCTGTTCAAACCTTCTGCTACAACTCTTATTCAGCTATTAACAAGCTAATATGTAAAAGACCCACCTTCAAATGGTGGCTAGGATGCGTCAAACATAAAGATAGACAAATCTATTAGTCTGAACGGAAGATGGTAATATATTTGTGGTGTTTGTCTCGACTGTTGTTGTTTGCTTCCCTTGAAATGGGGAAGATAAGTGCTCGGTGAACAGGGCAAATCACAGCTTTGGGTTAAATGACATATTGGCATAGCCATTTTGTGGAGGCGGTGCAGTGAGTCATCACAAGAGCTGATCAACAGAGACTATACATGCTAATTCTGCCCTGCATGAGAGCTGTAGAGGAGGATGGCATTTTGTTCAGGTGGATGGGAATAGGTTCAAGCTGCCCTTGATGGATGGGAAGTGAATGTCTGGGTTTGTTGTTAACATGCGACAGGTGCAGAACTATTCAAAAAGTGAAAAGGTGCCGTGTAACTTTAGTAGTTTGCATTGCGCTGATGAAACAACTTGGAGAGATAGTAACATGTAAGGGTTAAAGTCGGTCACTTGCGCACCAATAATAATTTCAAAACAATCAGTTGCAAAAGCAGCAACATTAACATTTGATTAAATGCTGGGATACACGGCAGGGGTGATAATTAAGACAGAATACCTAAACACGTTTCATATATATACCTGGTACTTTTAAAAATGGCAAGAGAAAACTGGGCTTTGTGCACACCACACAAAATCAAGTTGTTAGGATACAACAAACTCACGAAGAAACATGCGCCTTGTTGCTAGGAGACTCATGACAGATAAAAACAATGCGTGTTCTAAAATTGGCTCAAAATATCAACCATGTTTAAAATCCTCCGAACGGATGGCATCATGGTCTGAAGCTTAAAAAAAACTGCTACATGGTTCTCTGTGAAATCTCTGAACTCCTCAAATCTGTACACAGGATCTGACTAGTGATGCAACTACAGTGTTGACTCCTTCAGACAAATCAAATTTAGAGAATTCCCATATAGGTTATGTTTTTAATCTGAAACACTGAAGCACATTTACATGTGTTCATTTAGCAGATGGTTTTATACAAAGCGGCTTACATTTGAACAATACATCATGCAATTTACCATAAGCTAGCAACAAACACAAAAAGTACACATTATACAAGGTTTCAGTCATCATTTAAAAAGTAATAGCTAGGAAATTAGGAATAAAGGAATATTTTTTTTTTCTTTTTGAATTTACTATTTATATATTTATTTATTTTAATGAAGAGGCAGTTAGATGCTCACAGAAAAGAAGGTTTCCGTTATTTCTTGAATATTGTGAGAGATTTCATCATATCCTGATTGTAACAACGGTCTCTGTGGCTCCCTCCGACCGTCATCAGCGGGAACCATCACCGGAGTTTTGAGTTCCGCCCGG
>JAUCMT010000134.1:18651240-18704177 GCA_032357475.1 Enteromius thamalakanensis | reverse complement strand
TTTTCGACTGAAGAAAGAAAGACATGGACATCTTGGATGACATGGTGGTGAGTAAATTATCAGCAAAAGTTTTTTTGGAAGTGAACTTCTCCTTTAAGCACCAACTGAGCATTTTAAAATGATTTCTGAAGAATTACTGAAGACTGGAGTAATAGCTGCTGAAAAATCGGCTTTGCATCACAGGAATAAATTACCTTGTCAAAAAATTGTTTTAAACAGTAATATAATTCCCAATATTACTATATTTGTGTATAAAATTAATCTTTTTTTAATCTTCTTCAAACAACAAACACATAGTTGAACATAGTAGAATAGTGTTATTAAATAGCCAATGTTTTACTTGATATATTGTGCATCCTTACTTCCAAATGAAATTGTAGCGGTTTTATTTATTTGATAAAAGTTATAGAAACAGAACAGAAAGGAAATGATGAGCCTTACCTGGAGTGCAGTTCTGTGCTTCCATTGTTATATTTGCTTCCCCGCTCCCACATGCCAAAGTCTGGCACACGATACGCTCTCTCCACACAGAACACCAGATTCTGGATGAATGATACCTACAAATGCAAACATGTCAGGGAAATGTGTCAGACCAAGATCTCCATCTCCTTCGCTTGCTATCAGCGCACATCAACAAATGTAGGTTTGCTTTGAGAAGTAGGCCTGCTCTCAAAGCTTTTCTAGGCCAAGGGTGTTTTTATTTGTCAATACATCAGCATTCGCTCGTGTTACCCATCGGATATTCTGATTATACATGAATTTATTTGAATAATGATCCACTGTTTAAAGCAGCTAAAGTAATCCATCACTTCCATGGGTGGCATTGGTAATATCATAAGCCCCTCAACACTTCCCATCCCCAGCGTGGAATGAGGCCATAGGAAAAACAAGACGAGCGAAAGAATGATGACTTTATGGTACATAAATGAGGAAATGTTCAAACACCCGGGGAGGCCGGGCTGACAGCGCTTTTAATTTAACATGAAGAGAACCAAGGGCCCCTAAAGCACGTTAAAATGGGGCACTGAGGAAGGTAGGCGAAAGACAAAATGCAGAGGGAGAAAGAAGGAGAGAGGGATGGCTTTAGCACTTTTATTTTGGGCCTGGACTAAAATGATTAATGTGACGAGCTTTATGGTATCTTAATGAATACCGCAGGCCCAGGGTGGCACTTTTTTCTCTTTTCTTCCTTCTCTTAGCCACAGAGAGAAAATGCAGTGCAGGAGTGAAACTTTTCGGAGGATCAAGATGGATCAGTCGTGGTGGTTCGTGTTTGCTGCATAAGGTGTTTTAGTTAATAATTGTACAATAACTGCTGAAGCGGCCCTTAGTCAATATGTCTTTCTAAGAATAGATTTAAACTATGAAATTTCCTAAATCACTCACAGGCCAAATACACCCGCAGTAATGGCTCAAGTTCTAAATGAGCTTCAAAACTAAGACGACACACAGAAATGGCTTTTAAATGGATCTTTAGCTGTTTAAACACATCAAATTACTTTAAGTTCCTTCTAGTTCCTTCAAGCAGCAAGTGAGAGAACATGCTAGCCTGGTTTCTCCCAACATTATCTCTATCAACAATTGGGTTTGGGTTCGGTGTCATTGTTACCTTGGCTTATTACAGTATTTGGGCACACTTGATATCTGCCAGTATTGGATATAAACTGAACTGAACTGAGCCAATTGGATGATGGCATCACTGATTTCTCAAGTGCTTAGCTCATGTTTAAACTCATTCCAAAATTGATGGACTTTAGAAAGATATTGAACCAAATTGAATCAACAATGACCTGATTTTACCTGAATATTGACTTTTTACCAGTCTTTTTTTAGAGCTGCTTTACATAAAATTTTATTATTTTTAGCATCGCTGAATGTAGTGTTTTCTTGTGTATCTCTGTAAAGTTGCTTTGTATAAAGCACTATATAAATAAAGGTGACTTGTTGTAAATGTTGTTAAAAATATCTACAGAAGCAAGACAAAGTAAATATGATTACACTTACTATATGTAACTATATATTATATATATTACTTTTATAATAACAATAAATTATGTGTAATTACATGCAAGTACCCTACGCCAAACCTTAATCACAATCATAATCATATAGAAAGTACATTCAGTTAATTAGTATTACTCAAGATTTTATAATTACACTGTAACAAGGACACCTAAAAATAAAGTGTGACTAATTTTAGTTTGTAAAACTCAAACATTCAAAGTTTATCAAATACAAACCAACATGTGGTCCCACACTAGCAAGGTCCCAGTCAACATCTTAATTCCCAAATGCATTAAAACCTTTCAACAAGAATTTAATTCCACAAATTATACAGACACACAAATATGTAAATAACTAGCTACAACTGAGGACTACTAGCTCGGGGATTCCCCTATACCCCCTCAATCCAAACCAGAACCAAGGCACAAATTATATAAGAAAAAATGCACTGCCAATGATGAGTAGGAAAAATATTAAACTAGCAATTTCTCCCCGATTTGTTCTGCTGTTCATTAATAATGGAATATAATGGGCTGCTGATTTCACAACTGTGTTTTTTTAATTGCATTACACACCCGAGCAGGCACTGCTTAGAGACGTCAATTAGCAACTCTTTTGCAAATAGCAAAATAAAAGCTACTGTGACAATTTGTTAAGATTTGGGAGGAAAGCTCAGCTTGAAAGGTGATTCTGTCTGTCATGTACACAATATAGTTGTACACTGTAATTTTTTAAAAACACAACATTTTAACAATTTCCAAGAAAAGGACAACGTGGCTGAATAAATAAAAGCTGCAGTTATTCAACTGACAGTGGTTTATCAGCAGAGTGTTAAATAAATGCCCCTGGGAGTGAATAGCAGGAATAAAAGACGCCATTAATGAAGTCTGTGGAGCCCAAAGAAAAGAGAAAGATTACACAACTATTACCAACCGCCAACACATCTCAGTGTCTTCTCTGGTGTGTTAGTCCAGGGTCAAGGGTAAGTGCTAGCAGGATTTGAAGAGGCCTTTTAATGACAGAATCATATTTGTGCTGTAGCATTTTCCAAATAGAATGCTTAAGCAGTTGCATAAGTGAGCTCTCAGTTTGGTAAAATGCAATAATTGGCATTTATGCTTTTTGCCCCTAACCATTTCAACTTTATTTCTGCAGTTATATTTCCTACAACTAAACTGCTCAATGTAGTCATGGCCAGAATGCCCTAAAAGCAAGTCCTCAGGCAGACAGAGAGAGAATCCAGTTGCTAGTAAAGGTATTTTGGTAAACCATTTCACTGCAAATCATCACAGCAAAAACTGACAGCCCTATTGAGGTGAAAAATCCCAGTTTTAAATAATATAGTTCTTACTACAGCATGCACTCCTATAATACCGAGGATGTCCCAGATGACAATAACTTTGTAAACATCTAGAGAATTCAATATTTTTGTGAGTTTTCCTAGTTCGGAGAGTAAAAGTCACATCAGTGAAATCTCTGCAAAATGTATTGGACTAAAAGGTCCATTGTATATTGTCCATCTTTACTGTTTGTCAGTCCCACAAATCAGTATAACTTTAACCTGTTACTAAGTCTGAGCAGGGAAATCCTTTGCCCTTACATGCCCCACTCGATTTTAAAATTCCTGTAGACATGTCTAGTCCACAAAAATTCACTAAATAGCTAAAAATGTTTATTTGTACTCGGCTAACAAAAAACTGAACTCTAGCGAATTGGATATAATTGACATAAATTAAACAGGTATTTTTTTATGAACAGTTCATGCAGTCATACCTCATCTGTATTGTAGATTATTTGTAGGCCAGAACAAATCATTTCAACCAGGTACAACAGAAACAGAGACAAGGCATCAATCTGAAAAGAAAAGGAAAGAAATATTCAATAACGGTTACAGTAAGAGCACTTTAACAACGATAGAACTTTATTCGAATGCTAATGTGAAAGGTTAATGGTGAGTAAAAGGAGAATCTGACTCCAATATGAAACTCTGAAGTTTTCATTACTTGCCCATTAATGGACAAAATTGAATTTTAATAGCTTAATTCAAAAGGTTGAATTCATTTTGTGGGCTGTTGACCGCTGGTCCAGTCAGCAGATATTACAGTAGCATATATGAAATAAACAAGCAGTCATAAAGAATGAGAGAAGATCATTCATAAGACATCATAAAATACTCCATTAAAAAAAACTTTATAAGGTTAGAGAGGATACATAGTGCATCACTTATTTAAAAGCAAACAACTTGGGGGTAGTTTATGTGAATATAGTGTGTGAATGCAGTGTGGGAAACACCTGCAGATGGCTGAACTCTTCATACAAGTAAACCTCATCTCCAGTCTGCACATTAAATACTGAGTGCAGGCACGTGGACGGACTCGGGTCCTGCTTAAACTTTTCCACCTGTGAAAGTATTAGAGAGAGAAAAGAGAAGAGTAAAAAGAGTAGAATCAATGAAATATGCAATATATAACCAAGGTACTGGCTGTTTAATAATTGATCAAATGCTTACTAAGGTGAGTCAGGAAAAAAAAAAAGGGTATTGATAATCCTGGAGGTCACGGTTCATTTGAGCCCCTGAACATAATTTTATCCCATTCAAAGTACTGTTCTGTAATATTGCATTATCAGATAATGTACATAGTTCTTAAACTGCACGTGACGTGAGTGTTTGGGAGCAACCACGTGTGTATCTCTCTACAGGAAAGATGTAGCGCTCCCAGATGTCTGCTTGGCTTGAAATAGATGCTAGGAAGCTGCCGGAGAACAGGTCTGCTCAATCAGGATGAGTTACCTACATTACTCAAGCTTTGGAGCTGTTAGGGCTTTGCTGGACACATAATGCATTCTCTACCATCAACCTAAGAGTAAAACATTTTAAAATGCCATACTGCCGACAACATATTTGGATGCAAGCTGATTACAGAGACGTATTAAGGAGATTTTGGGAAGATGCGCTAAACGTTGGGTATTAATTCAAATGCAGTTTTCTGACAACATTAATTTGAAGGTATATGTGTACAGTATTTCATAGTGATTTTATAATGTAGAAACAGCAATAATGATGGCATAATAAAGTTCATAAATGTAAGTTGTTCTGCATTCACTTTATTATACATTTATCTAGTCATTGGATGATTCTCTGACCAGGCTAAACATTTAGTGCAGGTCATCTGCAGCATTAATTCTAGCACGTACTGTATGCATGCACAAAATAAACACAGCTTTTTAAAAACACTACATTGTTATTTTTTTTACGATTGCAAAGAAATTCATTTCAAATTCAGTGGATGTCATACTTGTTTCCTGTGAAAGATGCTCAGACCAATTGTGACACATGCTGCAAATATTGATATTTATTTGCTCTAACGTTTGCTTATTAAACAGCAGATTGTTTCTTGCTTGAATACATATCATACCAGATGAAATTAAAAGGTGATCAAACTGAATGAAATGAAGATGATAAGTACACACTAAACTGAACAGATGCGAGTCATAAACTCAAGTAAATAAGACGATTATGCCGATGATAGGTAAGGCTTCCGCACAGACTCACCACAGAAAACCAATCACCTACCCAGCAGACATGACTGCCGCAGGGAGATTTTACCATACGAGGAAAATGAGGTCGCACAATACGTATATAAACATGGTTATTTCATGCGGCACAAAAATGAGAAATAAACTGCAAAACAACTTTAAAATGCAGAATGCAGGATTTTCAGATGTTTAAAAGAACATTATGAATTATTAGACAGAGTAATTGTTAAAAAAATAAAAAACAAAATAAATCAATTAAAGATGTCCCTGCGAACGCACTGCACATTGGTGAAAGCCAAATATACTAGTCTATTTAGAATTTTAATGGAGCTGCAAACTATGGGTGTTTTCATTCCAGGAAAGTCTGCTAGGTTACCTGCTATGGTCCACTTTCATACTGCCCTTTTAACAACAGAACCAGAAATTGTAAACAAACCACACGTGTGTTAAGGACAGCCATTAAACTTAAACAAAGATCTTTCGTAGTGCAGTTTTTCTTCTTTTACTGATTTGGTGTTATCAGATACTAACATGATGTGAAGAAACTTATTAGCATCAAATGAGACATTGTCATATGATGTTGTATGAAAAAGTAAAGTATATTTAAAAGTATATTTAAGCTAGATAGATGTGATAAATATCCAATGGTATTTCCAGAGGAAGCTGAAGAGCGCTTCAGAACATCTGTGGAAACACCGTAATTGTTGCTCATAAAAAGTAAAAAAATAGCACATTATTTGGAAATGGAAAAGGTCTATTTTATTTGTGTGCAATCACAATATGAAGAAAACGTTGTGCTTGTAAAAAAATAAAAACCTACTAGGATGAGCTTGCCATTTCATTCTTGAACAGGAGTGCTTCACCGAAACTCAGTGGATATTTTCCTTACATACATCTAAAGCTACGAAACAATTCAAATTCAAAGCAAAAACTCTCTCATTATGTATTATCTGACTAAGAAAACACGGGTTATTAATAAATCATTTGAAATATCTCGTTACTATTTCCCCCAGACACACTAACTGTAACTTTTGCTAGGGTTTTTTAGCAACCGTTAGCATATTTACGTCACACTGCTGTGCACCGTGGTCACATAAACTCATAATGTACAAAAATTTTTAAGCATTGGCGTTTAAAAACAAGTGATTTAAGCTATTGAAATGCAAATAATAGCACTTCATGTGGAAACTGTGTTTCTGAGCATGGGGTCCATTTGAGGCCGGTTCATATTCCTACCTTAAACGAACCGTAGCAGAATTAGTTTAGAAGCGGACCGAGAACACCTCTTCAGCTAAGTCTTGGTGCGGTTGTTTGTTGTATTCACACCTGGCAAAAACGTCCGCACCAAGTGTGTGCAATACACCCCTATGGCCCTCGCAGACATTAAAAAAACATTAAATTATTTGAATGTCAATTTTGTGTACTGCGTTGTATATGCAAATTATAATGCAATGATAACAAACAACATACACGTTTAACAACCCATATCGGTTGATTGCCACTAGATGATGCTGGACCGTCAAGATATTTTCACACACAGACTGTATCCCATAATTCCAACACAGCCCCAAGAATCTTCCACGCATTCATTAACAGAATTTCATCTCTTTTCAAATCCTGGAGATACAGTGGGATTCCCTACTCTAGACAATATAACAAACAACATCCTTTGAATATTTGCCTTTAACACAGACATAAAAAAGCAAATACTGTACATGTTGCACAGAAGCCGGTGAACTAAACACAACATAAAAGATAAAGCACATGACTAAAGCCATCTTTAGCAGTCATTCATATATTAAAATCCTACAGATATGGAAGGGACCCTTCATCCGTCAATACAGCAGAAAACTGGGCCGACCTTTCCCATTGACCGCATCACACACGGGCCCCTAAAGCATATTTTAAGTGTTATAAATAAGTGGCCCATTTTTTTATTCTTCCCTTCCCCTCTCTCGTCAGGTCAAGAGAGGCATTCTTCTGTCCCAGATACACACCAGTTACACACCTGTATAACTGCAAAAAAGAAAACACTCATCCCTTGGTCCAAATCCAAGTCTTAGTAAAGCAAATATAGATAGAGGCATACAGTAAAGACACCTGTGAGACAAAGGATGACATTTGAAACTTCTGTTAGTCCTCACTGCCTGTAAAATTAAACCAATAAAACCTGAAAGCAACAGGGCAGTGAGTAACCTTCAGTTGCTAAAGGAACATTAATTATTTTATGACACAGTACTTGAGACTCCATGAAAGTGATTTATTGTGTGTGACTTTAGATTGACCTTTACTCTCATCAAAGCTAGTTTTCATATGCATGTATTTGTGAGTACATAAAGACTAACACTGCAAGCGCCTCTTAACTATAATTCAAGAATGTTTTCATCTGTTTGTGACTTATTTTTCACAGTGTGTTATCAGCAGCATGCCACAGTAAACACGTCTGTTGAATATACCCGGGGAACTGATGATATGAACAGTTGCAATGCATTGTGAGTTTATTAAAAAGCCAATGTTCTTTGTGAATGCTATAGACAGATGTTAATGAGCACTGCACTGTGTAATTAACTGCATAAACGAGGCATTATAATTAAGACACAGAAAAGCTTTCTTGCAAATCGGGTCTTGGGGGTCAGGAATAAATGAAATGGAACAATTTCAAAGGCACAAGAGAGGCATAATTGCTCAGGTCTAGGAGAGAATAGCTGCTATAAAGCAATGGCCAACTGTAAAAACCGCATTAACATGAGCTCTTTCTGCATGTGAAATGAGACTGCTCTTATTGTTAAAGACAGCCTCCCAACCGACAGTGCATCAGTGCATAACCAAGTTCCATCCGATTCATTAATAGTGGAAAAAATGGGCGGGATCTGCATGTTAAAGGTATTTTTAGATCAAAAAGATTAGCAAATTGATATCTTTGTAGAAAGCGATAAATACTGTAAAATGATACAATCTCATGGAAATACTCATTTAAATGTTTTTGATGCAGTTTGAATGTTTTGTATGGTTTTGAAATAAGCCCTTTGTGCTGAGCAAAAATAAAGTAGAAAAAATAATACTGTCAAATATTATTGCAGTAATTAAAATTAATAATTTTAAATAACTTTTCTATTTTAATATTTTTTATATATTATAATTTAAAATGTAACCATTTTATTAAAACTATGGGTTTTTTTCTTTTTAGAATGTATTTGATTGATTATTATTTTTTTTATTTTATTATTTTTTAGTATTATTTTTTTTTAGTATGTTTATTTAAAGTGAGATGCCACTTTCTTGCAATAAAACATAGCAGTAAATTCAGATACCATATACCGACCTGAGAATAATTTTCATATCGATACTGAAAGTTCATTTTTCATATCATGTTTAGAATCAGTATTAGCAGATGAATCACTTCTGATCTAATTGGTCAAATGGGTTCACAAAAAGTTCTAAAACTGTTTGTGATTCAGACTGATTCATTCACGTTTGTGGTGATTTTAGCAGTTTCTCAGACTGTGTTTATAAGACAGCGCTGGATGAGGTGAAATTTAGCTACAGTATACATTACTGCCCATGTGTCCTTGACAAAACTGCACTCTACAGCAATGTGTTTGAAAGAGCAACAATCTTTATACTAAAAGTAAAGTGTCTATTCATACATCATATTAAAACAAATCATAATTAACAATATCAATAAGAATACACTTTTTTGATAAGGGGCCTCTGCCTCAGCATGAAAGACTAGAAATGGTCCTGTTCATTACTTAACATTTCCTTTCAGTTGGTGGTTAAAAAAAAAATAAAACAGACATCCCCAGCTGTACTAAAACGAGAAGCCCAACAACTAAGCAAATGACCGCAGCAACTCCAGGCAGCTCGCCATGGGAATGTTGTCAAAACCCTGATTGCAGCAACATCCAACTGTTAAAACCACAAAAAAGCTCAAATGGCAGCAACTCAAATACAACCCCACCGACTACCATTTAAATAATGCCCAAGCACCATCCACTTTGTAGAGTGAGTTCACACATCTGCAGTCAAAACCAACTCTACTGTCTGTATGTCAGTGTGTCGCAGACATAGCTGCCACAATCCAGTGTGAGTTGAGGGATGGGCCGATCACAGGAGGAATTAGCAAAACAAGAAATGATGAGCCATTTGATTTCCGGTTTATAAAGAAAACGTGAAAGCAGTTCATCCAATATGAAACATTGCTTTTTATTAGGAATTACTTACTCCTGTGTAATTCAAAAACCATAAGAATTGTGTTTATCTTTGAAACACATGAAAACATTTGTAAAGAAACATAAAATATTTTCTCAGTTTAGAAGTAAATTACACCACATCTTTTTCAGATTCAAAAAGTTAATATATGATACGGTTACGGTTAATCATGATAAGTGTCTGTTTGCATGATGTGTGCATACTGTGTGTATTTATTATACATACATGCATGTAAATAAGTAATAATTTATATACTAAATATATTAGAAACAGAATATTATGAATTATATTAATATAAATATATACATGAAATTGCAAATATTTTCTATATGTACGTATAAATATATATAAATATATATATATATACACAAATATTTATTATGTATTTGTATATTCGTACACACACACACACACACACACACATATATATTATGCAAACAAAAATATTTATTTTGGATGTGATTAATCAAATTTAATAATTTAATCAGCACACACACATAGAGAACATCAAACACGTTTGAGGTACGGAAACCAGTGAACTCTAACATGTGCTTTGATCAAAGTTTTGTTTGTTTCTTTTGGGTTTCATCACATATATGCTAATTAGTTCTTCAGACAAAAGTTGAATTAAAAAGGTTGATTAAATTATCTAAATGATTATTTGATGATTTCTGGTTAAACTAACTCTTCAACATTTCATGAAAAACAAATACTATTTCCAGATATGCCAATTATAATGACAGGGCAAGTAAAACAACTACTGTCCAGCTAGGCTTGCAGAAAAAAAGCCATGAAACAGTGAGTGGGCCATAAAAAAGCATCACGCCATGTGTAGAGCTCTTTCTGAGATTTACTATAAACCCCGGAACAGAACAGAAAACCCAGTGTTGCCTGAAAGAGCGGCGAACTGGAGAAAATGTGAAAAGTATGGAATGCATGTACATTTCCTTTAAAAACAAAACTGAAGTACAGTGGAAATCTACATGAAGAAATGCAGTACATGGCAAAGTTAGTCAATGAACCAGTGTGAACAAGTTTAGAGGTCACAATAGACAACAAAAAAACAGTGCTAAATGCAATCTACATAATTTTGCCATACTTGTGCCAACTCTGCACAAGGTTGTTTGACCTGCAAGCTGCTACGTAAGCGTATCCTTAACCTTACAAGAACAGTACCAACAATGATCAAGAGAACCGTAAAGTTGTTCTGCAGCATGAAACCGCTCATCAGGGGTGAATAAAGTGATCTTCAGCAGGTTGCTCGAGTTTTCAAAAGGCAAAAATTGATGCATGAAGCACTGCTGCTTTCTGTCCTATGGTGTGATGCTGCGACCCACCTTATCAGACTGCCGCATGTAGCAGTACATAATCCCCCGCATGCACTTGATGGCAGAGTGCTCCAGTTCATGAGTGCGGCCCATGTCATCATCAATGCGCCTGTGCAACAAACATTCTGCATGAGTTCCTGGAAAAGACTTTATTATGCATATTTTAAATGGCATAGAATCTGCAGCATGCCATTATCATTTAATAAGGCAAGTGTTGAAACTATCACAACCCTAAAAAAGCTAACATGCAAATGAGACCAACGTTCAAACATACAGAGAAAGCTCATGTAGAGCATGCATGTGCAAACACCACCCAGATATACTCTTACAGAGACAAATAGAGAGTAAGTAATGGGTTCAGGCCTTGCTGTCAGATTGAAATCATCTTAATTAAACTCCTCTGACAATGCTAATATGCAGAGGTGAAGACTGATGACTACGTCTGTCTCTGATATACGCCTGCTCTCTATTTTTATCATCACATTCGTCCTCTAGAGGAACAACCCTCTCCAGGAGGAGTGAGGAGGGAAAAAAACAACACTTTGTCTTAGAAGTTCAATGGAAAGTCTCTTTCTTGGGTGTCCTCCTATAAACCTTGTAACCTTGACCCAGTCCCCGAGAGTGCTTTAGCAAGAAGGTAGACGTGTTTGTGCAAAAGAAACATTATATGTGTTTAGAATATCTATAACTGCCTTTTTACTGAACACCGAAATTCAGTGAAGATATTATGAAACTGTGAAAATATAAAAAGGTCAATAAATCTTTATGCCAATGTGTTTTTATAAAACTTTGCATTTCTAGTTAAAATTCTGCATCCGGTTTGCTCCATTAAATCAATTCAGGATTGAATTGGAATTTAAATGGCATTTGTAGTTCACCCATTAATTATTATTATGAATGACAAACTACCATGGCTATTACAGATAGAGAAAGAAAATGAATTGGGAAAATAAACCTACAAAACAATATTCAAGTGTTTGGTTGCCTCAGCCAATGTTGGTTTAATTATTGCGAAGGGAAAGAGCAATACAAAACTAATCAGACACTGCCGAGAAAAGGTCATGCATCAAAACCTCCCGCCTGAACAAAAAGGACTTTTATTGTGTTTTTATGAAGCTTTTTTGTCCTTGTCACTTATTTTGCGTTCAACAGAAGTCGCAGAGGTTCGGAATGACATGAAGCTGAATAAATGATGACAGATCTTATTCTTATTTTTGGAGGGAAATCTGCCTTCAAATGAAAGAAGGAAAGACGGTGCAAAACACAAGAAAATACTGCAAGTGAACCTCTTGGGAGAAAGTTCATTTTTAGGAAGGAAAGTGATTCAGAACACAAAGCCAAATCACTGAAGCAGCTATAGAACAAGATAAATGTTCTACAACAGCCCAGCTAAAGAGCGGTGGGCAGTGTTTGGTCATAACATCTTGGACTCAAAGTGACTTTGGACAATACCCCAAGAGGAACCTGGGCTTTAGCTCCAATATCTTGTTCAAGGGCATAAAGGTGAGAGTTTGTCAATTCCCCCTTCAAGAGTTTGAACATATAACCTTTAAGCTATCCGGTATCCAGTACGTCCCTGGACATTAAGTTCAGTCTAATTTTGTCTTAACTGAGCTTTGGAAACTGCAGTGTAAAAGCACTGGAACAAACGGGATCAGTGGATAAACATGCATAACTCAACGTGACTAAAGCTGCCACTGATATAAATCTATCAAAAGAGTGAATATTTACACTATCCTTAAATGGATTATTTAAAAGAGTTCGGCAGGAAAAGTTTCTAACCAAGGCAGCTTTTATTAGTTAAAAAATACATTAAAAAATATGTCGTAAAATATTAAATTTATTTAAAATAATTATTTTCTGTTGAAATAGATTTGAATGTTTTTACATTTTAAATGTATTCTTATTAATTCAGCTGCCATTCAGCAGCCATCACTCCAGTCTTAAACATTACAGAATTCTTCAGAAATAATTGTAATATTTGCATTATTATTATCAATGCTGGAAACAGTAGTGCTGTTTAATATTTCTGTAGAAGCCACGATGCACTATTTTCAGGAATCTCTGATGAATAGAAAGAAAATAAAAGAGCTGCGTTTATTTGAAATAGAAATCTGTTGCAACATAAATATCTATACTGTCACTTTTGATCAATGCTGAATAAAAATATTAATTTCTCAAAAAAAAAAATGAAGAAGAAATCTATCATTTTGAATATTTATCTACGTAAACAGCTTATTACGTTTTTCCCTACAATAAGGACATCATTTCCTTTTCAAGGCTTCATTTAAAGAGGCCTATTCTACCAAGTCATACCACAATACTTATTTGGGGCCAAATGATAGACATAAGGTCTGTTCACACCAAGTGACTCAACAACCAGGATGAATAAACAATCACATGTTTTTGTGCATAATACAACCCATCTGACAATACAGATTCCTCTTGCTCACTAACAGATATACATTAAGATGCTGTAAAATAGCTTGTTCAGCCTTTTGTCCTTGGCAGTTAAACTCATACTTGGCAGTTTTTCCCAGACACCACAGATGGTATATACAGTATCTGTGCTGTTTCTGCCTCGTTGCATATGCATTTTTTGGTTTTATAATCAACTTCTTAATATAAGGGTTAATATTTAAATAAGTATAGCACTTAATGTATGTAGAACTTATATCAATTATCCTCTTGCTCCATGTTGATTGATGGATTTTGATTAATGACTCATGTGCAAATTGGACAACTAGAAAAGAACCAATTCATGGAAAGGTATTGCACATGCTCAGTACTACCTGTAAGCCAATGCCAGTGCCCAGATACTGGCAGCGCAGTAGAGAGAGTCTCTGACTTTAGCCTCCTTACAGGTGGAACAGGTCTTCACAGGGAACAGACCAGTGGTAGGGCTTTGATAATTCAGAATGGTGCACTTGACTGGAAGAAATAAGAGAAGGACAAAGATAAAAACAGATACAGTGTTACTTTTAACAGTTAACAGCAGGAGCAGGTGCCTCCACAAACACTTACATTGCTGTTTACGAGTCTTTGATGAACACCTTTTCACGCTTGTTATTCTAGCTGTCTGACTTAAAATACCACTGCATGTATAATTAATTAAGCTAATTAAATATTATTGCATATTTCTCATCTTTATAAATGTTATGAAGTTAAAAAAAAAAACAGTAAAAACAGGTAACACAGCTTTGTCCATCACTACGCCCAACTGTTAAACTTTCTCTCTCTCCACTGTGATTTCTCTTTACTAATGTATAATCAGGCTGAAAAGGGCACTTCATTTTTCATCAGCACATTACGGCTGCACAAATGAAGGGGACATTCATTCCGAGCCATCATTTGTTATGTAGAGTTTGGGTCAATTCAAAGAGACAGTGCCAGCAGGGCTGGGGGATAAGGAGACACTAGGGGGAATTAGTCAGAATATTAATATACTCTTCAGAGAGACTGCAGCCAGGATTACTCTGACTCCCACCGGAAGAATCCGGCAATACAGAAAGGGCGATAAATACGTCTTTATCTGATTAGGCCTTGTACTGTAACTGCGGTTGTTGCCGGCAGGACTGAAAGGAAGACTGCAGTTGGAGGCTTCCAGAATGTTGCAGGGAAGAACAGTTTAGAGATCAGTTGTTACTCTGGACCACAAAACCAGTCATAAGGATACATTTTTTCAAAATTGAGATTTATACATCATATGAAAAGTGAATAAATGACTACATAAACGCACCTTGGTGCACTTTTTAGCAAGTCACGAAATATGTACCAACAAGTACATATCACTGCAGTTCCCAAAAGAAACACTAGAATCAGTAAAACTAACACATTTTATTCCTTTTGACACAAATTTACAGAGTTTTGATAAATAAATTGTCATTTGCGCACATTTACTTGTAGAATATCATGTTATGACTTCAAATATAATTTTATGACTTTTTAATAGTCTGATGCTTCAGAATGTTAGCATCACATCCAGCTTCATATCTGTGGGTTTTCATAGCCCGGATGCTTGTTTTTTAGCTTACGGAGTACAGTGATGTACTTGAGAGGCGAGGAGCACCAGTTCACTTCAAATCTGCAAAAAGGAATTTGAAATGGCACAGTTGCATTATTGTGTTTTGCATTTGTTATCGGGAAGATTTACAGTTGGATTTGGTGTAGGGCATTATATTAGTTGTTTTTTTGCAATTGTATCGGAATTACATGTTTCTGATAAGATTTTTCCTTACATTAATATGTATGATATGTATTTGAAGAGAATGAAGCTGCATTTTCTAAGTTCTGAGTGACAGTTGAGAGCTTCAGTTGCCGTGGTGACCCTGGGCATCCTAAGACAACAGAGAAGATTGCCTGCAAACTCTCGTCTCTCTCCCTTTTTTATTAAAAGATGCTAGATAAAATTATCCTATTTCAAAGAGAACATGTAATTCAAATGTTTTAATGTTTATTAATGTGATTTTAATGTCTTTAAGTGTTTTTATTAAAAAAATGATTCATAACTATTTTCAAATGGATGTTATGCCTAATAGTCCATTAGTAAATGACAATGTATCAAGCATATTAAAAAGTACGAATATGTAAATATATGTGTTTACTTAACTGAGTTATACTCACCTAAATAACGATACATTTGAGATTCGAGAAAACGTTTTTTTTGGGGTTTTTTTACGGATTTATTATGTGTTTGTTTATTTATATGTATATTATAAACATTTTATTATATACTGTTGTTTTATGGATTTGAATACTATGGGCTTATTAAAGACAATACGGATATTTCAATTCTGAATCATCGCAATACATAAATCAACGTAATAATATGTGCAAGGGTTCACATATTAAACCTTTGTTTTAGCGAAACCAACATTTCTCTTTAACACCACAGCGACATGTGCAGTAAGGTGAAAACGGTGTTGCACAAAAAGTGCACAGAGATACATATTTTTATGATACCAGTTTAATAACTAAGCTTTCAATGAAGTATGGATTTCTAGGACAGGACAATTTTTGAACTAACTATTATAATACTGAGAATTTTTTTTCTTTTAATGAAGTTCTTAGCAATGTATGTTACTAATTAAAAAATGAGCTTTGATATATTTACAATAGGACATTTTCTAAATATATTCATGGAACATGATCTTTACTTAATGTTCTAATGTTTTTTGGCATTTAAAAAAAGGTTTTGACCCATACATTGTATTTTTGGCTATTGCTACAAATATACCCTTGCTTCTTATGACTGGTTTTATGGTCCAGGGTCACAATTAATCTGCTAAAATCTGCCTCACAGTCTGCTATTACTGCCTATTTGCTCCTGTGAAAACCTTAAATTACTAATCAAGAAAATCTAATTTGCAGTCATTTCACAGTCGGCACGGCCTGCGGAGGATCACCTGTGCATTAAGTGACTTCTTTGAAGAAAAGAAAAGAAGCGAAATGACATATTATTCACACACATTTTTAGCATGAGGAATGAAATGCATCACAGCACTCTAGATGCAAATTCTTTGAAGACTGCATCTCTTCCATCATCTATCAGCATAATGCACCTCTAAATCAACCCCTAAAACTGCACACACAAACACGAGGTTTCCACCAAGAAGTCATTTCTATACACCAAGAAGAAAGAAAAGGGAAGTGGGGGGGGGGTAGGAAAACAGGTGAAGATTGAGCCACACGGATGAATAGAGACAGAGGAAGAAGACAGAAAACGAAAGAGAAAGAGAGACTCTTTTGCCCATTAAAAGTAAAACCTCGCTTTCTCCAACCTTAATCTTGTGGAGGCAGGGGAAAGATAGACGTACTGCATTCACAACAAACAGGCCAGAGAAGAGAAGAAGAGGAAATGAGAAGCACTGAAGCATGATGTCATTACCACATAAATAGGAAAACCCAGAAAGAGAGTGAGAAAGATA
Organism: Enteromius thamalakanensis; assembly: GCA_032357475.1. Lineage (NCBI taxonomy): Eukaryota > Metazoa > Chordata > Actinopteri > Cypriniformes > Cyprinidae > Enteromius > Enteromius thamalakanensis. The sequence continues at coordinate 18,687,169 of JAUCMT010000134.1, read as the reverse complement.
GAAAAATGAGAAAGACCGGAGATAAAAATGGCAATAACCTTATACAAGAAGTTCAGAATAACATACCATGCACGTTGCATTTAATGTGCTGCGTTCATTTACAGCAATGCACTCATATAAGCTGGGACGCATTTCAGCTCCGAGGAAGAGTCTACCAAAACCATTACCATCTGAATTATGAAACTTACCACTTTTATTTATTATTGTAGGATTCTAGGTCTTGTAGGGAATGACATGGGGATTCGCTTTCAAAACGGGATTACCCTGTGCTAGCGCTGTACGTTTGTCTGCTTCAACCATGACTCATTCAAAAGGATCATTGAAATGAGAAGCATCCTCTCTGTCACTCTTTTCTTTTTTCTTTGTTCTCTCTCACTTCCTCTCTCTCTCACCCTGCAGAGCTCTCATCTCAGGGTTGGCTGTCTGGGGATTTTAAATGAGCTTTAGGAACGGGTTGAAGTCCGGATGGAGGAAAGAGATTGAAAACATAGATTTCATGTATGCAGTGTTCAAAAAACAAGGCTTTTCCATCGTTTCTGTGAAGGATGAAACAAATTCTCAGAGTATTCTGCTAATGAGCTCAGAGGTTGAATCAGGTGTGCTAGACAAAACAGACACACCACACACTGCTGAAAAAAACAAGCTGGACTGCTAGTGTAAACTGGTTCATGCTGGTCCTTTGCCAGCAAGTGACCAGCATAAAACAAGCAAAGGACCAGGATAAACCGGCTTAAACCAGCATTCCCAGATTCAAAACATGCCTGGTCAGCATATGCTGTTTTTTTCAACAAGGATCACTTTCCTATAATTTTTTGCACCAATTAGCTGGAGTCTGTATTCCTTGTATTAAATAACAGGGTCAATCTGAGATGTAAGGTCCTCCCATTGGTCAAACACCTTTATTACAATTAGACAGCTCCATGTTCTACTCTCCACAGTTGGCATGCACGTTATTGTAAATAGGGCACAGATCTGGTGGGGTCATTCTCGTGTCCTGTAAATATATCTTTAAAACCAGACACATTTACTTGAGAATTAAATCACTAGAATCATTTTAATAATACTTAGATCACTTTTCAAAACTGTTTACAGTGAACACAAGTGCAGTCTTTCTATACGCCATATGAATCATTTTCTAGTGCTTTGGCACAAAGAACATTGTATGACTACATCTTTCAAATTACATTTATTGTTTTCTCACTGAGACACAACGACCACCATTATACTGTACATAAGTACTTACAGATCAATTTGTTTGAACACTTTAATAGAACTATCAAGAAAACTCTTAATCTTACATATGCCGCTTCGTCTTTTATAGCAGTATTTCTTGTCATGTGAAGACTGAAACTGAAAGCCAGATTAGGTGAGAGGAGAGGGAGAAAGAGGGTAGGCAGGAAAAGAGATGAGTATTGATTAAGAGCAAAATGCACAGAGGAGCTCAGCAATGAGAAACCATACTAGCTCCAAATGAATCTTTTAGTGCTTGGACTCAACTCATTTGCTGGGTATTATAATTAAATCTAATGGTTTGGAGACTTTTTGAATTCTCTAATTAAATTAGGAAACAACTTAATTAAATTATTTTTTTAAATATGAGTAAACACCAGTGCACTTAATACACAGATCAACTATATTAGAGAAAAACAGGAGTAACTTTGCAATTTGTACACAGCTTGACACTTTAAATGCATTGCTTAATAATTTTGTACTTGCAGTTAAATTAAAAAAGGTAGTGCATCAAGATGAATCCATGATGCGACAGAATGAGGTTAAATGCCTCATTTAAAGACCATAATCGAGTACTCAAAGAGGTTCTCCAACTATCCTGAGTCAACCATTTAAAACAATGCTCAGATCGCCCTCTATTCTTAAACCTATGTGAAAAACAAAATACCCCCAGGACATAAATTCTCACCTGCGCTATAGTAGCGATCAAGTTTTTCCCAAAGGGGCTCATCCTCCCGGTGCAGTATGGACAGCTTAAGGGGTTCATAGATGGAGCCTGATCATAGAAAGCAAAGAAAGATGTTAAAGAAGACTTGAATCAGCACAGATCTGAAATACTGAGATGCTTATCTCGTCTTTAGATGCAGTTCAAGCATCCCTGGATGAAAGTGATAAGCGTACCTCAAAGTCAGCATGGCTTCTTAAAGATGCTACTATAGGCTACTGACCCGCTACAGGCCCACTTTGTGCTACTTAGTATGCCAAGGTTGAGCTGACTCACCAAAATCAAAATGCGCTTCATTTAGTCTCTGTAACCTAAATGGTGTTCTGTTCCATTTACAATGCTAAGAGCAGCACAATGCAGATTTACTGGGGTGCAAAGGCAGCAAAGCATGCCAGCAAAACAATCAAAGCAAAACGCAAAAGACTTAAGCTATTGTTCTCCAAATCCATATATCAAATCGAACGTCATTGCAAACACACACAGCTTGATTGCAAAACTGAAGGCGCTGGCACAAATTCTGTGAATAATGGAACCTGACACCAGTAAATTCAGCTTTTTCTGCGAGGAGTGAAATTCAGGGGAACCCCATCAACTGGAGCACTATTTCAGACACATTTAACTTTGGAGCAATTTACATTTTAATAGAATCGACCCAGGGTCAATACCTCAGGTACTGAAAATTCACATTTCCTAGCAAATTAGCATAATTCCCATCAGCTTTTAAGTAGCAGGGACAAAGCCATCTCTTTTTAAGATAACTCCAGCTAAGCAGTGCACATCCAATAGGCATATGAAAGATACTCCTCGTTTTAGTTTCACCACATTGATATAAAAGCAACTTGCCTCGAGAAGCATACAAACCCTCTGTTAACAGATTTGATCAGACATTGACCGAAAGAGATGAGCTGTACTGCATTACTTGATTTCATTAATCACAGAATTTCCCCCATGATATCACCAAGGATTATTTATGCCCAACACTTTTACTTCTGATGAAATACTACAGATGCAAAACCAGAATTATTGTTAAAATAAATTAAGCACCAATTTTCAATTAGTCAACAAACAGTCTTAACCAAGGCCGTTGTATGAATGCATTGGCTTTCAAAAAAGAAACAGTTATTAAGATTTATTCAAATAGTTGTAAACTGAAAAGGAAAGTTTCTATTTCTAAAGTAACCATTTTCCATGATCCAATCGCTACGCCCCAACTTACCAAATTTTTGGAGTTTGCGATGAACATTCACTTCAGTGTCAGTGTTGGCCATTTTTCATTACACGAACTCTACGCCAGGCCTCTATTAGTTAAACTACAACATTAGTATAATTCAGAGGGTTAGAAAATAGAGAGAAAAGGCAAATTACATGGAATCAGACAGTGAGATTTTCTTCAGGCATGGTTACTGAATGGACATGCAACAAATTACATTATACGCGATTGAAAGATGATCTGGTATGACTGATGTGAGAGGATGAGATGACAATTAGGATGTGCAAAAATGACCACAACACCATATAAACTACAATGCTAATGCAACTTCTGAGGTAATGACTGACAAACTGTGATCTGCAGTCCTATTTTAAAGTGAAAAGTGCAAATCTCGAATGCTTGAGAAAATTGTTTATTATATTACCTCACAGGGTATATATGTAAATCCAACTTCACCCCATAATACAGTATCTCATGTAAAGCGATATTGTATTCTATATTGAAAATCTAGCAAAATGTAAAGAGTAATACATCCCAGCTCTAATCTGCTCAATAAAACAATATGGTAATGACATTAAGATACCAACATCATTAACCACGTGAATTTGTCTTTGTTAACTCACCCATGCTGTTCTAAATTTTTTAAAACACAAAATAAGATATTAGGTAGAAGGTCAGCCAGTATTTACATTAACTGAATAGTTTTTTCTATACAGGTTTACATTAACATTAAAGCAAGCACCTTTCTTTTCGCAGTTTGCTATGCCTTCAGCAAAACAAAACTAGCTGGAAGAAACCATGTGTGATTTTATTTATTTATCTATCTTATATAACCACAAGGGGATTCTGAAAACGTTTTCAAGGGCTACTTTTGTTTTAATGTCAGGCTGAAGCAGACGCTAACAAGCACTGAATTAAGAGGGTTAAAAAGCCTTTCAAAATCTTAGACATTCAGGGGACTGAAGTCTTTTAAAGTGCTGCTCCTTAAAAATTCAAAGCCTGAAGCTCAGTGTGCAGTTAGTCTCTAAATATAGCCCTGATCAGCGTAAACTCCACGCCTGACCTTTGGGCTCTGCTCTCTGCCACACAGACAAGACAAACTCGTGTTAATGCGCTTCTGCAGCACGGACAATGGATCAAAATGCACCGAGAGAAAAAAATGCGCACTGCTTAATCGTGCTCAATGCCATGCATCACAAAAAGCCAAACCTGATCGCTTAGATCTGGCTTTGAACTCCAGCAGCTTCCAGCCGACATCCGCTAGGCTTGCCATAATGACAGCTAAATAACAACATCGCACTCGCACTACCGTTTAGCGCTCACACTGTCGCAAAGCCTAAATGTACTCTGCAGGCTGCCGTAGAACGACATGCCGTGTTCCGGTTTGTGATGACCGAAGCTAACATCAAAATGTTGCTGTTTTGGGCTTGGTTTTTGACGTTATTGTTAAGTTTTATGGGACAACATGTCACGTTTGCATTGCAGGACGTTACTGGTGATTTATTTGGCTCGGATAATTTTGGTACGGTAGCGGCATTCGGTGACTTTAACTCTGATAAACAAACTGACATTTTCATCATCAGGAAGCGTAAGTACAGTTCTGCTAGCCGACGTTAAGATTATTAGTGTCTCAAAATCACTCCTTTAAGTTAAACTTCACACGAGATGCTGCTTGCTGTACAATATGTTTGAGTTTTAATAAGATGTTTTGGTCTTAACAGCGCTGTCATGTTGTTAATGACAGGGGGTGTGGCAAGATAGTCCCTTAGTATTCTGTTTTTATATATTGTTTATTTATTTGTGTAATTGGTGCTGAACACCCTGCTTCTGTGTTATTTAATGAGAATGTTGTTTCTTTCAGATTCTGAGTTGGTGATTTTCTTGGCTGATCTTAAAGCTCCTTATTTTAAACCTAAAGTCCGTCTGACTAAAGAGGCTTTTCCTAGGTAAGAAAACACACTGACTGACACACACTATCAAAGCCTGCTGTATTACGTTAGATACATGAATTTCTAAGGCCTCTAAATTATTAACATGATCAAAATGTTGTTTAAATGCTAATGTATTGTAACACAATCTTTTATATGCCTTCTGCCATCTGGTTGTTAAACCGCCTATTATGATTGTAAAAATGTCCACTGGCTGTTGTAAATGTGTCTTTGCACACATGTCATATGTTTTTAACAAAAGAATAACTTTACATTATTATCAATATCTTAAGAAAACCTTTACTGGACTGAAGCAACCTAGGATTACATCATTATCCATCTTAGAAATATTATGTTAATAATGTATCATCGTCTTGCATTGCTCCCTACAGTTAAAAATACTAAAATTTGATCATATAACAACATATTATTAGGAGATATAAATTGACACCTTCTGTTAATATAGAATTAACCTACAAAATCCGTAAAAATACCGTTAGTTATCTCATTGATTTACAATTACAAGCTGTTAGAATTTTAGTTTAATATAAATAACTGCACCAAATGGCATATTTTAATCTGTTTGGGCCTCTGAATAAAATAGCTATGTTTTTTTTTTGTTCTTCTTAGGTGTGTGAGCTCCATATCATCACAATATCATAGGGTCTGTTAGCAGATTGATATATCAAATATGATGTAAAATATAAACCACGTAATCAAACATTGTTTGCATCAAGGTTCAACTGAACTGTTCCATCAAAAATAAAGAAAAAATCGAATTTTTCACATGTCATGTTTTTCTGTGAGAGTTTATTGTGTTGATTTTGCCTTGTTCTTGTGTTTCTCTGGCTCTCTTAGTGACTTCACAATAACTAGTGTGGTCCCGGGTGATTATGATGGAGACTCTCAGATGGATGTTCTTGTTACTGGCAACGGCAACTCCATTGCCACGCAAAAAGTCTTTATCTTCTGGGGACATAACCAAACATTGGGTAAAGTCTGAAAAAATTATTTATGTACATTAATCAGGCTTCATTTGGTTAATTTATTCAGTATTTCTGCCTGAATTGATGGTCTTACGGTTCTAAAAATAATACTTTAGCGGTGATTTGCACAGTAAATGTTATCTGTTCTCTTACAGACCCGAGTGGAAAGGTAGAGCTGAACATTACTTTTGATGATCAGCCCCTTGTCATGGAGTAAGTGCAGTATTTAGTTTTTATTTAAGAGCATTGTGGAAAGATTATACAATATCTACATATATTCTTGGTCTTAAACACTCATTTTAAACTTACTGTATTGCAGTGTGAGTGCAATCCTCTGTATGTTTAAGTTTTGTGGGACGATATGTCATGTTTGCATTACAAGTTCACACTAGCGTTTACCTCAGTGAACTATGATACAGTTGTGACTTTCACTAAGTTCAATTCTGATAAAATAGTGTCCTAATGTCCTAAAATCATCCCGTTTTAACTAAATGTTGTGTTTCATGTTCTGTGGCATTCATCCCTTTAGTGTACAAATGCCGACTTTCCTTGTAAAGTTTGCAGGGATCTAATGCTGCTTGCATTTTTCCTCCACAGCTTTAATGGGGACATGATTCCAGACATTTTTGGATATGTGGGTGAATCGTCAATGGTTTTTTATCTCAGTAGTCGGTAAGATTGTTTTTCTAAATGTGCAATAGCTTGTTTTTGTTGTGTAGTGTGCAGGGTAAAAGCATGCTGTTTTATTGTTTGCCAGGCAAGAGAAAAGTGAGAAGGCTCTTAATTTGAATGTCAGCATGCGGATCCCTCATTCCAATGCTTTCATTGACCTCAACAAGGACTTCACTGCTGGTGAGTACTGCTAATACGGTCTTTCCTTCACTCTGAAGTCTATGGAAGTATCAAAGATTATTGCAAGGTTTTGCTGCTTTGTGGACTAATTTAGAGAATCACTACTTCTCTATTCTGTAGCTTTCAGTTAGCATTTGTGCAGATGCCTTGACGAAGGCTATTTGCTGTAGAATGGCCCTGAGTGCTGCCTGCTTTATTTATGGATTCGGAATGCTAGGAATACTTGTGTGATTATTAACACAGCAGACACTCAGGTTTATTAGATTAGACGTGTTCATCATACTGCTTTTCACAACAATATATGAAGTCACATTTTACATTTGGTTTATGAAATTATAATTCTCAAGCTTTGTGGAGCTCACAAGAGTATTATAGATTACATATCTACAGGTTATAGATACTTTTGGATTGTAAACTTCTCTAAAAGCTCTAAAAAATCACGTTTTTGTAACGGCTCAAGATGTTTGTTTTTTTTGTTGCACTCAAGTAAATGTTCCTGTTGTCCAAAATCCGTGTCATAAAATAAGTTATCTTTGAGAGGCCTATGTGAAAAAGTGGCCTGTATTTTCTTAGCCAGTGAAGAAAAAGTTAGAAAATCTTTGTCTCTGCATTTTACTTATTCGTTTTGCTCCGTTTGTCAACATTGGGTTGGCTGACTTGTTTGTGGAGTTTAAAGTTTTGGAGACGAATGGATGGAAAAGAACAGCAGGCAGTTTAAATGTTCAGGACAAACATAGGACTCTATTACAAAAAACAAAACAAAAACACAGCTGTGGACCTTTCAGGTAAAAACACAATGTTAAAAATCAAGAGGAAGTAAGCAAAAGTTTTTTTTATTTATTTTTTAATCAATTATTATTTTCTAAGGATGAAATAAGGTAATTTAGTCACTACAAATCTAGCAGCTCTTTCCATGAAACCGAGATTCTCAATAACTACATTATTCTGCTTCTCTAGATTGTCTTATGTCAGGCTTTTTCTCTGTGCTTGTAATCCCAACATCAAGACAGGATACTTCCTGAGCGTGGTTTTTCATCTGGGAAATATTGGCCCATTTTTTTAGAGGCAGGTCTTGTGGGAAGTGTTTGTGATGTACTAAAACCCTCTTGGTATTTCTGTTGTGCTGTGTTAGTTTAAAAAAAATAACATAATCAAAATTACAATAAAAATAATCTCATAAAAATGACATCCGATTAAATAAACGGAGCATTTGTGAGCACAAGAAACTCATTCATAGTTTTCATTCAATGTTTTATGCCTCCCACAATCATGGATGAGTGTCAGATTTGGGCAAATCAGCTGCAGTCTGTATATTGCATGGTACAAAATGCTATAACAGTTATTTGGTGTCTGGGTCTGTAGTGGCTCACAGTCAACATAACCAGTGAAGCCAAAAGAATAGAGCATTTCAGCATCCGCTTTATTGAAGTTGCCTCTGACTCTGTATGTCAGTGTTTTTTTTTTTTTTCTTTTTTTTTCTGAACCTGTTTAAATCAAATGATCTCTCAAGAGCTGTTTATGAATTCAAAGCCCTTTTCAAGGGTGAAGAGTTTCCTGTTAAGCTTGCCTGTCAGTCACATAAAATTGACTGTAATAATCCTGTGCTTCTAAAGGCTGAAAACAGATTTAAATGCTGTCTTGTAAAATCCTGTCAAAGTCTTACTGTCCATTAGTGTAGTTGAGGCTCAGATTGGTCATGTGTCACAGTGACCAAAAGCATCTCAAAGGGTAAAGAGGTCAAAAAGTGATTCACTAACCTATATGGATCAACTCCATTTACCTATACTGAAACCAAGCCCTTGAGCCGCTATAGCACTTATCTCCCACCCTCTCGGCGGGAACCTGGCATCACTGCCACCCCCAAGCCATCTGGAGGCTGTTCTGCTGCCACACCAGCGACAATGCTGTTGGGTCTGATTGGCAGACAGGACCAAGAAAACCTCTCTGGACCTCTACAGCTGTAAGAAAATCACAGCAGATTAACAATAGCCCAGGAGAAAAAAAAGAGCACACCCACGACAAAATCGTCCAACACTTACTCTACAATTATGGCTGTCTGCTGTGGCAAGAGTTGTTTTGAGGAAAAGACCTTAGTGATTGTGAGTGGAGGCTATCAGGAAGAGAGATCAGCTGGAACTGAATGCTGTGTCGCTGACTTTTGTCTTGTCTTGTGGTATAAAAGATGATTTGTCCTTTTTTAGATGTAATCTTGATGTGCATGGTTAGTTAATTTCCATTTGAAATTTAATTTTTGAATTGTCTGATTTGAAAAAAATAATAAATGCAAATAATTAAGTGCACATAATTGTGCATAGATAGTTAGGCTGGCAAATAAATCGTCTGCTTTTAAATAAGATGAATAAATGTTCCCATATCATTCCTATAGAATTTAAAAGAGGTTTTTGAATGAATTATGCTCAAAGAATGTTATTTTAAAAGGCTTTGAATATTAAAAAAGTATTTTATTCCTGTAATGGCAAAGCTGCATTTTCAACAGCCAATTCCTCCAGTCTTCATGAGCCTTCAAATCATTCTAATATGCTGATTTGGTCAAAATAGTTATGCTGTTTAATATTTTGTGGAAAACATTTTTCAAAGGGATTTTGAATATGAATAGAAATAGATGAATAGTTTTTTTTCTCTTCTTTTTTTAAATGTCTTGTTTTTTTTAACCAATTGAATGCATTATTGCTTAATAAAAGTAAACAAATTAAATTAAATAAAAATCTTGCTGACCCCAAACTGTTTAACCGCATTATATGTTATAGTTGACATAAAGGCATCTGGTGATCATCTTCAGTGTCGGTTGAAACTAGACAATTTAATGTTAACATTCTTCTCAACATTCATTTGAATGTAACATTAAAATATTATTCAATCTATTTTATGTCCATTGAATAAAATGACAAGGCACTTTGTCTATGTGGTAATAGTATTACGTAAGTATTTAATTTTAAGGACATTATTCATTTGTTCTTTGGGTTACGCTTGACCACTTATCTCGACCTGACTGGCCACCCAGTATTTTTCTCTTGTTTATTTCTGTTCTTAATTTTGTAATGTTCTTCATTTTTGTCATGTGAAAGAACATTGTTTGCATTATTTAGATTTGTACTTAGTTGAAGGACCTCTTCTAAAGTCATATTGACTGAATATCTATACCGGTTTCCTGGACTTTCACTTCAAACTTCATATTGCTTCTGTGAGCTTCTCAGTCAAGACATGAATGGTTTCCCTATGTGCCCTTTCTGTGAACGAACAGGTAAGGGTCACCTCCAGATCACAGCTCAGATTCTGGTCACAGATGTGAAATCATAACACCCACCATATAGCTGCATTAGCTAGAAGACATGAAATTGCGTTCACTTAGGTTTTAGCAGTGAAGAGAACAGCAGCAAATGCGCATGGAGAAGCCCCATGCATTTAGTAACTCCCTGTGGCATATTTTCATTACTTTTTTCCCTCTCCTTGTTTATGATGCATCACTCAATCAATGTGGAGATGCCACTGGCATCTGGATCACATTTCCACATCTTTATAATGTCCTTGATAACCCGCAGATTGACAAAATGCATCCTCGTTAAAAATGGGGAGTAATTGCCAAATAATTATAAATGTCATTATGCACAAAAGACACCAATTCTCCTTTCTGACTGGTTGCTAGGCAACCTTGTATTGCAATGCTCCAAACTGCAGCCAATTAGAACTGAAATCTCTCTGAATATGAGCGGCGAGTTAATTGTCGTGCGATGTAAAGGAAACAGATTTTCCACATTAGAGGACTGCTGAAGTGGGAAGTTCATCAAATCATTATCTGCGGCAGTCTTCCAGACTCGCTCTCGCACATTTAGGTTACATTAGGCCAAATGCCCGTGATTGTGCCACGTCCCTCTTGGTGCATTTATTGTTTTTCCTATGGGACTTTAAAGCCTTTTTATTTGTGGCTCACAAAAAAACACAACAATCCAATAAAACAACCAGGTTTTGCAGAAGAAGATGCACTTACCTGTTTACAGAACATGCCAATCTCTAACAGGGATAAATTTGGACCTATCAAAATTCAGCGTTGGTCTCGTTGTATAGCACCCTAGAGACATCTGCTAGATCTGCAAAACATAGCAGGTGGATAACACAATGACTGGGTGTTTCTCCTTGTTCAGACCTGGCAGAGATTTACTGACAAATAGCCTGAAACAATGTGGGTAGAGATCTCATTATTTTTCAATATGTATGTCTGCTCGCTGCCTCCCGTTTTTATAAGCAGTGAACATGCTCTTAGGAACAGAGCTGATATACGGTGCCTTCCAGACAGTTGGCAGTAGATCAAAGAACTAAATTGTAACATTTACGTGATTGATAAAAGTCGAGGGAGCAGATTTGTCGCTGAAGTTGTCCCACACAGTTGATGTCCAATGTTAATCTGTTCCTTTGGGGAAACAGTAGGCATGCTTAACAATAACAGATAAGATTGAGCCACCAGGCCTAATTAAGTTCAGTGTGTATTAATCAAGCGTTTTTAAAAAGGAGCGTGACTTTATTTGTCCTTCACTCAATTAGTGGCTGTAGCTAATGGAAGAGTGTGTTTAAATGGATCAGCGTCCCAGAAGACTCCGTAACCTGCCTGAGTTGGCACCAATTCTTTTTCTCCCACTCTCTGTCTTTGCTTTTCTTTTTCACTCTCTGCCACCCCAGGGCCAGTTTTATCCACCCACATGCTTTTACGATTTTGTTTGTGCTCGGGGTGCTTGTTTTAAACTATTATGATTACTTGCATAATGCCGATGCACTGTCACAGACTAGACATGTGCGTTTGTGTTCAGACACTGCAGAACATGGAGGCATGGGAACAGGGAGATTTCATCATGCATGCATCCTGTTGTACTTGATGACAGCCAATCCGCTCCGAATGTGTGATGTCTAGGGATAGCTCACCTTCAGACCATTTCAAGTCTGTGTTCTTTATAAAGAATGAGACATTTTAAAGCCATTTTTCCACATACAGACAGTTCAAAGTGGCTATATTTTCAAGTCTCGAGTGTTTCAAGTCTGTTAAAGCCTATTTTTATAATTGCTTTGTCACCCTCTGTGAAATGGTATTATTTGTTTTGTTTTTAGTCAGAACACAACTGATGTTAAATAATAATGGGCATTTATTACAGCAACAAGGAGGCTGTAGTTTTAAAATATGTAGATTTATAGACATTTCTAGTAATCCTTTTACTGGGCGACCAAGTAGCTGAACCAAATCTTTACCTTGTATAAATAAAGTTAAATAAAATTTCTGCTAATTTCCACGTTTCTGGCAATTTTCCAGTTGTTAAATAGGATATTTAAATATTAAGCATGCACCTGCTCTGTGAAAGCATTCCCGGGTTCACACATTAGGTTTATAAAACCCCCTCCTCCACCATAAATAAATCATCATATGAACCTTTCACTGTAAAACCATGCAAAGTTATTTTTTACAGTTGTCCCATGATAAACCATTACTGTCTGAATATGACACATTGTGATCAGATCACTGATAATGTATTTGAAGACAGATCTTTGACCATATATAATGACGATGTAAATACAAATGTATTTTCGTTATCCTCACTCAGTTATATGCAGTGCAATGAGGTTATGCTGCTGCAATTAATCAAGTCAATTTGACTATTTCGCTCTTGCAGTGGGAACAAGACAACAGAAACTGCTCATGCCATTTATTCCCCCAATTTAATCAACAATATCGGATTCATTAATCAAATAGCAAACACATTATGAACGTTTTTAAAATTTGATAAATGGCAGATACATTTCAGTAAACACAGCCTATTATCTCATATGTAAATTAATTTGCAAGTCACCTTGGAAAGAAGGTGTTAAGTCTTGTTAAAAAGAAAAAAAATAATTCAGAAGCATAACATTTAGGGGGGTTCATCTCCGTATTAAAACACGGATCATTGACCTGTGAAGGTTTGCCATTGTCATCATAGTGGAACATGCTGCACCAGTTAGATTTATGAAATATTAAACTGTGACATTTGTGAACATTTCCCTGCATCCCACAAATTTGCACATCATGTATTACAAGAAAACGTAGGCAGACCCATAAATAAAATTCTGTGAGTGGACTGAGCATCTAAGCTTGTTAGTAAAATAAGTTGGGCTGCTTTTCCCATTTCTTAGTCTGCCAGCATAATATGAGCGAAATAGAATAAGGAATATGCGGGGTTGGCATAATCCTCTCCACTCCACCTATGTTGTTCTCGTAATGGTTTTACAAGATTATATCCTCTCAGAATAGCATCTCTCCACTTCATGCCAGTGCCGTCATGCTCATGAATGAAGTGCTTTAAGGAAGAAAAAAATAAATAAAAAAACAGGGTTAGAGAAACACAGCGGATTTGTTGGCTTAGATATTGGCTTATGGAGCGTCTATTTATAAACTCCAGTTCTTCCATTGCTCTGGATTCAATGCCCTGCTTCAACACCCCAGAGTCACCAAAACTAAAACTTCTCTTCAATACATTCCCCCTCGGTCATCTGGATGATGATCTGATTCATTTCATTCATTATTCATTTAGCGTAGTTCAATTCTCTCAACAGACTGTAAAGAATTCCTCGGCCTGGGAACCACCGTAACTCTACAAAATGTAGGTGACGCATATGAGTCTGTTAACAAGCTGAAACTGGATAGTTACATAAAAACCCTTTTTGAATCTCTGTTATCCTTTCAGTAACTCACTGAGTTTCATTTAATGTATTTTCGAATACAGAGAGCTGTTGTCTTCTGAAGTGGATCTCGAGTCTGAAAATGAAACGTCAGGATGAATTCAGAATCCGAATGCATGAAATATCTCATGTTTTCTGGGCTACGTTTTATTTATTAATTTTTTAAAGGTAAAAAGAGGCTGTGCTTGTGGATGTGGCGTCTTGCAGAGAAGGACTGACCTTGAGAAAGAGGCAGCTTTATCCCGTGCTCTCGGTCTGTTTTAATCGTCTGTTTCTGCCTCATGGCCTGTTTTGAAGTGAATAGTGCACCTCACTGATCATATTGGACCACGCTGTGCTAATCTCATAGGATATAGCCTGTGGCCTTCCACCAGAAAGATGCAGCGACTTTGTCAGCATGACTTCAGAATTCAAGATGAAGTCTTCACAGGAATGTAATTACAGATTTGTCGAACGGCCACTGTCAGGCCATTACCACAGCGCAGGCCAGGCTCCAGGTGTCATTTGCGGAGTCAAAAGCGCTTCACGTCTGCCTGTCTGAATGTCATTTAATCAGGGTATCCGTTTCAGATGAGTGACATGACATTTTCCTGAAAATGTCAAAGGTCGTCTTCAGCTCAACTGGAGAAGAGAGGTTAAAGACTGCAGAACTTATAAGAACTTCTCTGTTGTGATGGCAATCCAAAATCAACATCTCATCGTTTTTTTATTTTGTTCTTCCGGGCCTCTTTAGAGTCTTGTCGCTCTCACAACACTCCATTCTGCCGTTAGCCTCTTTATCAAAGTCTCATTCACCTGTCAAGCTCAAGTCGTCATCGTCTGATCTCACGGACAGCATTTCAGCCCTTTAGGAAAGCCTATCTTAGCTCATCGGCTCCCTCAAGGGCATTAGAAATGGAGCCCTGACTGGTTGGTGAAGTAACAGCTGTAAAAATAAGCAGCATTCCACCTTTTGAACCTCAGGAGAAAGATCTAGAAACAGCCCCACGGCATCAGCCAAAACACATACGAGATGTGCCCTCTAATGCCTTCAGACAGAGGGCAGGCTGAAGGTTTTGTTAGCTTGGTGCTAGCACTGGTGGCATGCTTTGTTTTGATGAATGTTTGATGTTGCAGCTGTAGCTAAATTTATAGGGGTCACATCACGAGGCATCACAATTTTCCTTGATCTTTTGCAAAGAAAGAGATCATTGTAGTGTGGAAAACGTTTCAGGAATCAAAACTTCCAGCACAGAATGTCTCATTCTTACATCTTTTGCCTTCAAATGTATGGGTGCCAAGACATGGAGAAAGAAAGCAATGGTTTCACTCGCTCTGACGGCATGGTGCCTCAGAGGCGGAGGAAGTTGCTCGCGGCAGGCGAGCCGATGATAATGGAGATCATTTGGTGTGCAGCATGTCAGCATTGTTTGGAACTAATAAGAGCTCAGAAGTTGTGAATGCATGGTAATTAACTACCAATCAGTACCTTTGCCTCCCCTCCTTTATGTTTTAGAGCTGATGTGCTTTTGTTTAACAACAACACGCTTCTGGCCTCCATTTTGAATATGGGCTATGCAGACATACTGGATATGTATGAATAGTAAATAGAATACTATACTTGTAATACTTAACCGATGCCTACTCAAACAGTGAAAAAAAAATGAAACGGTACACTCAATAATATTCAGTTTACATATTGTAATTGCATATAAATCTCATTCATTTGGATGGTTTGGAGTGACCAAATAAACTTAATATCAGGTTTGTTTGGCATAAATTAATAGTGCTAATGTACAAATCCTGTTGATTTATATGGAAATCTTTGTCATGCATATGTTATCTAAATAAATCTTGCATGTTCACAGTCAACAATATTTAAACCATTTCCATACTGATTAAATTGTGTTATCTTCACGTTTAACAGATTTATATTAAATGAGTTTTGAAAGTATTATAATTTAAACAAAATCATTTAGACTGCACGTTTTGGCTAATGTAGAAGGTTTTCTGGGTGTTCGCCACCACAAAATCAGTATTTGCATGTTGGGAACAACAGAATGTTTCTTATACAGTGCAGCAATAGTATGCTGTTCCACAAATAACATGCTGTCCTTTCACTCTACAAAATGAGGGGAAAAAGGTGTTTCTGTTGTGGTTTTAACACACTTACAGTGTTTCACAGTGTAAAGAGATCCCAGTCTATCTCTCAGGGTGACTGTCAGCAGCTCTGGCTATCAAAGACATATATACAGTATGACTTGTGAGGGACACAAGTGTGTAATCAGTTAAACAAAACAAATCTGAATTACAATCACCCCTGCAACCTGATTCAGTGGCAAGTTTGGGAATCTGCCCCAAGTTTGAGATGTTTCAGCTTCAGTCTGATTCGTTTGCAGGCAGAGAGCAAGCTGTATAACAAAACGCCAAATTATCACAGCCCTGCTGCTGAGCTATATGTTAGTTTTGGGGTGTACGGTGCCGGATATGCTTCTATATCTCTGTTGGCATGGAAACCGCCACTTCGTATCTGTGAAGTAGAGCGTAATTTGGGATTCGGGTCTCGGGTGATGCTGAAATATTGCACCCACATCATAACCCTGCATGTTTGACAGACAGACGGTTCGATGCACTCGGTGACTAAATCCATCATGACTTCCTCTCATCAGTTCTGAGTTTGACAGGAAAACCAAGTATTAACCGATTGTGATAGGTGTATGCAAATGTGGTAGAAGGTAGAAGTCGCAATTACACAATTCATACTTTCAGTCATGTTAAAAACAAAAAAAAAAAACAGGAAAGGGAAAAAATGGATGCTTAGGTTTTCTAGAATTAATTAAAGTTGACAAACACATACCAAACAGCGTTCTAGGTGTGTAATAGATGACAACTGAGAATAGCAATAAGACAGCAGTGGAAGTCCATTACATTGTGTTTCACTCTCTGCTAGAGAATCATGCTGTTGGAGGATATTATCTTCAAGCTATAGCATTTGCCCTCCGACTAGGAACCATCCACGGTAATGGAACAATCTTGGTGGGAAAGAAAGATTGAATGATTGTGTGGAAGTGTGAGGATGTCTTTTAAAGGATGAGTCCGTGTATGTGTGAGAGAGTGAAAAGTCTGTGTTTGAGAGTGAGGGGAAGTGAAGAGGTGGATTCGTCTGCTGACACAGGAATTAAATGTAGTTGAAGGAAAGAGTAAATGGATTTTATGTGACACTTCAGAACAGGGGCCGATTTTTTTAAACTATTTGTTTATGAGCATGCCTATTATTAACATACTGGTTGTTTATCAGTACTTTTAAAGCGCATATTCTACCCCATACTTAACCTTAACTAGCTAATAATCTGCAGTAAATTAGGAGTTTATTGAGGCTATAGTTAATGGTTTGTTAATCGTGAGAGTTAGACCTTAAAATAAAGTGTGACTTTGTGTTGTTGTGGGGAAAGCCATTTTTTCTTTTTTACTCTTTAGTTAAAATTTTCTGACAGATAAAGAAATCCAGCCACCTCAGGTGCTTATAACATTAAAGTGAATTTAATGTTCAAAATATGAATAAATGTGCATTATGTTTTTATTATGCTGTATAAGCTTACATAATGCACTGGCAAAAGACACTAAATGTGTTTCGTGGCTTTTCTGTATTTGCTTAAAAGTCACTCAGACTGCAGTGTGTGATTTAGAAATGAATGTGCCCAATAATCACAGTGATTACCATAATCATGACAGGCCTGCTGGTTAATATAGCTATGTTTTTCAGCCTTTTTGCAACATGCAACATATGATCTTGATAACTGGCTTATGTAGTTCCGTCTGGATTGCCTTTAAATGGTGATTTGATTGATTGATTGATTTTTATTGGTCAGAAGAAAGCAGAGTTATTAGCTACAGTATATTGTTTAATCCACTTTATAAATATACAGTAACAAACACTAAATGTACTGTAACATGTTCTGGTTACATGTGGGTCAAAGATGTTAAGATGTCTGCATCAAAAGAAATTCACAAAAGTGATTAAATGTCCATAGAAAGCACATTACATTTAGGTAAAATGTCATACTTTTAAGGTTTCAAATACGTTTTTGGAGAAGGAAATGTCAAAATGATGTTACATGGTCATTCGGTATAACACAATATTTATTCTGATTTGTACATATTAAAATAAAAAGAAGAAAGAAAGAAAACATTTTATTGTATTGAATGTAAATATAATTACTACTAATTAGTATTTGGGGTGAAGGTAATGTGTCATTAAATAGATATTTGTTAAATATGCATGACAAGATTGTTACACTGAATGACATTTTCGTGGGTACGTTTAGCAAATCAGGGAAAAATTTAATTTATATTTGGCTCAGAACACCGAAAACAACATTGCAAATAAAAGAAAACATGACCCGTGTACATTTAAATATATATGTATAAAATACACCTCTGCTTAGAAGTCAATAAGTTATTTACTTTTTATCACTTTTTTTTTTAAACCATACATGACAGTTTCCTTAAGTATTCAGCAGCACATCTGTTTTCAACATTAGTAATAATAACAAATGTTTCTTAAGCACCAATTCATATTAAAAGGATTTTGGAAGTATCATGTGATACTGAATAAATAGTATTCAAATGTAATTTGTAAAATATTTCACAAGCTTACTGTTTTACTGTATTTTAGACAATATTATATATATGTGAATATAATGCATACAACCTTGTGAGCATAAGAAGTTTAAGCGTAAAAACTTAAAAAATTAATTATTATTATAATTGTTGTTGTATTTTACTTATTAGAATAAATCATATTTATTATAATAGTATTTACTATTAATAGAATTACTTTGCTGGTTTTTGCAAGAAACCATCCTAAAAAAAAGGGTTCTCCTTTACCATGTCATGTCTCAGAATAATTCTTCTGTAAGTAACAAAAGGTAATGTAGAGTGTTATTAAAATCTGTCTTCAAAGGACTACCTGCATACAATGTGATGGTAGAATCTGCTTCAGTGCATCTCTCCTAATAAAAGAAGAAAGGCGGGTGTTTGTGACCTTACTCCAGTGAAAGTCTCCTGCGTGTTGTGGTGCTGGATTTGTTTTTATTTTGGTGTGCTTATCAGTTTGGTAACTTACAAAACAATATAATGTTGTGCGAACACGGTCTCAGAGGAGCGGAGTGGAATGTATTGATCTCTCTTTCTCTCTCTATCACTCATTTTCTCCTTTCATTTCACTCTCCTCTTGTTGTCACACGTCTGCCGCTGAACACGTTCGCTTTGCTGTCTCTTCTTCCTTCCCTTTGCTCTGAATAAGAAGGTGCTGGAAAAGAGGGCAGCAGCAGTTGAAGGAGTTTTGGAGACAGATGCTTTTGCATCTCTCCTCGCCTGTCTCTTCTTCCCGGAGAGCCCT
Source organism: Enteromius thamalakanensis (assembly GCA_032357475.1). Taxonomy (NCBI): domain Eukaryota; kingdom Metazoa; phylum Chordata; class Actinopteri; order Cypriniformes; family Cyprinidae; genus Enteromius; species Enteromius thamalakanensis. Next base: position 18,668,142 of record JAUCMT010000134.1, on the reverse strand, counting down.
TCTCTGCGTGCGTTTCTGCTGTTACCCATAATGCCTCAGGAAAGGCAGTTAGAAAGTAGAGTGATTCTTTAACATTTCTCTGCTGAAAGAGAGCGGGCCACTGCTGTGCTTCATACTGTGTACTCGTTTAAATGCTGTCATTAGATATAATGGAAAACTGTTCTTTCCCCCCCAAAAAATCTCCCCGCCAACTGCACAAGCCCTGCTGGGACTTATACTATCTCCGATTCGCTATGCACGTTAGCTAGTTTATATGTGTTAAAAACAGCAGGTCCTCTTGTAATTGTTGTGCTGCCTTTTTTTATTATTTTGTATATTTTCTGAACGGTTGAAATCTTACGTAATCTCTTTTAGGGATGCTATTGTCATTGCTCCACTTGCTGCGCTGTTCTTCGTGTGATGGTGGGAGATAAATGAGATCTGTCTCATTTTCCTTCTAGTGACACGACACTGGCTTTGTGTGTGCCGGAAAATGGAGGAGCAGCGTTTTTAGCAGCACATTGTTTTGTAGCTTGTAAGAAAAGCATTAAATGGCCATGCCGATTCTTATGCAAAGTCATTTTTGTGCCATGGTTCGCGCTCAGAAGTGGCTTTCTTTGATTTTATTTCTTCTATCTTAACCCACCCTTAAATTTTCCCATATCACCAAACCTGTCCCTAACCTTACCTGTATCCCAAGTCAGTAGCAGCAAAATGTTTTGCAATACAATATGAACGCGAGTGCATTGCACTTGTTTTTTGATGTAAGCATATAGGCCACCTAATATAAAGCGTGACCTTAATATAAAAACATAGCAGATTTTTCTTAAATATATGCATGCACACGTGTGCATGTACACAGTACACACACACACATATTTATGTACACAAACCTTTTATTTTGGATGTGATTTATCACGATTAATCTTTGCCCAGCTGGTTTAATGTTATCTTTCAAAATGGTCGTCTGAAAAGCAGTCTATGGTTTATAATGCTCTTTTGACACACAGAGCACTGTGTTCCACTTTGCCTGCAGCCGGATGTAAGCGATTGAGATTTGCCTCTAGCAGTCGGGGGAGGAGATGGAAAAAAGTTGGGACACTGTCTGCATCCTGTAGTGCCGCTCACGCAGTGTTTGCGTGCTGTATCTAAGATTTCTCAAATACAAACATGTTTTAGACGATTTCATGAAGCAACAATCAGCTCAATACAGTGCATATAAAAATAAAGTTTAACATAAAGCAATACTACAAAAATACAAGTGGGCTCTGTATTTATCATTTTTATTTTGATAAATACAGCACAAACAATATGACATTTAGATATTAAATAAATTCATTATATAAATTCTAACTTTTTGTGTTGTAAAATTGTCAGCACAAGGTGAAAGTCATCACAGCTTGTGTAGTATAGACCCAGCTCCCAACCCAACTTTATGAATAGATTAACAGCAATGTGTGTGTGTGTGTGTGTGTGTGTGTGTGTGTGTGTATAAATATATATATCAGGGCTTGACATGAACTTTTTTGCTCACCAGTCACTGTGTTTACTAGCCACACAGCATTTTCACTGGCCACAATTTGTTATCTGTTATCAATCAAATGAAATCACACACATCCACAAAAAGCAGCATTTAGATGCATTTATGATTGTTATTTGTAGCCAAAATATAGCGTGAATATATAGCGTTACACTTGCAGGCAAACTTATAACAGCATAATGTTGAGTTTGGTGTTTTAATATACATGTAGTCTATACGTATATATGAAATCATGGAAAAAAAGATGGAAGTGACTATTTTAATAAATCAGTCTTGAAGCCTACAAACGATTTGTTCAGATGATGGATACCCGACCGGGTTCGGACAGATATTTCAAAAGGATGCTCGGGTTCCGGTCGGGTTCAGTCACATCAGCGTGAATGTGCGCCTGTGAAGGCACTTTTTGCCCTGTGTGCGCTGATGCTCTCATCTGTTGACATTTCCGAACGCCTTACTACAGTTCCTTGATAAAAGCGGGCTTTCCATTTAAAAAAAAAAAGTGCATGTGTCATTAGTATGAGGGGCAAAAAAAATAGATTTTAACTGTGTCGGACATAAATATCTTAATGCCTGTCGGGTTCGGGACAGGTTCGGTTACTGTTCTGTAAGACGTGGGCCGCGCTCGGACAGAAAAAGGAGGCCCGATCCACACTTTAGTTTAGTATAATAGAATAAAGAAGTGCTTGTCTGTATGAATTGACCACTAAATTATTGACTCAAATTTTTTTCAATTCAAAAACGTGAATCATTCATTAAAAAAACTAAACATTAACTAAAATGTAATAAACCTATACTATTAACTATGTTAAGTCTTGTAAAGGCTATAATGTCAAATTTGCAGGTTTTCAGGGAACTTCGTTGACTTGGTCGTGTAATTTTGCTTAATGCATAATAATGTGTTAATGCCACGCCCTGTTTAGCACAGATTTTGATTCCGATTTGTCTAAAAATGACACATTTTTGATGTTGAGAACAGCTTTGGCAAATTCATTCTAGTTAATAAATAATTCGACGGTTCTGATAAAAAGTCTGAAAAATAAATAAATGCATAAAAACAACTGCAAGTAAGAATATAAAAATAGTATTAAGATGTCAGACTTAAAAAAACAGTTCGTTCACGAGTCAGACATGTTGTCGGCAGGTTATCACTGCTAGCAGAGACGTTAACGCACGTTCTAAACAAGTTGTATCAGAATGGTGATTATAGGTGCTCATGGGAGTTTTATGCTCGTAATATTACGTTGCAATGCGTTTATTACTGTATATCAGATGACATTAGAGAAAACTACAACAAAAATATATTGTCATACCAAAGAATAAACTACCCGTCAAAGTGGCTAGTGAGACTAACGTTTTTACAGCCGAATTTTATCCGGATTTGATGAGTGGGCGGGTGCCAATGTCAAGCCCTAATTTATATGTGCTTATATAAGCATAATGTGTACTTCAGCCGTAAGTGTTATGCATCAATCTGTGCACTATCCTTGTGTGTCCATGCCGTCCACATGCAGTCCATTTTCATTTTTTTTTTGGACCACACAGGCGGATGTTGAGAATTAAAAACAAAACTGCTAATTAAAAACTTTAGTAATGATGTGACACTGCCTCAGTTGTGCAAATGACAAACCCTGTGTTTAATGTGCAGCACGCAGCTTATAATGCAGATGCCAAGTGGCGATTTGAAGCCAGTTGTTTGATTTGAGAGGGAAAGCAGGAAAGCGATTCACTCACGCAGTTTGTGAAAAGTTTCACAGAAATGCTTTGTGATTTATTTAATGAAGAATATGAATTGTAGCTCACCTAAAGCATTATAATTATTTTATCCATACCTGATGCCTCACAGCAGGCACGTTGTCAGCTTGAGATCAGCTTATGAGATGATCCTTTATAGAGATCGCCGGTCAAACTTCCCAAAGCAATTATGCCTTACAGATAGCAATAGGAAGCCGATAAGTCAGAGTGCCCCAAAGTCATTCAAAAACATACATCTACACGCAAACTGACCTACTAGTCAGATGCCAACTTTTTATGTTTTGCCTCAAACACAAACACAAACACGAACGCAAAGGATAGTGGTGTATACAGTATATAGACAGCAAAGAACACATCAGGGTTGTGTTCAACATGAGCATATCTCAGTAGACAGGATGTGACACAATCGTAGGATTCGCACATGCCTTTCTGCCATCCTACATCTGTATCTGTATGCTTCCTACAGAGGCAACATTTTTCAGCTTTCGTGGGTCACCACTACTCTCACTATCCGTCCTGCACGACACATAATCTAAAGGTGCTCCTCAATTATTTAATTCTGACGGCTCTTTCAAATATTCATGCCTTAATGAAGGTACTGTGCCAGCTGGGTGATGTAAAAAGAAAAACAACAAATAATGTGCACAAGATGCCATAAAAGTTCTCACAGCATGCTGGGAAAGTGAGATCGCGTAGCAACAGAGAGGCCTGCAAGCTGTTAGAGAAGGAAACGAGAGCATGAAATGAAAGCGGGAGCTAATCAAGGCATATTTTAGTACATTACTGCAACATGTATAATCAAATTAATTTGATTAATTGTATGAGAGTCACATTACTCTCTGTCACTCCCTGTTATATTCTCCAGTGCGTCTGATTAGACAATTAAATTGGGCGTTTGTGTCTGAAAGGACGGTTGATTCTGTGCAGATTGGCCACAACGATTGAGGCACATAAACATAACATGCATGTTCAACAGCTAATCGAGCGTTTCTTTCAAATGACCAAGGTGCTCCCTGTGGTTTCCTACCGACCCGTGACTGCTTCATCATTACTGCTTTTTCAGGGAGCTAAGCTAAATTAACTCTTGAAAACCGCCAACGGATGTTTAATTCAATCTGATTTAATTTAATCTCCAATTCCACAATTATATAATGTAGTCGTACTTTTGCAAATCAAGCTGAATATTTTGCGATTTAAAAATATCCCATTTACTTGTTCGTATACTAATAAATGGGATAAATCACCATTTAAAACTCTTTAATATCTTTCTAAGATTTGATGCTATAGACTTTCCAAACTGAATCCAGCAACTAGATCTTCCTTGGAGGAGTCAGTTATAGCAGCTTGCTGCCTTGTAAACAAAGCTTGGTTTCCAGGTGGACTGGCAAAGCAGCCAATCAGTCAGACTGGAGCTGTTTGTTTAAACGGCTCTTGCAATTCTTAAAAAAACATATATAAGAAGGTTAACACAGAGTAAGGTACATTGAAGGCCATCTTACTTGTTAACTTTTCCACAAGACAGCAATTTAAATCGGTTTAAACTGACCTTGAGGAACAAAGGTTTTTGTACTGTGTTAAAAAAAAAAAGAAAAAAAACTTGATTTGACATTTTAAAAGGTTTAGTGAGAGTGATGTCGTTTCTGAAAGGTTTATTGAGAGTGTCTGTCTCAGCCTTTGCAGTCCACACATTCAGTGTCTAGCATTATTAATATATAAAGTCTCTTTTAAGTTTGTAGAAGTAATAGAATTAGTTTTTATTCTTTACATTACTTGCATTACTAGCTGACACTCCTTTTAATTTTACCCATTGCAGACAGTTTAGATATTTTGCATCTCACTAAAGAAATGTATATTAAATGGATTTGATGTTAGTGATTTAAAGGGAAAAGTTAAAATAACTGATAATAGCTGTGTCTGCCCAATGAATGCTAAAAGATTTGCTACTTAATTTGGCACCAATGCCAGATGGTAAAAATTGTGATTTGCAAAATGACATTTCGATAGAGGATCTTTTTCAGGGTCATGCCAACATTCACTTGTCAAACTGCTGAATGTGTTAAAAGCTCCATCCATTGTAGTCACTTAGAATGAAAGTTGCTATTTTAACACATCAGCAGAAATCTTTTAAGTGAACTCGCTGTCTGTCTAAAGGTGCTGGTGTATGACAATGTACGTTGAGAACTGTGCATGTGCGTGTGTTTGTGTGTGTGTGTCTGCATGTAAGGCCCCAGACCTGAGTGTAATCAGCCGACTGTACCAGTGGCACTGCTCTAAGTCTGATTAATGAAGCTGTTTATTCCGCACCTCATCAGCCACTGCCAGCGAGCTCTCCACTCCCACAGGGAACACCACTTCACCAAGAAAGATAGAGAGAGGGAGAGAAGAGGGATAAGAGATGGAATGTGTGAGACCTGGAGGAGTGAGATAGGAAGTGGAAAGGGGTTTTTTTTTCAAGAGGACAAGGAAAAGGACAAAATGAGAGGCAGAGGACAAAGGTTTACAGCCATAGCACAAGCTCTTGAGTTCAGAATCTGCTCTTTATTTCTCCTCAAAGGTCAGCACTAGCACAGATGCCCTAATCGCTTTAAACATCCCAGCCCACCTCACTGGCTTTAAAACTCACCCACAGGCTCACCTGTTCTTTCCTTCTTAAAGTGATAGGTCACACTAAAATTAAAGCTCTATTGTCATTTACTCACCTTCGTGTCATTCCAAACCTGCCTGACTTTATTTCTATCACAGACTTCCATTTGTGTAACCCAAAAAGTGCATTTCTAAATATATGTTCTTGTGTGTTCTGCAGAAAAAGATAAGTGCAGTACCAAGCAGTCATTGCTGGATACTGATTATTTCTATTAGAACCAGATCATCTATCAGCAGTTGCAGTGATGCAATGATTTTGCCAATTGTGCCTTGCAGTTTCTCCTATTTATAGTAATATGGATGAACTGTCATCATCCGTCGTGCAGCCCTGCCCACACTGAAAAATCATTGTTCAAAAATCCATTGATCATCAAATACTTGCTTATTTTCTGCGATAGTGCTCTGCCTCCCAATTATTTAGATTTCTGTGTGGACAGACCAGTTTTAGAGTGTATTTACATAAAACGTTGAACTTGTTTGTCTTACAAGAGGAAAGAAAATAATTTTTGTAATGCTACAACCGTCTCCTTTTCTTGGATTTCCTCACCTTCACAAACCTGAAGCATTGACTGCGGTGTATGAAAATCACAAAAATAACACAGGCCAGTTACGTGCCTCTTGCTCCTTCTCCATAACAACATCCAGGCTTCTAAAATGAAGCCATCATCACACAAAAGGAAAGAAGAACATTGACAGCAAGAGAAAATTACACCACTTGCCTGTGCCAGTCAGTGTAATAACTCCGTATCGGACTCTGTCAGGAGAATTATGCTTCGTAATACATGTGGTGTGTTCTGGTTATAGAGAGGTAGATACACAACAGATGAAATCATGCAAGCCGTGTTGGTGATGTAGGGAACAACGTCGATGTATTGAACATCTGAAATTGCCAGCTTTTGGAAGACTCTTAACTGGAAGTGGCACACGGTTTGTATTGAGCTCACGTTCAGTTTCACGGCTGGGCTTGTGTTTAATATGTCAATACACTGAGCTCATGGGTTACGGTTTCGTGTATTCGGTCTCTTTAGTTCAACTGTGCTTTTGTCAGTATCTTTCCATCCAGGGTCTGTTGTTATAATCTCCTTGCTGCTTTCTTCCTCACTTCCCAATTTGTTTGATTGAGGTTCGGCAGAGTATCTTACTGTGCAATACAGTATGGCAGCACTGACAGAGGAGCCGCTGTTGCCAGCAAGATGGCAATGGTCCATTTCTCTTTCTGTCCCAGGGATCTATACTTTCACCTGTTGATGATGGCTCTCACACTCAATGTGGTGCTAGCTTGCTTGAATCAGAATCCCACTGGCAAAGCAAGGAGGTCTGGTCATTTTGTGAAATAACTAATGATCTCTCTCTCTGTCTTTATCTCTCTTTCCTTTCACACAGATTTGTTCCTCACCACCAAAGATGGATTTGAGACCTGGATCAATAAGGTAGATTAGCATTACTTCCTGCCCTTTTATCTTGAACACTGTATTATCATTGAGTAGACAATTCTCACTGCTTGCATGTCTGGATATGCACCTAGCGTTCCTTTCCATTATTTTATTAATAATTGCAATCATCAGTATAAAATTAAAATGTATTTAAAATTTAATTAAAATTTAAAATTGAATTTTAAGTATAAAATTAAGACAAGTATTTCTTTAAAAATATGGTGTGTTGGTTGCATGACTTTTAAAAGCATTTTGCCCATACACTGTATTTTTTGGATATTGTTACGAATAAACATGTGGTTATGTGGGACAGGGTCACAATTTTGCTGCTTAAAGTTTAGTGGAAATATTTTCATAATGGAACAATCAAGTGAACATTTTTTTAATAGAATTTGTATAACATTATAATGTCACTCACTGTCATGTTTGATGAATTCTTATGGGGATGTCTAAAGTAATTTCATGCAGTCTTAAAAAAGTTGGATGTGTGACTTTGTATTTCTGTACAAAATACACTGCTGTACGGTTCGTATAAGTATAAGAAAATATATTTTTCTAGTGTGGTCCTGCATGACATCAGGAAGGATGAAAATACTGCAGTACTACCCTATAGGTACTAGAGTTGGGTCGATAGACGATACCATAGTCCATCACAGATGGCCGATAGACATCACGATGCTGAGCCGGCATCGCAATCCCCCACCTCGCCGCAGCAACCAGCTCGTGAAAAACACACTTAATCTATGGCGGTAAATCTATGCCATTAATAAGCGAGCGCAACACTGATGCTGGCGAGCTCGGTAAATTATTTCCGTGAGAGGAAAACAGATGTACATGCAAAGAAACGGGGCACACAAGCTCATTTTAAACCCTCCCGCGCTTGATGTGCCGCAATTCAAGCACTCGCGTGTTATCATTCCTGCGTTCTATCTTCTCTCACCTGTTCACGTGAGCACTGTTATTTTTGTCTGTTGTGGGGCAGGGCCCCCCATCAACCGCGGCCTACAACGACAACACCATCGTCCATCGCGATGTTTCACTTTAGACATCGTACAATCCCAAATTGGTCGACATCGCCAAACCCTAATAGGTACTCAAGATTAACGTGATATTGACATTGCATCCTTGCTGAATAAAAGTTTTATTTTTTTCCTAAAAACCTTACTGACCTGTAACAGAATGATAATGAAACTGAATCAGGAGCAAGATTATTTACCATAACATATAACTTAGCTCCCAGCTCAGCAATACAGTCAGAGTTGTTAAAAACCAAAAGCGGAAGGTCAAATTAGAATTAGAAAACAGAGAGGGAAAAAAGAAAATGTGATGACAGGCAGCAAGATGGATGGAAAAAGTGGAGAAAAACAAGAAAAATCGAAGGTGAAGAAGTGAAAGAAGTTGAGACCGACTTTTATGAAGGAGCATCTCTGAGCAGGTGGGAAACTACAAAAATAGCAGATGATAAATAGTTGAAGAATGCGAGCAAGCAAGAGAGAGAAAAATTGCAATGTGCCGCAGTGACCCAAGCCGACTGTAAAAGGTCAGTGGTGCTTCATCTCGAGGCACCGCAGCTTTTCCAGAAGCATTTCCACTGCCCTCTATTCTCTTCCAGCGTCGCATGAGTTCTGTGGTGCTCCGCCACTGATGGTGCCTCAGAGATATGGAGGGAGGGAGTCGGGTCAGATCGCCTCTCCTCCTCCCGCAGGGTGCCTCAGCATTTTATTCTGAGAGCGAGAGGCTGGTGACAGAAGTGCAGGGATGGATAAAATGACGTGCTGTGAAGAAAGACAGGCAGGGTGGAAATAAAGAAAAGGAGGCGATAAGTGGGTGGATGATTAAAGAGGGGGAGCGATGGGCAATTGCTAATCACATCTGAGGCAGCAGCCATTTTAGACTCTGCTTAGTTCATATTCCTTGAAAGAGGCTTAAGGGATCCGAATGAACAACACAGCTGATTGGTGACTGGTCTTTGATTACTGACTCTTACACACATAAACAAACACACAGCACCTCTCAGAATCATACTTGGGCACATACACGTAAACCTCACAGGGAAATGACTCCCAGTAAAACCGCAGTAATCCTGCCACTATTTACTGTGAGGGTTTGGAGGTTTGGAGTTAACAGTCTTTGGTCACAGGCCAGTGCCCTGTGCTTCCTGTAGCACACTCCGCTTTAATTACTTTCCTCTCGCTCTCCTTAAACACTTATTCCCAGCCCTGATTATACACACACGCACACACAGCAGCTCCAGTGTTTGTTTAAATTGAAAAGCTTCAGCTGTAGACTGCATGCAAAGTCATTACTGTAATACAAGACACCATCAGTCATTTTAGCAGCTAGACGGAGCCGTCCGACCAAACAAACAAGCTAGAAAAAATTAGCCCTCTGATTCTTTAGCTCTGTGAATTATTTGTTTTTCCCTGAGCTCAACATGCAGAATTAGCCCACCGTTTGGTGAAAACACTATGACTGTGTAATTATGGCTGCCCTTGTTGCATTAATACGTCCTCGCACGTTCACCGGTTGAAGTTGCGCCTGCTCGCATGCCAATCGTTTGTGATCCCAATCATGGCTGCCGCACCAAAACTGAATCAGTGCACTGCGGCACTTAAACGCATTGTCGGTCGCACAGGAGCCACACAATCAACCCGCAGCCTGTGTTTACAATCTAAAGCCTCAATCAGATCCTCTTTATGAGCTCTTTACAATATGTATATACTACCAGGAGCTTTAGATCCGTGTTGATGAATATGGAGTAGATAGTAACGTTGCAGCACACGATAGCTTTAGTTCTTCTTTTATCCCAGCATACAGTACATAGCTCTCCTGCAGTTGAAACAGTAGTTGGATTTCCAGTTAAAGCAAGTGCTGATGAAATGTGTACCTTGTTTTCATGTAGCTTCGGATAAAAGTATTTGCAAAAATGTAACATGCAATTCATGTTTTTAGAAATGTTGCACAATTAATTGTATTTAAATCACAATTTATTTTTCTCAACCATAATTGTCTGCAGTATTGGCCCACTTTTATTTCTGCTGAAAACCCATTTGACATTTCCATTATTTTGCATTGGTAAGAAGCCTCCACAAACTTACAATGGCTTTGCCATATGCTAGCAGTTTAAATGCCACAATCATTGGCTTTTCTCTTAAATAGATACATTTTCCACCCAGTGTTTTATGCAGTTTCCCAACCTGGCAACCGTGTGCTCTATCTGCAGTTTTAAAAAAAACAAAAACAACAACGGAAAAAAACAACAACAAACTTGTATGTTGGAGTTAAGCAATTTACCTTTTGATGTTTTCATCAAATGAATGTGCAATACAGGCAGTCTGAGTTTCTTGTTTGCTGTAACTAGGTCTCTGACGCATGAATTTGAGCAACCACAGTATTTTTTGTTGTTTTAATAGAAAACCGTTAACATAATTTGAAATGATTGGAATTAATGTTATGATTTTCACTGTTTTCAGTGCAGCCCTGTCTGTGTGTTACAGTATATTTAAAATGGCAGCATGTAGTGAGACCAGAGGGAGTGCAATGTATTCTGTTTTTTCTATTTATTTACTCTGAAGTTTTCTCTCTGCTATACTTGCTAAGCGGGGATTTAACATGGTTATGGCACAGCAGCAAGAGCTGTTTTGTTGAAAAACGACAATTAATTAATGCTATTCACTCCATAAATCTCTTAAAATGCGTAGCGTCTATTATAACAGAATGCTTTCTGTTTGCTAATGATTGTCAAACTGCGAGGTTCAGCATTTAGTGAGCATTAGCAAAACGCTTCAGTCCAACAGCCCTCAGAGAATGTTATGGCACATCCTCTTTTATAGCTTTTACAATTCCAATACTGCTGCTTGGCAATTTTTAACTGCCTGTAGAAGATAGGATCGGAAAGACTGTAAAACATTTCCTGTCTGTTAGATCATATAAATTCAGGCCCTGACCAACACAAACTTGAATAAAATGTTTGAAAATATTTCTGCATGATATGATTCGAGCTTAGCTATCATGTGTTTGGAGGGTGGTCTAAGCCAGCAAATAATATAATGAAATATTTATGTTATAGTATAGTTCACCCAAAAATGAAATCCACTCTTGTGTTCTTTTGAAACTCTGTCAATAACCAACAAAATATGTTTTTCAAAATATATCTTGAAGAAAATCATACTGGTTTTTAAACTTTCCTTTTGGGGTGGTATTGCTTTGAGGAGACATGCTGTATATGTAATAAGCCTTGGCAAAATTAGAGCCAATAGTGGAATAAGGTTTTCACATATGATTTTTTTTTTTCTAAATCTTTTTATTCTGACACATAAATAAATGTACTGTCTTAAAATTGTATTGTCACTGCCCCTTAAGAACATTGATTCTATCTAGCCGTTTTTCAGGAATACACACAGTTACTCACAACCCCCTGAGGCCAACATGCCACAGTTACAGCCCCTTCCTATTAACATCAGTATTCAATCAAGCCAATGAGACAGACCCTGTGACTCAACAAGGCCTCATTCTACTCTGAGAAGATTAGGGCGAGCAAGTCAAGTCACCATTATCTTTACATAAGCCACAATCACATTACAGTTGAACTGCCTCCCGCAATCATACACCAATCGATATTATACATGAACGCCAGATGCGTGCCGGCAGTTTCAGAGCGAAGGCTCAAGGGAGTTTTCAATGGAGATAGATAAACACTGTCCACACAGAAGTAAGAAGGCACTTGAGTTTTGTGCTTCATGAGAATTATGAACAATTCCCCCAGGCCAAGAACTGCCGCAAAAACCATCTCTGTTTATCAAGTGGGACAACCACTACAAAAAGACAAATAACCCACACAGTCCATAATGGTGCCAAATGTGTGTTTTTTTAAAAGAATGCATATTTGTGAATAGTTTATAAACAAAATTAAAATTTTTTTATAAGATTAAATAAATGTGTGGGCTCAGTGTTTCTTGTGACCCAGTTTGTTTCTTTACAAAAACTTTTGGTTTTATTTAAAAATATTTTAATTACTTTTTTAAAATAATGTTAGAATCACGATTCACCAAGACCTTTATATTTATCAGGGCTCGAAAAAAATTGCTAGCCCGACGTCCCGGGCTATTGTGTCTTCCAGGCGGGCTACCAAAATCCATCTCTGGTATATAGGGAGGAGAATATATTGAAATGCATTCTTTCACAAATATTTTTGGGTAATTTTCGAGCATTGGGGAGCCACTGTCAATTAGGTTAAGTATTGAAATCGCGTTTGATTCGTGCTTGTTTTTATACTTTCACTTTGTGATCGCGCAAACTGTGTATGGACGGTTTCATCGGGCACATGCGCACATGAGTACCGAAGTTAACTAGTCTGTTGTGTTTGTTTATCGGTCTGGTTACAAACCAGCTACAAATGCAGCTAATGAAGAGTAATGAAGTTGAACTCTCAGGTTATCGTGCTGTGGGATCTGTCTGCTCTAGGCTAATTATTAAAAAAAAAAAAAAGATAAACTCAGTGTAAGGACAAGAGTTCCCGCACCTGCGCCGGCGCGTGCTCACTCTCGCTCTCACCTATGTTTTTGACTGAATACAAATAATCATAATTGATGGATAACTAGGCTATATCAGGAAAAAGACATCACAGAGAAAGAAAAAAAAGCTGAGATGAAGCCGGTGCTTCAATTTCAGGTATACGTTTATAGTCCAGCAAAACATGTTTGTAGACTAATGTGTTTTATTGTCGGTGATTTCACCACCAACAACACATCTGACTTAACATTGCAGTTTCCATGGCTTAAAATGTTTTATATAAAAACAACAAGACAATATGGTATATGGTTTAATTATGGTTTTTATTGAATAACGTAATGTTATACAATGCCTGCAAAGAGCTCCAAAGGGCTGATAATCGGCGATCCAATCATTGTTTAATATTGACCAAAGATTTATTATATATATATATATATATATTTATAATTTTTGTTCCCCATAATACTTCTCAAATTGTCAAATTGTGATCCAAAGCAGTATGTGTCATCACATATAATGAGACCAATTACCACCCTGCCATCTTGGTTTTGAAAGACTTTGAAAGCTGACAGAAATGCTGCATCTGGCCGAGCTGAAGTGATTAGACCGAGATGTTTTGTGCTGACTGAGCCTCAGATGGTACTGGAGGTAATGAAGCGATTTATGGTCAGTTACAGGTTGGTGGTAGTGGAGAGGGGGGAGTGATCTTGTGATGTGTTGGAGAAAAACACTGGAACTCAGAGAATGACAGGGAACATGAGCTGCTGGAAAATTAATTATTTCAAGTGCTTTAAATGACTTTATTTTCATATTAATCTACACCTCTAGCGCCATAATGACAAAACAAAAAAGCTATTAGTCAGAAATTAAGTATTCATACTCTTTTCAGTGACGCTTAAAACTGACAAGCTCCTGAGCTAAATTGTGTTGAATCTTCTTTGAGATTTTTCTATACTTTAGTTGATGTTCACTTAATCCAGTTGATTAAACATGACTTGAAAAGGCACAAACCTGCCTAATTAGGCCTAACAGCTGAAAAAACATATCGGAGCAAAAACAAAGCCATGAAGTCAGGAACAGTCTGCAGGAATTTGTTGAGCAAAAATCTTGGGGCAACTACAAAAAATCTGCTGCATTGAAGGTTTACAGGAGCATGTTGTCTCCTTAATAGAAGAGAACGACCAGAGCTGGCCAAACAGTCCAATCAGAGGCCTTGGTTAGAGAGACCAAGAATCTGAAGTTCACTCTGGTTAAGCTCCATCGCCTTTACGATGGCATGGCCAGACTCAATTCTCTCCTCAGTAAAGACAACTGGAGAAAAAAATAAATAAATAAACATCTAAATGACTCTCAGACTTTGAGAAACAAGATTCTCTGGTCTGATGAATCTCAATTCAACCTCAATACTACCCCAGTGGTGAAGCACGGTGGCCGCAGCATCATGCTGTGGAGGGTGCTTTTAAGCTGCAGGGACTACGAGACTTGTCTGGGTAGAAGAAAAGAGATCTTTAATAAAAAGCTGGTCCTCGGTGCTCAGACTAGGCAGAAGGATCCACTTCCAACAGAAAAATAGCCCTATGAACATAGCTAGGACAATGCAAGAGTGACTTAACCAGTTAGGACTTGAACCCAGACAAACGTCTCTGGAGAAACCTGAAAATAACAGAGCCTCCAGCCTGACAGAGATTGAGAGGATCTGCAAGATGATGGACAGAAAATACACAAATGCTGATGTGCAATGCTTGTTGCATCATATTGACAAAAACCTGAGGCTGTTACAGAGAATGGGGCTTCTAGTACTGAGTTATAGGTATAAATACCTATGCAATATAATTACTTCAGTTTTTTCTTTGTAATATTTTTTCTCCAATAAAAAGAATATAATTTTAATAAAGTTATCGCAAATCTGTTTTTGTTTTCTGGTATATTAACTGTAGATTTACATTGGGGGAAGGTGATTTAAAGCAGTTTAACAAAAGGCTGCAGCTTCATGATGGTGATATATAAAACAGTATAGCTCTGTGTCTCACCTTTTCTTTGTTCTGCTGATGGTCTTCTCTTACGTTACGTTCTCATTCATTCTGACATGTTCTTTTACCTGTTTCTATTTTTTTTTCTTCTACCTGTCTTCTCTATATTATGTAGTGAGCATCTGACATGATGAATGACCATCACTACTGATCATTCAATAGTAATGTGGCTTTGATCTGGTCCTTGTCAAACGTATGTCTCTCTACAATCTGTTTCATGTTATTGTGGTGGACAGTGAATGTGCTGTACAGCCTTTTTGTGTGGAGGCCTGTGTTCAGCATGTAGGCTGAGTCTTCCAGGCTTTTCTGAAGCTTCTGTCTTACTGGGTTTCCAAGATGCGCTTTGATCACCTGTACCATGCTGTGCTCTAGCTTACACGGGCTAATCAATGTGCACAGTAGCCTTACCCTGCCCTCTGACCCCTCCGTACTCCAATTAGCCGTCATTCTGTGACCCCTTGCTGCCTTCCCGCCAATCACCTTCCGTCCACACCTACACCACACGTCTGCTGTCTGTTACCTTCTGCTCTCTCTGCCCCACTGCCTCATGCACTGTCAGTCAGATTGAAACTTCCCCTTTAAATTCAGACTGTCAGACCACACATTTGTTTTGTCTTGCTGCATTGTCTAGTAATGTCCATCAGAAAGTACAGACACCCAACAATGATCTCTAACCTGTGTCAGTACAGGCCTACTTTCATTCATGCCCACAGTGGCTGATGCACTAAATTATTTGCTGTGTTCTGACGGCTCCACTGACACTTTAGAGGCGGTTTTTACTTGCTGCTCAAGGACATGATTTTATTATTCCAACAATTGTAAGCTCTGCATAAAAAAAAAATGTAAATGCAATGAAAGCATGTTTTTAATCCTGTTAAATCTTTCTGTTCATTAGGATGGGAACTTCAGCAAAAACCTGTCTGTAAAAGCACCGGCGAATGTGAAGAAAGTGGGTCAATCTGCATTCGTAGACTTCGGTGAGTAGTAGCATTTGTGTGTGGCCCATTTGTGTTGTTTAGAGATGGCATTACATGCATACACTCCAGTACAATCAAACACTGGCTGCGATTTCTGGGATAATTGCATAACATTACATTAAATACATAATATGCTTAATTATTTTGAAGTTAAGAATCTAAAAGTAGTTTCTAATAGCAATAAATGCGCAACACAAAGATTCAACGCACACACATGGAGCTAAATTGAATATTAGCTCCTGTTGGATACTATTAAATATTAACAATACAAATTTCCCCTTTCCAAAAGCATCCCACTGATAGCAGGGATGGCACCGGCAGTGAAATCTCACATAGCATAAATGATTGATAAGCAAAGTGGAATGACCTAAGATTGAATGTGTTCGGCTGAGCTGCGTCTCAGGAGCTTGGCCTTTATATTCAAAGCTTACTGGTCTGACCAAACAAGAGCTCTTCTCTGTGCTCTTTAATCTGTTTCCTCTGATCTCTTTCTTTTGTCATTTTGGAAAATGTCACTTCAAGCTGTTATGGTGTTTTCACAGCAAAGAGCTTCAAAGCATGTGAGTTTTAAACAGGATGGAGGTTTTCATTTGACTCCCTATCAGTCAGGTGGTTATTATGCCTTTTGAGGACTGTTATTATAGTTAACTGAAACTAAAACCATGCCAAATGTACTGTACTTGAAATAAAATAAATGTTAACTGGTATAAAATGAAACAAACTGAAATTAAATAAGATTTTTTACCTTGACGTGCTAAAAATACTTGAAATTATTTAACATTAAAAACTTAATGTAATGGCATGGTCCCACTTTTTATTAAAGGGTCACAACACCCCCCTGTTTCAGGAGTGCCCTCTGGTTTAAAAAACTTTCTGAAAAGGGGCGTTGTTCACTGGGGGTAAGGGGTGGGGGTAGAGTGTGGAGACTAGGCGGAGACTGCTTCAAAGGGGAGTGACAAGAAGTGACAGCGTCACAGAGAGCAGCATCTACAGCGGTTCTTAGAGCAGTGTGGAAGTGGAAGACTTCTCCCCACCAG
>JAUCMT010000134.1:18621299-18651140 GCA_032357475.1 Enteromius thamalakanensis | reverse complement strand
TTTTAAGCAATGTACAACATGTATATATCTGTAAACAACTCAAAAAAAGTGTTTTAGGGTGTTGTGACCCTTTAAGTGTCCTTAATACCTGTGTACTTACATAGTAAGTAGATGTGTGTCTAGTATGTAACTACAGTGTAAGTACACATATCTACATTTGTAATATTTCTGTAACTACACACATGTAACTCAGCATGGTGTGTGTTAGTACAAATGTGTAATAGGACATTGGTAACAACACTTTTTGGTAATGAAAGTACAAATGTGTAACAGGACTAACAGCACTTTTTGGTGAATAAAGTGTTACACTTTATATTAAATAGACAATTGCTATGGATTTAGGATGGATGTAATTACTCAGCAGCAGGCAGTAAATTAGGCTTTACATACAGTATAAATTGCTTCTCCAGAATGTTACACTTAATATTAAGTGGGCAGTTCCTGAGGAGTTACCATGTATATACACTAGTATTAAAGAGGTGCACCAACTCCACCCACTTTACATATCCCTACCCACCTACAACCACCTGTTCCAGTTAGTCTCATACATACTGCTGTTACAAAATGTAGCTATGTTATTCCTGTTACATGACTACTTAGTGAAGTGAGAAAGTGTTGTTACCAATGTCCTGTTACACTTTTTACTTACACACGCCATTCTGAGGGTTGTTACATGTGTGTAGTTACAGAAATATTACAGCTGCAGATACTATGTAGCAATGTGTACTTACACTGTGGATACATGTCTAGTTACTATGCAAGTATTAGGGACACTTAGCATAAAGTGGGACCCAAAAACTTTTTCTAAGCAGCTGTTGCCTTCCTGTTGTCTCATTGTCTGCTATTAAAGATGCTGTATGTAAGTGTTTGACTTTGATTATTAATTTGGTCTGCAATACCTAGTTTAACTTTTAAGTGTCAATTCTACATACAGCACTTTTAAATTGGCCTGAACCACTGCACACTTAGGTGTAGTACATTCGTGTTTTAGTTTTGTTTTTTTGGAAAACTTGACTGACATGAATATTTAGCACTGAATGTGTAGCTGACAGTGATGACATCGTTTTCATGCGGAAGTGCAATAAGTCTTTTTTCTTGCATTTATTCACATTTTGAATCATTGGCCTTATTTTAAACACACGGGTATCATTCACTTTAGGTTTTTTTGCTTATGCAAAATCACTCTGAAGTACCACTTTACATTGCAAACATATGTTAATCAAATGATTTTAAAGCATTATGATAATCATAAACACACTGATTGTAGCGCAAATAGTTTTACTGTTAACTGCACTTTCGGGTTCACGCTTTTTCCAATAAGTTATTTACCAATTCTCTAGCAAAGCTGCTAATGCATCGTAAGTAATGTACATTTAAACAAAATAGTGTATTTCCACGGTGCAACATAAGGTGCACACAAAGTAACACAAAGCAATACAAGCTTCTTAAGAATTCTGAACAGATTTTAAAACACTGGGCATCTTACACTTACCTTCTGTGTAAAAACCGGCCATCAGCTGAGGAACACAAACTATCACATTTCATTACCAGTAGTTTCAAATCACAACAAACTTGCACAGAAATGCATGCTTTGTTGCTTTTGGAGACTCATGACAAATGAAAGCTATATGTGTTCTAAAATTAGCTCAAATGCATTAAACAATTTTCTTTGAAATCTGTCAAATCAAATCTGCAGACTGGCTCTGATTTTCATTTTTTATTTATTTATTTTTTTAATCAACTTCTGCTGACAGGAAATCTTCAGCAAAAAGCGTGTCATATATTACCGCTGTTTAGTTATAAGAAACACAAGTACTAGCGCCACAGCTGTCAATGCTGTTTATAGTGAACAGCAGCTAAGACTTTTATTATGTGACATTGCAGGTGACAAATAAGATAAAACAAAGTCACAGAAAGCCATATTTAATTTTTTGAGTTTTAATTTCCCATTCTGAAGGAAACCTTGAAATATAACCTCATGTATAGAAGAGATCTGTGTGTTGCACTTGTGTTCTGGTGTTTTAAGCAGTGCTGTTTGACTTGTAAGCAGGATGTAGGGACATTCGTAGCCTTTGTAAGCTGCCCTATGATTATGACATATTAAACCTTTGAGGTGCATCGTCTGTGACCTTTACTGCTTCACAGAATATGATGTCATAGTGACGGTCTGGAATTCAAAACGGGAGGTTCAGGGAGTTGAAATATATATTGAGAGAGAGAGAATGAGCTGTAGACTGTGATTTAGGATGATAAATGATGTTGGGGATAGAAAGAGACGTGTATGCTAGACCAGCCCTGTTCTACATGTATGTGCAGTCCTGCCTGAGTCAATAATAGTGGCTTACAAAGAAAAAAGGGCTTTATTGGATTAGTGTCAGGCGTTTGTTCTGGAGACGAGAGTGTGAAGGTCTTTGCCGAACCCTAATGATTAACATCTGTCTCCGCTTTGTCCTTTTCGATCTTCCTTTCCTGTTTTTTGGTTCCCTCCAAAGCTTTTAACTTCCTTTACCACATGCGCATTTCACCACCGTCTAGAACCTGCACGCAGGCATCAAACTGTCTGCACCAATTAGCTGCAGTAGTGTGTGAGTGTAGGAGCCTGTAGAGTCTTTATGAGATGATTTGGTGTGGAGGAACAGGCTGCAGCTTCGTGATGGTGATCGTCTTTGACAGGATAGAGCGTGGCAGCGGATGGGCGCTGGGGGTGAAGACAAATACACACCATTTCCAGCAGCATTCTCACCCCCTCATGCACACACACACACACACACACGCGCAGTACAGGTGAATCATAGCGACGCTGCTCCCATTAAGTGGGTGGTAATGGGAAGCAAATGGCTTCCTCTGAAGCCAAGGACACATCCTGACATTATATGTTCGGTTGGCTTGAGTGGGCACTGAAAGCACACGTGTCGCTTTCTATAAACAACAGAAGGCTTGGCCTTCGGGGATGTGGGTTTGGTTTAAATGGTTTAATTGTACTGATCATCAAAGCAGCAGTCTTGATATATGCTTTTGTTCTCAGTTTTTTAACCGCTAATGTTTGAATCAGCACTTAATTAGAAAAAAAATTGGGTTTGCGGCACCTGCGAGCAGAGATACGTGTTCAGTTTGACCAACGGTGAAAGAAATCGCTAACGCGAGGCGCTTCAAAGCCTCGTTTCAAATGAACGGAATTGAAGGAACGTGGTATGCGGTGAAAGCTATATGTTGTTCCCGAGAAGTGAGAGGAGGTGGGAGGAAGGTGGGCAGAGAGTCAGAGTATATGTGCGAGGGAGGGAGAAAAGGGAGGGCCCGCTTGTTTGATTTGAAATGGGTGTTATTCTGATCACACTCCTGGCTGTCAGTTATGGCACGGCTCTCTTCTTCGTCCCGCACCTAAGTTGCAGATCAAAGATACACCCCAGTGACCTTCTTCTCTCAGCTCCTCTCCTCTAGTGCTCTCTCTCTCTGTTAGTATTCTCCAGCCATCCTCTCTGCTCCAAACACTCCAGCAAAACAGTTACGGCAGTCACTGCAGGAAGCTCACGGTCTGGTTTAAAACGGCCGTTGAACAATCCCCTCAAAAAACGAAGGTAAATGCAATCCTGTTTAGTTGCTAGCAGGTCTGGCTAATGATCTCTTCCTCAGCTGATACAGAACTGATCTCAGCGCAGATATTACATCGTGCTACTAGTCAAGCCAAGCAGTGGTTACTGTAGTTCTAGAGTTCAGTCCAGCTTCATCTGAACGTGGACCAGCTTCCTGCTGCTGCCTGGTGTGCTTTTTAGACATGCAGGTTAGGAATTTCAGACTTCAAAAGTGTTATGTTTGTGTAGTTTTACTTGGAATATGTGACTGTTTTCTTCCATTTCACTGATATAAGGTAATAAACTATTGTCAGAAAAATTGTAGATCTATTATAAGGTAATTATAAATAACTTTATAATACGTTGTATCATCTCATGAATATTCATAAGAATAGTTTAATGTGTTAAAGCTTTTTAATGACAATTTATAACACAATCATTTCCACTTGTGGAAACTAAACATTTTACGTATGTTACTTTAAGTAAAACTGACAAATACTAAAGTATTAATAAGAATAATTTAAAAAAAAAATTTTTTAAACAGCCATCAGATCAGATGAATGTGTAATATGACACATTTGTTATTATTTTGATGGCATCCTTTAGACAGCTGTCGATAAGTAACTCTGCAACTACATGTCAACTAGCCATCCTTGGAGCATTAGTAGTGTGTCTGCTAAATACATGCTAACACTTTATTTGAATGGTTCCTCAACAGACATACAGGTTTAGGATACTTCATAAGTATATGAACATCTTACCTACCTTAAGTCTACTAGCTGACATTAGCCTCACAGGAAATAATTATACACTTAAAGGTACTAATTACAAATATGTTAATATTATAATGCATAATAATTGTTTTTATGATTATTCATGAGATGTTATAACACATTATAAGGTTATATTATACATTTATTATAATGCCTTAAGAATACCCATATAATGTATTCTAAATACAGGCTTCATAAAAAGTGTTACCAATACTTTTATTCAACAAGTATGGATTAAATGTATTTAAAGTGACATTTAGGGTCTGTTTACCCCTGAGGCCTCATTTATAAAGTTAGAGTGTGCATATGCTTAAATCCATGATAGTGCAAAAGTTCTTAGCATCACGGCAGGGTCTGAGCAGATGTAGGCACTTTTTATTGTCGCAGTATGGCAGGTATTTGAAATGTAAGCTGTTCATGCAGCTCGCTGTTTTAATTTATGATGATTGGTGATATTTTATATGTAAATTGCATTAATTAGGAGTCGTTTGCAAGCCGAGAGCAGAAACCATCCGTTTGCACGCAAGTTCAAGATCATTTGCGATTCATAGACTTCACATCTGTGCGACTTCTGTTCGTACGTTCATTCTATGAATCACCCGTAAGCATACCTGAGAAATGATTGTAACTTCAAATGTAGGATGATTTCTGTGCAGCGTTTTAAAAATAACGTCGCTGGTCACTTTATCTGTTTGTCTGCGCGGATAGGATGTAAATGGCTTCCCAAATGCATTTGAGACAGATGTAAAGCTGATCGCACAAAGTCAAACCACTTCAGGAGGAAGGAAACTGAAAGTAAGGCTGATGATGCACTGGGAATTTTTTTGAGCAGTTTTGCTCTGCCACTTTTCATTTGTACAAATTTGGATAATTTGGATCAGTCTTGGGCCCTGGGTCTCACCTGGTTGCCCGTTTCTGAAAACATTTCCTAAAGCTGACCAGCGACGTTGCTCAAACATTGCCCAGTCTAATAGCAGCCTAAGATGCAGATGGTCAACACACAATCATCTTCATTAAAAGTAGACTAACTTATTTATTTCTTTTGTTATTTTTAAGAGTGCGTTTTTAATAGACACCTGTAGAAAAGTGTTCTTCTTAATTGATAAATTTTTTGCAGTGGTATATGAGCACAGGTTCAAGTCTATGACATTTTCAGATATCTGTCTGCCTTGTTCCAGATTTATTATTATTATTAATTTTTTTTTTTTTAGTTAATTGCAACATTTTTTTTTTGTTGAAGTTGTAAACAACATTATTCTTGCTAATTTTTATTAAAATGTAAACATGAAAGGATTATTAGATGAGTGATGCACTAAAATTCAGTTCAGAATCCAAAGCTTGATCAGCACTGTAAGAGACACATCTCCCAACACATGTACAGTGTTAAGTATTATAATTCATGAATGTGCACTGTCAGAATGTAGTCAGTCTTGACATGGATGTGTCATTATGAAAGCACAACATATGTTAGACAAAATTCTCCATCTGCTCTATCAGGATGGTAATTGCTTTTTTCTTTTTTTACATGTGACAGCCAAATGCATAATTCATTAGCTGAATGATATTCAATACTAGGGCGCTGTCATGAAGGTAGCGAATGGCAGCGAATGTCCTCTTTTACCATTTTTTTTTCTTGCTTGAAGTTCATGTCGCATGTAATGTGATGTGGCATTTAACACCCAGTCTTCAAAACATAGACCAATTGTGTGTGTGTGTCATAGAGAGCTTTTGCTGTTTTTCTGCATCTATTAGACATGTGCGTGTGTACTGTACAGCAGAAAGCTGAAGTCATTCACGGCAATAAGCAACTGGCCTATACTCCTACTGTTTGCTTTCACGTGCTTTGATTGTCAAACAGAAACACACTCCTTATGAGAGAAAAAGCTCTTTAAACAGAAAACAAAAGCAGCATCGATTCTTTATCTGAAGAATGGAAGGCAGCGCTACACTGATTGTTGGTGATATGGGGATACTGTATGGATGAGGTTTTGCTCGTATTGTATACAGAACAAACATCCCCTAGTTTTAAGTCAGCTGCACTGTGGGGATCAGCACACAAAAATATTTTATTCTCTTTTCTCGCACTTTAAATCTATTCAAGAAAACGTTGGGTTCTCACCACTGTCACATTCAGCTTATTCACTGGATTTTGTAAAGCAAAATTATCTGTACAAATTTCTTTGTGCATCTTTCTTGCAGAGTATATATTGTTCTCTGTTCATTTAAAATATTACTATCACAACATCAGATTTTCTTTCTTTTATTATCATGGCCAAAAACGAATCCACAATCCCACTTTATATTGAGTAGTCCTAACTACTACAGTATGTACTTAATTTATGTAACGTTTTTACATTGTACTTAGTGTATTTTAAAAATAGCGTCTGTATTTGTAATCTCTATTTGCATTTATAATTACACTGTTGACGCATCCCTTATACCTTAACTCACCCTTAAACCTACACAAGCCATCTCAATAGCATTAAAAGTGTTCTGCAATAGAATATGAACAAAATAGGAATATTGTAGTTATTTTTGACTTAAGTGTTATGGGCGATTAATATGAAGTGGTACTGAATTCACAATAACTAACAACATTGTTGTGTTATCTTGGCAAATTTTGAGAAAAAAATATGATGGAGCTTTAACAACACCAACTAAGACCTCAATGTATCGTTTCCCATTTCAGGGCTAGTAAACCTAAATTACAATTTACTCCTACCATGGTGAAATTTGCAGGATAATGGAGGTAAAACTATGTGAATAGGTTGCTTTTGTGCTTACTGCCGATTGTCACTTCCTGCAGACTGGGGTGTCTAACAGAATCCAAAAAGAAACTTTCTTCAGGTGTGGGTAGAGTGTCTCGCTTTTGTCTGTCATCTGCTCTGAAATGATGTTGTGTGCCAGTATTAGCTACACACTGCGTCATTGCCTTTTTTTTTCTCTTCAATTTTTTGACAGGTGGCAATCATTGTTTTACAACCATATATGTTAGACTGCCATCCGAACTTGTTGGCACTGGCTTATTTATAATATCATCGTATGTGTAGTATTAAAATATCAATATTTAATTCCTTAAACAGTCAATACCAGCATATTGCAGCATCCTATATATACTATATATATATAATATGTGTGTGTGTGTGTAGCTGCCTTTATATTTCATCAAACCCCATGACCTTGACTTTGCAAGCCTCATGCGTTACAGTTTGCACTACAGGAATCTGAAAGTGGAAAGTCCCCACCAGGATTGAAATAGTGGTGTGTGTGTTTGCGTGTAATTCTCTGTTTCTCTGCAGGCTGCCGGTTTGATCTGCGTGGCTATTTGGTGTGTGGTAGATGCTATGAATGTCAATGCGTATCTATTCACCACTGCTCTTCTTCCACTTCTTCTCTTTCTTTATTTTGAGTTGCTTTTTCTCTTCATGGTTTATTTTATTACTTTCCTGATTTTATAATATTTTATATTAATAGTAGATTTTTTTGTGGTAAACATGAAGGAATAAAGACTTGGGCACAGGATTCTGACACCAGGACAAATGCTACGCACCAGGCTGCTACACACTTCATTAGACATGCTCAAGATCACATGATGTTATCTCAATATGCCGGAGTCTGGAGCATTACGAACCAAATGAAAAGATGCATTAGTATTTCATAGACTTCATTTTACCTCCTCACTCATTCACTCTCCCTCTTTCTGTTTTCCCTTAGACGGTGACGGCTCCCAGGACCACCTGTTGCCGGTCTGCATGGATGTTGAATGCGAAAGAAGTGCAATTTACCTGACCAAGCCTGGAGGGACAGAGGTACACAAGCCCTCCTTTATTACTCTGTCACACTCTTCCATCCGACCCTTTCATCTGTTTGCATCTGCAGAGGCAGTGAGATCTTAGTGAGGACAGTGACAGGACTGTTTTAAACATTGTGTCACTCTCACTTCTAAAAGTAATGGTTAGGTTTGAGAGATGGATCAGTGGTAAGGCTGGGCGTTCATACAGATTTCCTGATTGAATTTGACACGCAACCCCTCCGTTTCATTCAAGTTAATAGGATTCCGATTCATTGGGTACATAACTGATTAAAATTTAGGGGTCAGTAAGAATTATTAATAATACATTTATATTTTTACTTTTCAAGGATGTAATTTACACTGAAGACTGGAGGAATGGCTGCTTAAAATCATATATATATATGTGGGTTATTCCTGTTATAAAGTGACTTTTCTGTCTCTCTGATTTACATACTCATATTTTCTCTAAAATAGTTACATATTTATAAGAAATTGCTTAAATTATATATAGTGGATTTAATTTATCGCTTAAACAGAAATAATAGATATTAAAAATATTATTTTGTTTAAACAAACCTTTTAATTCATATATGCATTCAATTTGATCATGTCCTCGGTGCAAAGTAGTCAGCTTCCACTAGAAATATAAACCATGAAATGATAAAAACCTCAAAATATTTTAAAATGATATTATGGACAAGACTAAACTTTCTCTACTCAAACACATAAATTATGTGAAGGCCTTCCAACATAGACCACAATTCCACTGAGATCCTTTATTTATATATATATATATATATATATATATATATATGGTATATACAGTACATACATATATACACACATTGTTCAAAAGTTTGGGATCAATAAGACTTTTATGCTCATCAACGCTGCATTTATTTAATCAAAAATACAGAAAAAGAAGAGTAATCTGTTTTAATATACTTAAAATATAATTTATTTCTGTGATGTAAAACTTAATTTCATCAGCCTTTACTCCAGTCTAAAGTGTCACATGATCCTTCAGAAATCATTCTAATATGCTGATTATCAGTGTTGGCATGCTGATACTTTTTCAGGATTATTTGATGAATAAAAAGTTCTGAAGAAAAAATAAATTCAAAACATGTATTTTTTTTTTCTAACATTATAAATCTTAAATTCACAAATTCTCTTTTCATTTAATCAAAGAATACTGAGGGGAAAATGTGGTTTTAAAAAAATTATATTTATCTCAAAAAAAAAAAAACAGGTTGTTGACATTTATAATGTACAGATAAACCTCATGTTCTGAGCCACTGGACAGAAAAAAAAATATATCCATATAAAGATTTTGTTTTGTTGTTGGAAAATAAAGGGGATTTTATATTACAGTTTAAAACACTAATACTAATACGGTTTTCATTTTTTTGTAGTAGCCTATTATGCACATGCTACTGAACAATAGTAATGTATTTCTGCTACCATGTCCAAACCCAACTTTTATTTTGACAGCTTGCCATGAATACCTTCACAGTTCTGTTTTTATATACAGTATGACGATAGGTTTACTCAAATGAAACGGTCAAATGCTCTTGAATTAACCCTTGGAGCAGTTCTGGAGATGCTATACATATGTTATGTAGCTTACTATATTTATGTCCTTGTTTAGTGAGATATTCAGCTTTGTGTCCCAGGTACTGTATAAATTAGATTTTAATGTATATTGAAATGTTATTTTACATTGTAATGATATTTTACAAGATTATATTTAAAAAAAAAAAACTTCTTATTTAAAAAAAAAATCTTACTGATCTCAGACATTTAAACGGTTGTGTGTGTTTGGGTGGGTGTTTATGTAAGTATATATATATATATCAGAAAGCCAGTACTTTTACACAGCAATAAATTTGAACTGGGTGTTTTATCTTACAATCAATGGATCCAGGGGCATTTAGGAAGTCTTTCTGTATTCTCTGCATATATTTTCCATTGAATACATGTAGATTCAAATGATGGTAATAGATTACAATAAAAGCCTATTATAATAGTGACATATAGTTATTAAGAGCTCATTGTGTGAAGGTCTGCTGTGGTCTGGCAGCTCATGCTTTTAACTGAATGTCAGCCTCACAGTGGAAGGCAGTGGTTATCTCTTTGCCCCCACACGCATACACACACACTGTCCGCCTGTCACAAGCCCTGGGACCAGAGAGAAAGGGAACAACGATGGACAGAGACTAGGAGAGGGCAAGAATGTAAAGGGCGGGAAACACGTGTCAGCTTTTGTCTGCCTGCCACAGGCGCTGGTCTCCACCATCAGATACACTGAACAGAAAGAAAAGTTTGACTCTTCCATTATATTCCCATCTGTCCATCACATTCTCTCTCTACATTATTGGTCTTTTTTTCTCTTTTTGGTTCTCTCCCCTTCCATTCTTTTTAGAGTTCAGAAAACAACAAGCTACACTGGTTTGAAAGAGTTTATTCAATACTGCCAAGTAATGTATGAGATGATACAGACATAGCAGCACGCATGGTGTATTGAAAAGAAAAGATACAAGAAAACAAACACTTGACAAAAGATGGAGAATAACAAAAGACACGCTAGTGTTATAGTCAAAGAACGTAGTCTATGATTTAATTGGCACAGGGATTTCTCTGTTTTTAAGCATGTTTGCGTGGACTGCTAATCGCACAATACGCTCTCTCTCTCACACACACACACACACACACACACAGTCTGCTAAATAAACCATTCTCTCTGTTTTCCTTTCCAGCTCATCTGCTTAATATTGACAGTGTAAACACGTAACATCACACTCATTAGAGTGATTAGGGACAGCGATTGTCATCACCCTCACACACACACACAAATTTGGCTGGCTGTATAAATGACTCTTCCAAGTCACTTCTTTTGTAATTAATGTTGTTGTATGTACATTTTTTTACATTTAAAATGAAAAATTCCTCATTGGTGAATCTGTCGTTAGATTCACTATACAAACTGAACATTTTTATGCTTATGGAATATTGAAGACTGTATTACACTCTTAAAAATAAACTTTACAAAAGGGGAGTTTCATAGCAACAGCATAGAAGGAAACACCTCTTTATTGTTATAGTTACACCGCAGCTGTGATTTAGACTTTAATACTCTTATAGAATTGGAATGTTAAGCTTTACAGTTTACAGTTATCATTATCTTCCTTGACACTTAGCCTAATATTTACCTTAAAATACTGTTTGCATCAATTTTTTTTTTTGTCAATTTTACCTTTAAAAAAAAAAAGTCTTAGTATATATTTTGTTGGTTTTAACTTCTAGCAATCAGCAGTGTTTCAGTCATTTTTATCTTCCAAAGGGAAGCAATTTCAGAAACACGCTAATTATGTTTTCTTAACGAATCACTTTGACAGTCAGACATCTATTTCCGTTCACACCGGTGCGCTTTTTTCCCTTCCCGAGATTTAAATGATCACCTGAATTGTAGACATGATTTCCGGGGTCTGAAAGAATGAGAGAGGTAGGGCTTTGGGATCACCACAGAATTAAACTATCCCTTAAGCTGCAATGCAGCAAAGCAGCATCCATAAAACATGGCGCGAGAAAGAAAGAGAGATGGGGAGGAAATGATGGAGAGCGAAGCAATAGATTGTCTGAGGTGGTGGAAGTGAGCATCTGTGTACGTGTGTATTGAATTTCAACAGAGTCATGAAGAAGTGAACAGGAGAGGGAGGGAGGGACGCTGAGCTGCTCTCTCTCTCTCAGCCCGGGGCGTCTCACACTTATTCATTTCATTTTCATGTACTCTGTAATAGCAACTTTGTTTCCAGCTTGCCAGCATCAGCTGATTGTGTCAGGCCATTTATTTCATTCTTTTTTTTTTTCTCAGAGGAGTATAAATAATATTTACACTCACTCTCACGGCTCACACTCCGAAATTTGCCTGCCCCTGTGTGTGTCTCTTTCTGGATGTTTGCTCTCATTGTCTATGTATCTCAAGAGTCTGAAATCACCTAAAGCGTCACTCTCTGAGCAGTTTGTTTAATGGTATTGATCCGTGTAAGTGTGGATGTCGCTTTGTGTCTGATTGCTTCTCTTTTTATCATGACATCTCTAAATTATCAGAAGTAAGTGTCTTGTGGGCAAAGTGCTACATTTTCCAGACATCTCCAGAGAAGGTTAGATTGGCCATTATCTGCTTAGCCCATACAGGGCACTGAGGCCTTCATTTAGTCTCTTGCTCGGGCAGCTGGTGTTTCTGTCAGTACTCATGCCGTCCCATTCCCCTCATGTCAGAGCACCACCTGTTCGGCTTGTTTGCTGCCACTCATGAGTTAAGTCGACCCACAAAGAATCTGAATGGTTTTTAACATGATCTAAACTGCAGCTGAAAGCGTTTTCAGAAATTAACCCAAAATAGAAGTTTTATCTGTTGAACCGATCCTCCGAAAACTCAATTCAGTTGTGTTCTTGTGAAAGTTTTAGACAAGTAGACAGTTGCTAATGTGTTCAGAAAGGTTTCTGCTGCTTTGTGTTTTTGTGTTTCAGAGTTTAACATACAACTGTGGTAAATCGTGCATCGTGTTACATGAAGCATCCGTGGTATTCATGCAATGAAATGTCTGACAGATCTGGATTTCAACCTTTGACTTTTTTTGGTGAAATGCTACTCACATCCTTTCTGTCATCTGATACAATTCTGAAGAAGTTCTTAGAGCATTGCTTTGAGGGCACTGGGCAGGCCGAGTCATTGGCTTTTTTCTTAAGTGACTCCTGCTAATGTTCTGTGCTTTAACAGCTAGTCCATCAAGGGACTACTTTTGTCATCAATTCCACCTTTATTCAGTCAGTGAAGGGGTTTTTCAACAAGCTGATCTGGCACCCCAGCACCTATTTTAGTTTTTTGAACCTCATATGCCTCTGAAAGACATTTATGCACTGACCTGTGCAGGTTTGGGGTCTAACGATTCCCATTATAAACAACCCATATGGTTCACTGCCCCCATATTATGTCCAGCTATGTCTCTGAAAATACTGTTCTTTGACTTTGTTAAGAGTAATTATGATAATTCTCCTTTTTGACAGTTTATCCTTCAGTAGTGGCATTGAAACATCTTTTGATTTAGTTATTTGTGATTTGCTTTAACTTTGAAGAAGTAGAAACATTATCGATAGTAATGATATCTCACTTGTATTCGAGCATTACTCTGGACCATGAAAATGAGATACTGAATTTTTGTTGCCAGTGTCACAGTGAATTGTTTACAGGAGTTGTTTTCTAACAAATGAAAGAGTCGTCATTTTCCCGCCTTCTGAACCTGTATGAAATTCAAATGTAGCATTTTGAAATGTTTGTTTTGTGTGTTTCTACAGGGAAAGTCAGTGGGGTTGGTGTAGTTTTGTATGGACAAAACATTATTTATCTTCTTTTGTGTACAATGGAAGAAAGTAAGTCATAGCGACTTGAAGGATTAAATATCAAAATAATTTTTAATGGTAATAACTTTAACATGCACTTCTCTTCAGAGATTTTGAGTTTTTATATATTATTCTTTTATGGCATAAAATACTAATATACAGTATCTGCATCCTGCAGATGCCCTGACTTCTATGGCTGGAAAATATGTCAATGAAGTCTCAAATTGATGAAGATAAAAATGGTACAAAAATAAGAGCCTATATCGCAACACAGTCTGTTGTTATAAATACAGGTGACTTTGGTAAATTTGAAATCATAGTTTAATTAAAGAAAGATTAATAATAATAGTTTGATCGCAAAAAACACAAAGAAATTTTGGAGGTGCTATTGACTACATGATCATATCATTGTATTATTTACTGCCATAAAGATTATTAGTTTATTTTGATTTTGTTGGGGACAATTTGGAACAGGTGGGGCTTAGAACCCTTCAATACCTCCAAAGTTGGGAATGGCAGAACAGGTTTAGGAAACATTTTTTGTATTGTCATTACATTTTCTTGAGTGTTGTACTTTAGTACACCTTTTGAATATATTTACTTGGGTCTTATTTTTCTACAAACTTGTGACTTTTCACTTCACTAAACTTGAAAGACAAATATGTACTGGAGCAAAAATTATGATTTCTATCAAGGTCTTCGAAGTAGAAAGTCGTTACTGTGTAGCAGCTCTGAAAGTCAGTGAGTCAGTGAGCTAATGGAGTTGTGTACTTTGTCCGCCTCATATTGAGAAATATTACTATGGTTTAAAAAAAATAAAAAATTCCCCCAGAAATATTCTTTTGATTTTAATACATTCTTTCAGAATAAAACTATTCATATATTTTAAAAAATACTTACTGACCTCAAACTTAAATGTTACTGTAATATAAAAATGATTCATAAATGTGATTTAAATATATTTTTACACTTTTTCTTTTTTTACCCACAAATTGCCAGGTCCTCCACCAGTCCTTGCTACTGCTCTCATTATTTACAAATTAATCACTGCCTGCGGGTGACCTTCAGTTCTGGGCACTCTCACAGGTGCACGTGTCTAGTCCTTCCTCTTCAGACGTAAACACTGCATGCTGTAATAACAGCCTGTACCCTTCCCACCTTACCTGCCATCAACACCTCTGATTTGACACACCGTCTCCTGATTCTTGTACCACATTTCATTACAAATCGTGCTTCTCTCCTCTAGGGAGGCTAATGAAGAGGCCGTCTGTTGTAGATTCTGTTTCACACGCAGAGAGAAATGACATGCGTCCCCCGTAATACGATGAGCAATGAAGCTTTCTTTCTTCCTTTTTTTTTTTTCTTCCTCCCGGAGTGTCATAAAGATGGCAGTTCATTAGACGTCGCACTTTCATATCATCTGTCATTGGCACCTATTGATGTAATGGCACCTCGTCTGGTGTCTTCCCGCCGGCGAGCTCTGATTTTAATTTCTTGGCCTAATGAAGCGTCGCAGCTGGGATGTGGGAGTGGTGAAAAGCGTAGCTCGGCTAAAACAGGGACTTTTTGCGCTTTAGTAAACAAAGCCACAGGGATGGAGTCTTGGCAATGCGAACGTGATGATGTCTCCCCGACTGATATGAGGGAGGGAGGAAAATGGGCCATTTGTATTCTGTGCACAGCGTCTGCTCTAAGATGTCCCATTACTTTTGCTAAGGAAAGGCTATCATGGCTTTCTGCATTAAAGAGATCATTCTCTCCCTCTTCCCCTCTCTGTCACTTTGGCAACAACGGCATAGTGTATTCCGCTGACATTTCGGCTGTTCGGTCGCATGGTGTTTGCTGGGCTCATGCCGTCATTTACACAAATGAGACACTTCAAATGATGTAAGTGGCTCATAAGATGACAAACTGTCATGTATGTCTTGAACAAGTAGAGCAATAACCTATAAAGCTGAAGTAATCGCTGGTGCTGAGGTATCCCATCATACTTAGTGTCTAGACATTCATGACGTTGCGGTGGCGTTACCGCAGGTCTCTCCCAGCTGTGTACAGCCAATAAACACCTTAAAGCAGGAAGCCAAATGAGAAATTAGCGTGTTTTATATGGTAGTTGGTTAATTACAGAGTGTCTCGTTATCCTGGATGACACTGATTAGCTTCCGTCTCATTTCTGTTTGATTGGACTTGAGGTGTGTGTGTGTGTGTGGTGGTCTGTGTGCTCTAGTTTGGGTTGATTGGGTTAATCAGTAGAGCAGCGGATAGCAGAATGGGAGGCTAATTCTAGCACAGAGTTACCTCTCTCTTCTCTGTGATCAGCAACAGGCCCATCCCACCACACATACACCACAAATTACCCATTCCCCTCTTTCGTCTCATCTCCGGGCTTTCTAATCGCTCCTCTCATCCATCACACACACTCCGAGGTGCCAGTTTTAGTCTTAGACTTGCAAACGTGTCTTTTTGTATGAGTCATGCCACGTGTTCACCCGGTCGGCCTCAGTGAACTGTCAAGTAGACGTTCTCCACAAACAGGATGATAAATGTGCAGAGTCTTTGTTAGGAAGGCCTGACTGATTCTCAGATGGGCTCTCGCATCTTTAAACAATGAGCGTTGTACAAAGGCTCTCTAGGTACCTGCCAGAGTAGTAGCCCAAACCCTCCCCTGACCCGTCAGAAATTCCAGGTCTGTGTAAAGCAGATGGTATAAACATACTCCCTCGTTGTATGGCGGCTTAAAGTATAATCTGTTTACTAGGCATGAGTTATTGCCTTTAAACCTGTTCGCATTTTCCCAAAGGCTGATAAGCGAGACATTTTGCCAGTCACATCCTGTCGGGCTTATTTCTGCGCAAATTTTGCACGGTGTCTTTTACATCCCTCTCTGTGTGACCCTGCCGGCCTCCTCCACTCCTCCGTCGGCATTAGAGTTGAGGGATGTGTCGCATGTAGCGTAATGATGTGTGCTAGGCTCTTTGTTCAATGGTACAGGTCGACACTGCCAGGCTGGTTAGCTGCCAACAGTCTTCATCGGCCAGCAGCTAATGCCGCCAACACCTATTCTCAACGGCAGCTGGTTCAGGTTATTTTTAAACTTTGGAAGGATGTTTTCAATGTAGATCAAACCTGCTCATATTCAGACTGTCTAGATGCCAAGTTTGGCACATGCAAGCAGCACTCGCTTTCATTGCAAAGCAGTGCATGTCTCAACATTTAATTCTCAATACCTTTACCGGCTAAATCGTCTCGGAGTCTTTCATGGTAGCTATATTTTTCACTTGCTCTTCACTAATCTTTTGAAGGCCTGTTCGCACTACAACAAATGTTCCGTGTGAAATTTCAGTGTGATAAACATTTTGAATGAACGGCTGTTAATGCGTCAGTTCGGACCCATAAACATTTCCGTGCTGCTAATGCAACTGACTCTTTTACAAAGAGGTGTTGCAAACCTCTTTTCTATCAAACATTGCTGTTACATAAAACTGAGACTTGGAGGCACTCACGAATATACCATTTTGCTAAGAGTAAATAATGTAGGAAAAATCCAAAGCTGCTATGCTGTCTCTGTGCTCTGTGTTATTACATAAATACAACACAAAAATACAAAATTACAATCATAATGGCTTAAAAGCCCTGTATACTGTAAATACTTTATTAGTTTTCCATGACAAGTGGTTGTCTGAAATGGAAAACTGTGCAGTGCTTTACATACTTTGATATTTCTGCTTTTCTTAAAGCCGGAGGTTGTTCATTCAGTTTGAAGGTTTGAAAACGCTCATGTTTTAAATAGGAATGATCTCAAACAGGCATCAGTTTGACTCTTAACTAGAAGTTAGAAAGGACTTGAGTAGACCCATTTTGTGTTCACCACAATGTCAGCCCACAGCCTTGTGATTTCCATCTACCCTCCCTAATAAATCAATACGACTTAGCATTAACCAGCAGTCAGCACTGATATAAGTCAATTTACACAAGCAGACACGGTGTGATGGAAGCCGATTGTAGATGGCCACAAGGGCAATGACTGTTTGCATAATCATTTCTATGCTGAATGAAAAGAGTCTTCAATTCAGCAGAATTCAGCTGGGAGTTAAGGCCATTCTGTCTGAGCGGCTTGTTGAGAGAAAGAGATGTTTTGTTTTTGTAAGCTTTACTGTTGTTGTTAATCGTAGAGTGGAAGCACGGGACACTGGGTTAGCTCACACGCTTGCATTTTATAGTGTCTCAACACGTACCAGCATGTACACCCACTCAGAGTCGCTCTTAAGGATCATTTGTTTTACTTCGGCTGGTATTGAGGTTCTCAACAATAATGGCCCTATTTTAGAAATGGTTTGCCAAGCACGTTCAATTTAAAACCCTGTCAGTATTTCTGCTTAGTTATGATGAGCCATCAGTAAGTGTGCCCATAAGCCGTCATAACATCTAATAACCTGTTTTAACAGCCCCTTAGTCAGAACTGCTTACTTAGGACCTGTGGTGGAAGTTAAGGTCTGGCTCAGCGGTCCTATGGGAGGGAAGTGCTCCAGGAGCTTAAGAACCATTAAACATTCATTAAGTGAATAAAAGAGAGACAGAAAGCAAGACGCAAAACAGGAGAGCGAACAAATGACTGAAGAAGGGTTTATCTTGGATGTCATTTTTCCAGGTCATTATAAGATATCTAGCAGAATTCACTCATTTATAATTAGATCATATTTCTCATGTTTTCATAGTTTTCACCTCCCTGAAAGTTAGCAATAGTATTATCTGTGGTTTAAAGGTTAGTTATTGTTACATTTCTCCATGGGTTACAGCTCATCATGGCAAAAAATAAATAAATACTTAACCTTACTGCTGCCTTTTATACAATAGGCACAGCTATACAGAGGTTTCTTAAAGAGAAAATTTCTTAAAGACTAAGTTCTCCTCATCTTCAGCCCCAATTGTTAGTGGGGGTCCTCAGGGGTCCTATTGAGTCCCCCTTTTTTAAATATTCCTCTTGGAAGTATTATTGGGCAACATATTTCTTTTCATTTATTTGCTGATAACTTTCAGCTATATTTGCCTTGGAAAACTGGTGTCTCCTGCATAATAATGAGAAAACTGAAATAGTTTGGTCCCCTGAAAATCTAGTTGTTGTCTGGTTAATTAGTTTGGTATTCATTTTCCTTCAATATCTCTTTAAGTTGAGAAATGTGCGTGTCGAACTTTGAGTCTGACACATTAACTCAGTTGTTACGAATATTTGAGCTTCAAACCATTTCTAAAAAAAACAATTGATAAAAACATGTTTATTTTTTAATGGTTGTGATTCTGTCTATGTTTGTCTTCGTTACTCTTCACTCTTGCACCTTCAGATGGCCTAGAACACTGCTGCGAGGCTGTAAACATTGGCTAAAAAAATATGTTCATAGCAATTTTATTCTTGCTTCATTGGCTTCAGGTTTATTTTAGGATCCAGCTTAAGATAATGTTTGATTTTAAAGGCCCTGAAGGTCAAGCCCCATCATACATTAAAGATCCTATCCTCTCTTACTTATCTAGTAGATCTTTAAGAGCTGCAGATAAAGTATTTTAGCATCTCCCACAATCTTGTCTAAAATTATAGGGTGATGATTTTTTGCTCGCTGACATTAAAACTTATGGAATCAGCTACCTTGCACCTTAAAAGATTATTATTGAAAGTTAGTTGTTGTTTTAGCTCTGCTCTATGGATTAAAGTTTAGTTACAGTGCTTTGTCTCTAACATTTAAAGGTTTGCAGTTATTGTGACTAATTATTCGAAAGTTTATTTTTGTAATCTCTAGCAGTTTTTTATTAACTTTATTTGTTACATCTGACACTTAATTATGTTGCTAACTTTCTGAAGTTAGATATTTTTGCATCTCTGATGTTTTAAGGTTAGTTATTGTAACTTTTTGACTGTATAAAAAAATATATATATTTTTACGGTAATATACTGTATATATACTAATATACTGTTAATATACTGCTGGGGTTGCCGAAATTCTAACGTTAAATAACGGTAAAAACTTTATTTCTTTTTTACGGCAAAAACTTGTAAACTGTAAAAAGAAATCCGTAAAATTTACGGTAAAAAACAGGCAGCTGTGGTTGTTAGTTACAGTTACAGTTAAATACCTTAATGTTTAATAAGAAACCGTAATATCTGATATAATGTTAATATACCAAATTATTAATGTAGTGAAATCTGTGTTTCCCTGTAAATTTAACAGGAATTTACCATTAACCAATTAAGGTTTTTTTACCGTAGCATTTTCACAGTTTTTTACTGTTAAATTCACAGCCATTTTTACAGTGTATATACACTATAGTGGTTCAAAGGTGACATATCATGAAAATCTTAATTTTACAGGTTTTGATTGCTAAAATCAGGTCCCCGGTGCATACCAACCAAGGAAACACAAGAAAGATTAACTCAGTAACTTTTAGTTTTAGTAAGCCTTTTCTCGCAAGCCCGAAAAAATGAGCATCTCTGATATCGCTTCCCTTGTGACTTTACAAAGGGATCTCATTATAATAATACCGCCCTTCAATCTGTAAGTTTCCACCCAAGGCAAAGCAAAACATGAGAGGAGTGGATTTATTGATTTATTTACTCTAACTTTTTTCTGCTACAACACACATGTAATATATCATATAATAACCTTCACAGCCATAATTGGCCTGTTTTTTTAAATTGTATGTTTTTAATGTAAACTTGAGTGTAAATGAGAATGTAGTTTTGTACTTGCATGCCGTTGACAGCCTTTTTCTGTCCATGTCCTTTAGATGTGTGCATTTAGAAAACCTTAAACCAGAAGTTTTAACCAATAAAGTTTAAAACGCATGATTTCGATATTTTAAACCATGGATAGAATGAAATTGTCCTAGATAACCTGTCAAGCGCTTAGCGGGAAATAGTGCTGCAATGTAAACAAACATTGCAGGACTCTCACATTTGCTTATAATGAGGCGTCTAGGCCTACAGTGCACACCATGACTCACAAACCTGACTTCTATTTTTCTTTTCAGCAGAGACGAGACTAACAGTTAATACTTGCTTTAAAGATATTACTAATATTTGATCGAGACATATTATTTTGTTAAAAATGCAAAATAGTTTGCACAAATACACACATCATCTCTTTGCCTGATCCATACATTGCTTATTCTGGCTGCGTACCGAGGGTCAGGAGAAAATCTTATTAGCAGCCATTACAGAACGCTCTGCTTTCGTTTTGCTGCATTCTCTCTTTACCACTTTGTGTCCATCTCCCCTGCATTTCTCTCTCTCTCTCTCCCTCCTGCCTCTGTGCCTCCATCCCCATGGATGTAAACATGCAGAGATGCACCTGGCTCTCTGTTTTACATTCATGAGTGAATAAAGCCTGTAGCATCTGCGCCTGTGCCTCCCCCACACACGGGCAAATGACCGAACCCAAAGAGCAACAGAACCATAATGCTGCACTGCCTGGTGCGCTGCTTTGCTTTGGCTACATTCAGTCCAATTTTTGGGGGTTGTTCGCATTACCTGTTAACTTTCATATCAGACACTGGTTTAAACAAGTGGAATTGCTAAACTGCTATTTAACATCCCTAACCTGACAATTTCTTCATAATGTCATCAAATAATTAATAATGCTATTTAGTCGCTTTTTTAAAATGTGAAAAAACTTTGGACAGTATTACGCGTCTGATATGATGTAATATTTATTTAAAAAGTTAATTTTGTACATTGTGTACTACTGTACTTCATGTAGTGGTTAACTGCATTGAACTGTTGTAAATATGGCTAATTATATGGATAATGCTATTAATATGGATAATATTTGAAGAATTGTATTGCTTTTTATTTTTGTAGGTTAGCACTGATCTCATGTAACTGAATTGTCTTCCTGTGTTGTTCCAGTGGGAGTGGGTACCAGTGCTGACGGACTTCAGGAGGAAGGATTCTGTGTGGGGATTTGTGCCGTCTTCAGACATTCCCATCACCTTGCACTTAGGAGACTACAACATGGATGGCTTTCCTGATGCCCTTGTCATTCTTCGTAATACCACTACTAGGTAAGTCAGCTTCAGTGCTGGGTAGCCAAAATCTGTGCTCAAGTACATATAATGTTGTTTATTTATCAATAATTATTCAAGTAGGAGCAAAAGTCATTATAGTACTGTAAAGAGGAAGAAGAGAACATTTAGTGAAATTTTCATTACATTCAGATCAAAGTTCAGAATAAAGCACTAATGGGGATAATGGTGAAATAAAAAAAAAAAGAAAGCGTATGAATGTAGATATTATGAAACTGAACTTTTTTCATAATGCTAATGGTCACTTACAAATGGAAAGATGTATACAAA
The DNA here is from genome assembly GCA_032357475.1 of Enteromius thamalakanensis. NCBI lineage: Eukaryota > Metazoa > Chordata > Actinopteri > Cypriniformes > Cyprinidae > Enteromius > Enteromius thamalakanensis. Next base: position 18,629,262 of record JAUCMT010000134.1, on the reverse strand, counting down.
TCTTGGGTTTTGGGTGGAGAACTAAAATTGGATCTTACTAAAATCAGTAGATTTGCACATCATCTTGAGATAGATACACCAGATTTATAAAACAAAGCGCTTCAATCCAAAGAGTTAAAATACTTTAGTTGAATTGAGGAAGTTAAGAAGTTTTGGTTTTTTTTTCAACACAAGTTACTTAATGAAATTACTACCCACCTCTCAATGGCAGTGGCTTGTGTGTTAAAAAAATGAATTAGTTTCTTTTTAGTAAGAAAATGATTTTTTAAATCGCAGACAAAGGAACTCTGTTTTGACTTTCAAAACTTAAACATAGAAACGTTTAAATTATTTTTTTAAACCAAGCAAGTCGTGTTTAAACAAGTTTGCAAACATACAAGTATTTTACTTTCCTAAGAAACACACCAGAACTAAAACCCAACCTTTATTACTTTTCCTTTTATCCAAATAGGATCTTTTTGATTCTGCCAAAGCAGCAATTTATTATTTTTTTTTCTCTCTATCTCCCTTTTTTCTCCTTCAAAGAATTTAAACCTTAAGTTGGAGGATTTCCGGGATGGTCCTGATAAAACAAGACTTTCTACACTTTTCCTGTCCACTTGCATGATCTAATTCCACCCTCTTTCTGAGTGTGGCATTCATGTTCATGCATTATGCTTACAGTGGTGACATGACTTTCTCAATGATGTGTTTTTGCAGCTTTCTGTAAATGGACTGTGGAGATAATTTGCATGTGTTAGAGTATTTCTGTCATGCATCAAACATAAACATTCTTCCATTGAAAGGCATAAAATAGCATTTTTGCATTATACATCACACTTCATTATTTATTGTGTTAACAGTGAATAAATGGCAGGGTAAAGGTTGGCTAAGTGTTGCCATCAACAAAAGCGAGAGAGCAGGTGCCTGTAAAGAGCCAGAAGCTTGTCACCCGTCTTTGATCTTGCCTGACCTGAGTGAGGACAGACAGACCTGAAAGAGCAGCAGGAAGGGCATGGATGGATTAACAGCTCTCTGATTGAGATAAGATACTAGAGGCTCTGCTGCTGGCCTCCAGGTGACTGTGAGAGATGCTCCAGATGCTTTTAGAACACAATGACAACTTCACATCATCCTGAAGGATAGAGGATTTGTGTCTGGACTCAGAGAATCACACAGAGAGTCACTTTAGCTCTACACACAGAATCCTAGAAAAACACTTTTTTTTTTTAATGATCTGCTTCATTGTGGTCTCTAGTCTATGGTCTTCATGCTTAATACACTAGGTTGACCTAATCTTTAAGTCAGTAAAGGCTTAACCTTCCCCTTGTGTCCTAAGGCTTTAGTGATGCTATAGTCTCTTCTAATCACCCCACAGCCAATCTCATCATCAGCACTTCCACAGTAATCAAGCAACATGCATCCAGAGACCTCAGAGATACACCAGAGCGTTTTCAAATCGGCCTATTGTCATTATCGTCGCCTCTAATGACCAAGATGCCAAGGAGAGTGATTTGATTCTCATCAGCAAGGAGCTGGATGTTAAAACCCCCTTTCCTCACAGATGGCCACTTTCTTATCTCATACCAATCTGTGCTTGGATCACTCTAAACACTCCCATGAACCTTCTCGTTAAAGACCACAGCATCTTTCTATGATGTCTTGGTGGAATCAAGAGTCTTGCTGCTTTAGATTTTTGCTATTCAAATAAATAACACATATTTCCTATTTCTGTTTTTATTTATATTGAAAAATTGAGTAAAGAAATACAGGGTTTTGGATATTTTGTGACTATGTTGAAATAAGGAGTTTAGAGGATGGCTTAGTGGGCTACATTCATGTTCATGAGGTCGGAACAAGCATGGCAATATCCATCAAACACATGGTCATTCTGCAGTTTAGAAATGAGTGAAGGATGGAGATGTACGTAATGTTGTGCCAGTTTCTTTCTTGTTTTTTTTTCTCCCCCAAATGCTTTCAAACAGCCTCCAGCCCATTTTGTTAGCGAAGGTTGTCATGGTTTCTGAGGTGATAGAGTGTGTTGGAGTTAGTGAGTGTTTTTTTTTTGAGCGAGTGTGTGGGTGAGAGAGTTTACCCAACCAGCCAGAGACATTTTCTAAGTCAAAACCATTTAAAATTGAAATGAGAGCTTCGCACTTCTTTTAAAGGAGCCATACAGTACATGGTCTTCAGCAGATTTGGCGAGTGTATAGATTAACCTTCCCAACGTTCCAAAACTTTCTCTTTTAGGGAATCAAAAAGGTAGATATAAAAAAAAAACAGAGGAAAGTACATTATAGCAATTTAGAATGACAGGAAAGTGAGTAAATTATGATGAATTCTCATTTTGGTTAAGGTCCTTTTTGTAATTTTGTCTATCAGGAATTAACTTCATTGCAGAACTGATGAATCTTCCACATTACAAGAATGAAACTGTACTGAAAAAGTAAATGGGGTCGATTTGTATTTAAAGTCAACATCAAATCACACACACACACACACAAAAAGGGTTCTTAGTGCTGACGTTGTATCACATAATTCACATCTGCCTTATAAGAGCATTATTTAGACTGTTAGATGTCATCTAATGCACATGGTTCTGTGTAAACCTACCAATGACTTACTGCTGAAGTGGTAGAATTCTGGGGGAAGTCGGGGCTCGGTCCATCACTGACTACATGAGTCCAGCCCATATGCTGACACTGACGTGGAGGTGCTCTGGAAGAGTCACTGTACATTTCTCTCACTGACGATCATCTGTACCTCCAACACACACACACACACACACACACACACATTTTATCCTTCACTGTTTATATATACATATCATTTTGTGTTAGTGTAAGTCACTTTGTGTGTCACTTTCTGAGAAAATGACTGTGGGCAAGGAAAAACAGAGTACAGTGTCTTTTTCAGCTGAAGCAACGTCAACATTTTGAAAGATTTAAAAATTGCTTTGTAGCTTTATACTTTACTGATCTGTCTGTTTCTTCACTTTGAAAGTAGATATACACAAGAGACGGTGTAAGAGGGAGACGGACCACTCGCAGAATAATGATAGGAGAAATAATGCTGCTCAACATGGCAGCTGTTAAAATGGAGCCCAACACCTTCTTGATATAATTTGATTTCCTTCAAGCACCTGTGTGCCTTAACTGGATCAGCCTAAGGAAAATAGATTTTGAGTATGATTAGAGTTTTATTTATATTTGAGAATTATTTATTAAAAAGTTGAATAGGAGTGCGAAGAGTAGAAAAAAATAAAGAACAAAAAGATGAAAAGCCATAGAACAAAGAGTGTTTTGAAGTCTTTCAGTATCTTAACTGTTGCAGCTTGTTGAAGCTGCTAAAGTTATCCATAGATAACATTAGCATATCTACAGTACATGTTTTTTGACATTTTATTTTTTGTCTCCCTGTCTACTGTTCATTTACTGACAAAACTATTTACATTAATTTCTTAGCAAAGCAACCGTTTATACCGCAAAATGCAATTAACGTCAAGTGAAGACAGAAAGAAGCTGCCTGTCAGTCTTGTGTCCTGAATTGAGTGTGAGAGTACCAGTACTTTACATCACAAATTGCAGCTTTGGAACATTATTTACGCATAATCTTGACTAAGAGTGTTAAAGATTTCAGTCTTTGCCCATTCGAGTAAGCTGTATGTGTACTGTATGTATCGGCTACACTGAAAATTGCTGCCTGAGGGCATATCTGCGATTTGAATGGACTTGAAGCAACATCGCTACACAAACAGCACTGATTCTGTGGCACGCTTTCACAAAATTTGCCATGGATGTTTAACAGTGTGACTAGGGAAGACTACAGCCGTCTCAAGAGAATAAAAGTGTGCATTCTCTTTCCTGTCATTTTCTTCCACCTACTCTGCTGCTTCTGTGTCCTTCTCCAGCTTTGTTTTCCCTCACTGCTATTTGCCTGTTGAATTCGCCCTTGGTCGGATTCAGATAGATAGAAAGAGAGAGAGAGAGAGAACACCTAAGCAAGCACACTTTTCAATCTTCTCTTTATCAGCAGATTACATGTCAAATACCTGGCCCATCTCCTACACACTCCCCTCCTTTCCCATTCGGCTCTCCTCCACTCTGGTGTCTTGCCCAGGTGCTTGTTTGGCTTCAGATGAAATGAAGAGCGGCAGAAGAGCTTGGTCATCAGCCCCCTGACTCACCAATAAAACCGCTTTAAGAGGGCTAAGAGGAGGACACGCTTTGTTCATCTTCACGCAGCTCTGCTCGCATTGATTTTTTTGTTCAGTTACGGCCGTGTAAATAATATGCAATCACAGCATCTCGACCTCATTTGACAACGCATTCTGCAGTACGAACACTTTGATCAGAATCCGTTAGCTTTTCCATGAATGCAAAGCTTCAGCTCTCATCATTAGCGGCAGTGTGATCTTGTGCCTCTGATACAGCTTTATTAAAGATGTTGTGTAATCATTTTCAACTCAAGCATTTTGCACTGATGCAGAGATTAACCGTTTCCTCAAAAGTGAGAGAGTGACCTCTGACCTCAGAGCTGAGGGTGAGATTATGTAGACAGCAGTGAGACTGCTCCATCGCCCCTCATTTTCATGTGTCAGGCGAGGATGATGTTCAGCCTGATAAAACATCTGGACACAATGTTGTTCTTTGGAACGCTTCCAGCATGTTAGAAACTTCCTAATGGACACATTCAGGTTCAGCTCAAGCGATGTGTAAATAGTCCAGTTATGTATGGTTTGCTTCTTAATACAAACAACTTTACTCTTAGTTTTTTGGCCATGCTTGCAGGACAAAACTACAGTTCATCTTAGCTTCAAAGGTATATTTCACCCAAAAATGACAATTCTGTCATCTTTTACTCACCCTTGAGTTGTTCCAAATCTGTATGAATTTCTTTGTTCTGCCGAACACAAAGGAAGATGTGAAGAAAGTTTGTAACCAGTCTGTTACCATTGGGTCACCATTGACTTATATAGTAGGGAAACAAATAAAATGGAAGTCAAACTTTCTTCAAAATATTCAATTCAATTCAATTCAAATTTATTTGTACAGTATAGCGCTTTTCATGATACATGTCATTGCAAAGCAGCTTTACAACAAAGTAATGTTTACGGTATATGTAGTAGTAGTTTGTACATGTACAGATGTGAGATAAAGATCAATATGACACAATCAAACAGACAGATAAGGAACATTATAAATTAGTAGCAGAGTTCGGTAGTGTAGTGTTGTGTGTTGTTCCAGGGTTGGCATCATCTGAAGTCCTTAACCTTATAGACCTTTGAACGTTAGTGTATCGCTTGAAGAAGTTTCCACAGTGACTGTCAAACAGCTGCGCGGAGACTGTGCTGCCATAACACGCTTTTCTTGTATTTCAGCGGTAGAAGACCGAAAGCTGTTTATTGGAATGATTTCAAAGAAGTGCAATGAGAATGACATAAGGCTCATGTTTTCTCCATATGGCCAAATTGAGGAGTGCCGCATACTGAGAGGTCCTGACGGACTGAGCCGTGGTGAGAGCTCAAACGCATGTATATCACCGCTACCGCCATCCAAAACAAATTACACACGCATGCTGGGATACTCTACCCACAAATACAGCAATGGAGGCAGTACTATGAATGTTTGACTCGTAGAATGAATTGAGCTTCAGCAGCTTCTAGTTTTTCCCTCAGGGCTCTAGTAGCACACTAATAAACATGAAGTACATCTTCACCAGTCACTCTGCTCGCTCTCATTTAAGTTCTTTTGAGGAGGCAGTGTTTCACGTAACTAATAGTTGCAGACACAACCCATCAGAGAAAAATTAGACTCAATTGGCTCCCGCCGGCCCGAATGAAAATGACTTAATTTATACCAGACTCAACATGACAGCTGATATCAGAGGTTATATAACTGTGACCGCATGCAACAAATTGCTAATATATGCACGGTCGCTTTAATCATTCATTTGGGAATGTTATTCTCTACGTTTCTAGCTGTTGTTTTTCCTGCGGTGAAGAGAATCACTGATTTCAAGTTAACCAAATAGTAACCAAGGGAACATAACGCATATTGGGGCCCACGCTATTTATTTTCGAATTGGCTTGAGTGAACTTGCTGTCCATCACCATGGGAACTGCTTAAGTGATAGGAACGACCCATATTGACTCAGCAGCCCTCATACCCATTCGCTTCTGAAAGAGACCGGGCCTGAACCCTGTTTTGATGTTCTGTGTAGTAGTTCATTAGTACTTTTTGTTTATGCTGTTATTGTTTATCACAAAAGTTGGTGTCCTTTTTGCATTTACTTTCATGCTTGTCCGCAGGCTGTGCCTTCGTCACATTCACAGCGAGACAGATGGCCCAGTCTGCCATCAAATCCATGCATCAGTCACAGACCATGGAGGTAAACGCATATCATTTCTGCAGTTAAGCTTGATATTTCTGTGCTTAAGAGATAATAAATGCCTAGGCCTTAATGCATAGTATACAGCAAATACCATTCAAAAGAAGCATCAAGTCTTTAATGTTCACCAAAGCTGAATTTCTTTGGTCGTAATATAAACAATTGTGTAATGCTGTTTCTTTTCTTTAAATGAAATGTTAAAAATACAGCATGAGACAGAGCTTTATTTTTAATGTTGCTTATTCTTGAAGGATGCACTGAATTTATCAGTGTTTTTCCAAGCCAAAAAAACGTACTTTCCCCAAATTTATGAATGGTAGTGTAATTTGAAAGCCTGAGGCACTGTGGTAACATGTTAGAGACATGTTGGTGAAAACTTGGTGTTTATATTTTCTCGACTCCTTGCATTAATTACTTAAAATTAAATTCTATGCTGCATTTTAATTTCTGCTTGCATGTGTCCCACAGGGCTGTTCTTCTCCCATTGTGGTAAAGTTTGCAGACACGCAGAAGGATAAAGAACAGAAACGTGTCGCCCAACAGCTGCAGCAACAGATGCAACAGCTCAATGCTGCCTCCATGTGGGGAAATCTTACAGGACTGAACTCACTAGGGCCACAGTATCTTGCAGTGAGTAAACGGGACCGATCGTGTTGCATCTGAAGTCTATGCACGTAGAAACCATAATAATATTCAGGACCGCTTAAAACATGCAAACGTCACTACATAAACTGCATAACGCTTTTCCGGTATGAAAGCATTTGTGCTTGGTACATCTGGGACTGTCACGAGATTCAAATTTCAATGATTTTCATGGCCAGAAGTATTTGTGGTAACATTATGACGTTATCTGTAGTATTAACACATTTAGAAGCATTGTTTGCTGTTTCTCTTTTGGCCAATGAATCTCATGTAGGGAGTTTTTAACCATAGCTGTATACTTTTGCCAATAATCTTCTCCCGCAATGGTTTGTGCAGCGTCTGTAGCTTTGTGACTTCTTTTTTCCTGATTTATGACTGGTTGAAACTAGTATGTTACACAGCGAGCAGATACTGGCGCTGGATTAAAGAGAAGTGTAGTTTAAACATGCGCACTATTAAAAAATTTTAACCCATAGCTTCATATAAAATAAGTAGTTTTTTTATGCATTATTATCTGCATATTATTTAGATTGCAATAAAATCTTTTAATCAGTCCAATTCGCCTTTGAAATGTTGCTGTGTTTTTCTGCTGTGTTTGAGCACATGGGCTACAGGTCTGTGTTTGGCCATTATTTATCTGCATTTAATTTTAATTCTCAAAATCCTTGATTGTTTATGATTGGCTACTCCTAAAACTCAGGTTCTGTTGGGCCATCATAGATGTGTAGCCCTGTTTGAACGTGTTAGTGCTGCTCCATGGGTGTGCTGTGAAAACTTCCTATCTTCATCTTTCTCCCTTCTAATTCTCCTCAGTCCCATTCTAATTTTTATATACCCCTTGAATGTCCATGTTTCGCTCCTCTTTGTTTCTGTCTCCACATGAGATCCTGCTTGTCTTTATTTTGCCTTGTTGCCTGATTTCTCCTCTCCTCTCCTCTCCTCTCCTCGCCGC
>JAUCMT010000134.1:18593565-18621199 GCA_032357475.1 Enteromius thamalakanensis | reverse complement strand
TTGCTATCCTTGGTACTACTAACAGTCTAGAGTTTTGAGATCTTAGGGATCGTGATGGATTGTAGCGTGTTAGAAGATTAGTTAGGTACACAGGAGCTAAATCATTAAGTGCCTTGTAGGTAAAAAGTAATATTTTATAGCTGATGTGGAATCTAATAGGCAGCCAGTGCAGAGACTTTAAAAATGGGGTAATATGATCATATTTTCTTGTCCGGGTAAGGACTCTAGCAGCTGCATTTTGGACTATCTGTAGCTTGTTTATTGAAGATGCAGGACAACCTTCTTATATATCTTATATCTTCCTTTGTGTTCAGAAGAAAAGAGAATTTTCATACAGATTTGAAAGTACAGCACTTGAGGGTAAATAAATGATTACATAATTTACATTTTGAACTATTCCATTAAGAAGCACTTAAAGGGATAGTTCACAAAAAAATTGAAAATGATGTCATTAATTATGTTGTTCCAAACCGGTGAGACCTTTGTCTATCTTCAAAACACAAATGAAGATATTTTTGATGAAATCTAAGAGCTTTCTGACACTCCATAGGCAGCAAGGGATCTACTATGTTCAATTAAGAACACTGTTAAATTAGTACATGTGATATCAGTGGTTCGACTTTAATTTTAAGAAGCTTTGAGAATATTTTTGTGCACAAAGAAAAAATAACTTTATTCAAAACATTCTTCAATTCTCTTCACTGTCAATCTTTGACATGCATTCATGACAGTGGTTAAACCTCAGACGTCACATGGACTATTTTAACGATGTCTTTACTACCTTTCTGGGCCTTTAATTTGGAAATACTGTTGCTGCCTATGGAAGGTCAAACTTTTTTTCTTCACAATTTATCACAGAACACAATTTATCTTAAATTGTGTTCTGTGCCTTACAGGCTTGAAACAAAATGATGGTGAGTAATTAATGACAGAATTTAATTTTTGGGGTAACATAACCTTTTAATATAAGAATATAGAATGTAACGAATTAGACTCATAACTATATGCTAAATGCATTGCTTTTTTGTTGACTGTACAATATATAATTGATAAAAATGTATTCAAGTAAATGCGTATCAGATGATGAAAATGTTTGGATTTTGTTCATTAATTTCATGTATTATTTATTCGTTGCATTCATGTTTGTTAGTCTCTCTCAATCAGTCTTTTTAAGCAGTACAGATCGCAACATTGCGTTCCACTCCCCTCCTGGCACTCAGTTAACCATCCTCCGGAAATGAAGTGGCTGCTAGCTGTAATTAAATCAACTTTCTTCTGTGTCTGAGAGGAAAAGAGAGGCACACATTAGACAACAACTCATGAGAATAAAGAATGATTATGGTGCAAAGATAAGGGCAGAGAAAAGGAGTTTGTTTGTGCTCTAAATCAAAAACAAATTTGGCAATGTACACAGAGACAAGTATGTTAACGCAGTGTGTCTCTATGCATGTCTGTGTGTTGACATAAGAGAAAAAAAACGACATTTCTATTGCTGCATGCCGGAACTCTGGCTTCAGCCATGTGTGATTGAGTTTGCTTAAGGCTAGTCCTGTTCCTCACCTCATCCCGTCAGATACGCCAAACTCCTGCCAGCAGCCCCTCCTTCACACACAAGAGGGCCATTATCGGGGTGTTTCCCAGTTCCTTCACACTCCTCCTTTCTCTTGATCTATTACTAACTCTCTTTCTCTCCTGTCACTGTGCTTTGTACATCAAAGTCGTTCTCCCGCCATGCAAATGACCCACTCGATAGGACCGCCGCTATGCCGTGGGCTAATGGTCCCACCCCCTCCCCGTTCCTGCCCATTTAGGCTGAAAATTAATTAAGGTTCTGCATCAGCAGCCTCGGGAAGCCCACCAGAGCTTGTCAGAGAAGAGGAATGATGCGTTGATCTACGGCACAGATATATGGGGGTTGCACGCTCATTTCAAAGTATGTAAATCTGACTGCGTTTGGTTTTATTTTATAGATTTTTTTTTAAAATGGTAATTCGCTGTGTCCCACCAATGAGACTAGACATTGTCTCCGCTCCCGTTAAGACCTAATGAATTTAAATGTAAAGGACACCGTTGAAAATCAAATTTATTTTCATTTGTCAATTGAAATAGAATCAGCAGAGGAAAGCACAGCTAAACAGCCGGAGGGCCGCACTGAAAATCCATTTGTCATGTACGTGAGGCTGCGGACGAGACAATAGCCAGGCCTTTGCTCGTCTATCTCTCTCCACCTTTCGTCGCTCTTCCCTACCCACCACCGGAGCTGCCAAGAACACTTATCTGGTGATTAGAGTGGACTTGATCCAGATGTTACAATTATGAAGTGCTGGATCACATTTTTTCCGACATCTTTCTGACATCTCTATTAAGGATCTTTTCATGGCAGTTCAAATGCAGAGGAGCTCTGTAATGAAATGTGTGTTGCTGCACACAGGTGGACTGTAGAGGTGTGAGCTGATCTGTAGTCAGGCAGCAGGTGGATGGCCATCTTGTGGGCCAGCAGGTGTGTTCTGGTTTTGCAGAGCCTCCTGAGAGACTTTATCATGCTTTCTCTCGCTCTGTTTCTCTCTCTGTGTTTCTGAACTGCTCTAATCACCTCTCTGCTTCGGTGAGCCTCTCTCCTATTCCTCACCTCCGTGTCTCTTCTGACCTGCACTGCAAAGCACCGTTCAACTTACACAGAAGCAGAAGTGTACGTTTCGCTTCTTTAAGTGGGCAGTTTCTGTGCTGAGTTCTGCTACCCATGTATGTGTTGACATGTTTGGAGTGTTCGCGTCCTCGTCAATCACTTTTAATGTAGGAGTCTTGGTCACAGCTCTTTCAGGGGAAGTTAGTTCATCGAGCAGCCATCTTCTAGTCATGAAAGAACAACTCCGATGTTCATAGATGAACGCTGTTGTGTTTTAGGTTAAGATCTAAGTACATATTAAGTATATATCAAACCAACTGTAATAACAGACAAATCAATAGTTACCACATAGTAAAAACACATACTCACACTTGTTTGTTGCGATGCTACTGTCAGATCCAATATAGTCGACACAGCTTCGTCTTTTAGTTTCAGTGTTTCTGAAAATCCAGGGTCTTGTTTGAAGTAAAATGAATTGAACAAAGCTCTAAGTTCTTACTGACACGGTCTGAAAGTTAAATAAAAATGAATTTAATTCTCTTTTCCTGCTTCTGGGATCTACACAAACTACATAAACACTGTTTTTCCTCAACTTGGCAATAAGCACTTGGCACACATTTTGTTGTGTTAGTCTCATTTGATTTCTGCATAGACCTGCATTTAGCTTGTCATTTACCTATTATGCCATATTCCAAAACTTGAATTTTGGCAGAGTGGCTTCATTATAAGATTTTTTTTAACTAATAAGACATTTTTGATTTCTGAAACTTACAGGATGGTTTTAAAGTAATACTCCACCACAATATTTAAATGTAGTTTTTTTAATCTTTCTAAACCTGTAAAAGCTTAGTTCATCTTCTGAACACAATTTAAGATATTTTGGGTGAAAACTTGGAGGCTTGAGACTGTCCCATTGACTGCCAAACAATTACAACTGTCAAGGTGCAAAAAAGTATCAAAGATGTTGTCTGAATGCTAGGGGTGTAACGATATGCGTAGTCACATTGAACCGTTCGGTACGAGGCTTTCAGTGCGCTACGCATTACAAACCAAACGATTCATAAACACACACATTACAAACTATCCCCGCAGCATTCGGCTTGGTATTACCAACAGATTCGATCAGGGCAAAACAAACGACCGGACACAGCCAATTAAGAAAATGTGATTTGCTATATGCTAATTCCTATAATGTTATCGATCCCTGCTAGCACCCCTAGCAAAGAACAGAAAGATTGTGACCTTCTTTAGCTGAAGCACAACAGCAGCCCATGTGTTGTAGACATGATCTGTGCTGTCAGTTGCTTCGCCATCATTTTTTTTGTAATTTTCAGCTCTGTCTGGTGACGAAACCACAAGGTTGCTTTATTAATTTTTCAAGAAATAGTTCACCAAAAATGTTTAATTGTCATAATTTACTCACTTTCATGTGTTTTCAGTCCTGTATGAACTTTGTTGTTCATACAAAACATATTTTAAAAGCATTTTTTTGTACATAGGACTAAAGGTTTGGAACATTCAAATTGGGAGAAACTGAATTGCCCTTTAATTGAGGGGTGTATGAATTTGCCTATGTGTTTGTATCGTAGAGCTGGTGTGTAATGCCATTCAAAATGGTGTTAAAGGGACAGGGAAGTTTTACTTACATAGTATTTTTTTTCTTACTATAGAAGTCATCGGTGACCCAAAACAGCCTGGTTACAAACTTAGTGTAAATTTATACATGTTTGGAACTACTCAAGGAGGAGTAAATGATTTTTGGGTGAACTATTCCTTTAAATATTGCTTCCAAGAAGGCATACTACAGGCCAGGCCAACAAAGTGCAACCCACCAATGTAAGGTGAGAAATGAACAGAAGAAGAGTGTAAACCACCAGCCATTGGTCCCAGAAAAAACACATGTCTTTAGCCACAGGAAGCCCCTGCACAGCTCAACGAGCAGTATTACTTTTCAAAAACACCTGCTGGGAAATAGCAGTCCTTTATAATGCTCAGAGTGGGACAGAAAAGGAGAAAAGGATGGAATGACCAACCAAGGGTCTCCAGGAGCATTGAAAGCTGTTTGAGACCAGAGGAGCAAAATCAGAGAGATCCATTAAGCTGAGCTAATGCATGTTTAATTGAACGCCATCAATTGCACACTTCTTTATGTTGTCAGGATCACCTCTTAATAGAAGTGCTTGAGTTTTATGAGGGATGAGACAGAAGACTCCTGTGAGGAAAAGACCTGGATACACACGCTTTGGGACATGATTGCATTTGCTATTATGCTTAGCAGTTTGAGGTAAATGGGTGTATGTTTTTACTGCAGAAAGATGTCTCATTGTTTATACCGAGTGCATCTCACACCTGCAGTGCATGAGACCTGAATCTTTTTTTTCTCTCTCACATCGGCAGCAGCCTTTTTATTTACCATATACCTCAGTGCTGATTTATTCGTACATTGAATTATTTGGCCTGGCTGAGCTAGGGCTCAAGCTCAAATCTATAGCTGCTGCAGCAGCACGGCACTCTGTTGCTAGGCAATGGCCGTCCATCTCATGAGCATGTTTTTTGAAATACTTGTCTCGTTGTCAGTCAGGATTAGTTGGAGTTCCACCAAGAGTAGAAAGACGTCTTCATTTCACGAAGATGGAAGATAAATGTCAATACGTGTCAATTTTTCACACTCCTGACAGAGCATCAGATCCATCGTGCTGGACTGTATTCCCATTTACTTTCAAGATAAAATGGCATCTGAAAATGTAGCAGGCGATTAAAATTTAAAGGCCTGTCAAACGTTTAAGCAAAGATTTATTTCCTTCTCTTCAGATAGGAGGATTAATTTGAAAGGTCTCTAAAAATCTACATCAGCCGATTGGAAAAGACGTGCTCAGTAAAATTATTTCCGGTTATGTATCTTCCTGCATTAAACAACACTCTTATCTAAGCTGATCCAATTTCAATTCTCTGGTAATGATGTCTTCATTCGTTCATGTAGTCTACACACAGCGCTTGGAGTCCATGGAGAGCTTGTAGTAAGCATGGTTGTTGTCATAGATGATTAGCCCAGCTAGGCTCTGAAGTATTAGCATGTCAGCTCTACTGTTGTTTAGTTTGTTTCTGGATCTCTCACTCAAACTGCTGAGTGCCGTTTACTCTTTTTCCTTGTAATCTAAAAACTGAAGGTTTGTTCTGTCGCATGACTGTGTAGATTAAGAGAACTGGTTCACGTGTGAATCTCATCGAGTCAAAGCACCTGAATTTGGAAAGACAGCTAGAGGAATTTACTGTGTCTGTCCGTCTATTATTCAACCTACCTATCTATCATTTTATCTATTGCCTCCTACAGTATGTACAGTATTTTCTGCATGTCTATCACCTCTTTCTTCCTCCTTATTCACAAGCATACTGTTTTCAGTGAGAGAGCAGAGGTAGAGAACGATCGAAACACCATCCACCCTTCAGAATGCTTTGTTTTTGCCCTTGAGAGCAAATTGAAAAAAGATTGTGGCCAACCACATATGGCAACAGAGAGAGAGAAAGAAGCCTCAGGAAGAGTGGGTGGGCCGGTATTGAAGAGATGCCTGGGGGGACGAGATCGCTCTGCTTCTGTCATCTTACCCCTCAGAGAATCTCCAGACCTGCCACCTGCCGTCCCTCTCAACACGCTTGTCTTTCACTTTCTCTTTCCCTGTTTGTGCTCTGGATAACTGACATCCTCAAAAATTCAGGTTTTGATGCCGATCCTGTACAGCGGTCCGGTAACGGCTCGGTCAAATCCCTCTATTGCTGTAGAAAGAGAGAAAAATAGAGGGAGGTTGACAGAGTTGGAGGGAGAGGTCAGCCCGTGGGCTTGCCTCTGGCCTGTTCTTCCCTGCTGGGTTTGCCGTGGTGTTGGGTCCAAAGCTCCCAATTAAGCAAGGAGCACGTGTGTGTGCTCATGGGTGTGCAGTTGGCACAGCGAGCCACTGGTCACGACCGTGCTCCAGTGAGAGAGAGAGCGAGAGGACAGGAAGTAGGATGCCCAGTAACCACATGCTGTATCACTCTTAAAAACGAATAGACTCACACACACCTACCACTCCACGCAACTGTCTATGTGCTTTGAGTACAGTTTCTGTCCAAATGCACCGATGTGTTTCAGCTACTAGTCTTTAAATTGGCAGTCATGACAGTTTCACAGCCAAATACAAGGACAAAAACTTTCCATCTGTGCGCGGCAGCCGGTTAAACCTGTGAAGGCTCCGGTAAAGCAGTGGTTCTTGGCGCAGCAGTAAGTGAGGTGTCAGTTAATCCTGTGAGGGGACAAAGTCTGCTCGCTTGGCTGGATGACTTTGGGAAAGCCCCCCCCAAATCGGACTGCGCTGACGGGCGGCCAGCAAAGGTGCACAGAGGCTTTGGCTGTGAAATGCACAGATTAGTGGACCAAGCTCCAGACTGACCAACACAATCCGCACAGGAAGTCTCATCACCTGCCAGACCATCCCAGAGAACTAAACTGGCATATTCATTTTCATGGTCCTAGTTGAATTGGAGTTTCAAGCATTATTCATATTATTAGTGGTCTCAGAAGGTGTGTATGTGTGTGTGCGTGCGTGAGAGAGAGAGTGTATTGAGCGGAGTAGATGCGGTAGTGGGCTCCATTTGATCACCTGAGCATGACCTGTCAATCATTTGGGTTGAGAAGGATAAAATCACTGCACAGACCTTAGTCAGGGTAGTGCTATATTTAATTTTTTAAGGGAATAAATGAGGCTATGAAGGATAGAAGTAAAGTGCGTTTAATGGATTGTACAGTTATTTAACAACCTACTGATTGTTCAGCTGACTAAACATCTTTCTGAAATGGCTTTCAGTAGACAAAAACTGCATTATACACATAAAAACAGCTAGTTTACTCACAGCTGTGCCATTTTGTTTATGTTTGGCTTTATTTTTCGTGCTGCAAGCGTACACAAATGCCACCAACACCGCACACATGTACAGTGTAGAGAGGGAGAAAGAGATACACTACTATTCGAAAGTTTGCGCGCATTACTTTTGTCTTTCTTTTTCTTATAAAAGCAATGCGTTTGTTTGGCCTGCATTCATTGATCAAAAGCAACACTATCGTTATGAGATTACTTTTTTATTACAGTGTCCTGAAAAAAATAGCAGTTTCCACAAAAAAAATATTAAACAGGACAACAGTTTTTAACACTATACCATTATCCTTCAAATTGTGGATTGAAAATATATGTAATGTAAATGCATCAATTTCGCAAAAACTGTATTTTCATGCTTACATGAGGTGGTTTTTCAGGTAATTCAAAAAAAGGAATATTTTGCAAAACTAAAATAGAAATTATATATATTTTTTTTTTGCATTTACAGGTCACATGGATCATGTTCGTTCTTAACCTCCAGGAAACACTTGATACTTGGTCGCTCTCAAATATAAGGGGATTTTCCTGCTATTAAGGCTTAAACAGTTTACACTGCAAATGTCTGAGAGCAGTCTGGCTCTGATACAGCCACTGAAGCTGATTACGGTCACCCTAGTCGATTCTTGTGTTTATTCCAGCCATGCTATGCACGTTTCCGAAATATCACTTCATGCTGCTTCTGTAAAGAAACACACATATTCCTCCTTTGAACAAATATATCCAAAATCCATCAGATCAAACTAAAATGAGATGCCATGACTTATGACAAGAGACAGGAGTAATGGCTGTTGAAATTTTTTGAAATAGCTGAAATATTTGTAAAACATAAATAAAAAAATCTGTTAAATGCTGCCTTGGTGAGCCTAAGAGAGTTCTTTGAAAAACATTGAAATAAAAACATCTTACAAACCCCAATCCTTTGAATGGTAGCGGACTGATATAGATTTTTCTGTAAACACAATTTTCGTTTTATAGACTGAGAAACAAGTCAATAATTGTCCTCGCTAATCGGAAGCATGCACAGTTGGTATAGCTCTACTTCTTTTGAAGCTTGAGCTGGATTGTTTGTGTAGCTCAATCTTTATGTAGCTCAACTGTGTGTGACGGTATGACTTTGTGTGTGTGTTTTGTAGTCATTTGAGTGCAGTTATACAGCTTTAAATGTATGTTTTGCACATCTCCTTTCTGCATTTCCTTTTTCTGAAACCAAGGAGAAACAACAGAAGGAAGACAGAGAAGAGAAACCTTAATGCAGATTCTATTTTTAGCTTCTCACATGCCCAGGTTGAAATTGGTGTAATTCTAAGAAGTGTCACATGATAAATATCGGACTACAGCGAAGTAAAGGTATGAAAAAGGGTTCTGAATAAAGCAGAGGGCTGGAAGATGGGATGTTGATCAATGCAGAAAAGCGTCTCCTATCATAATTCACTGCTGCCTCCCAGATTCACCTCCCCCACACTCAGCACTGAATTATGGGGAGGAATAGGTTCTGCTTAATTGCCTTTTTTATTTAGGGATCAAAAGTTCAGCGCACGAGTTTCAACCTCTTTTCCAGTCTCACTGATTCATCAAGCTCATCTACTGTACTCTGCAGTGTGCATGTATGCGTGTAAAATTGTCATTGAAGAAGTGTTCAGGCTCAGACATGCTCTTTAATTGGTCAAAGTTCAGTGGTTCTGCTATATGCTTGCAAACTTAATTAGCAAGGGTTAAATTCAACATGACACGGTGTCTTTGCGCAGTTGTGCATTGTGTTTCTCAGCTCTACTCACATTAATGGGTGTTTTTTTCTCTTTCTGTCTCAGCAGCACACAGCAGCAGGCGTTCCTGTTGGAGAATGTGGCGTGTAATAACGCGAGCTGTCGGCCGGCAGGCCGCATGTTTCGTGTGCACTGGGAACAGTCAGACCTCAGTGCCATCCCCAAGGCTGTTGTGGCCACTTTTTTTGACATCTATGAGGACGTAAGTGTTGGCCTTTTCCCCTTGCTTTTGGCGCTTTAATTAAAGCGCCACCTTTGCTTCAATCTCCCTGTCTTGGTGTCCCCGATCACTCTTTCTTCATCTCGTTGATGTCTCATTGACCTGCATTATACCGAGCTTTAGTCATTATCTGATTTACTTTGACTGTAATGTTGTCCCTGTGGTGTGACATTGAGAGGATAAAACTATAGAAAACCCCCAGTCTCTGATGTCTAACACCCTTCCATACTATAATATAGCAGTCTCTGTTGTCTTAAGACCTGTTTGAACCAATCTGATGTGAATAAATGTTTGTGTTGCTAAAAGAATATATAAATATTACATGAAAATTGTAAATTAGAAAATTTGAAATGTTGTTTTAGCAAGGAAGTTCAAAGTTGAAGCTGAAGTACTAAAATGACAACAAAAACAAAAATAAATTTATGCTAAGTAGAATTATTAAAAAAAAAATGAAAATCACAAATACGTATCAAATTGACTTAAATTAAACGCTAATTTAAAACATGACTAAAAATAATACTAAAGTAACACTAAAAAGCACACAACGTCTAACAATGCTTGTTTGAGACATGACCCACACACATATTTTATTTCAGATTTTGTTGGTATGTGATGTTCAGTATTTTTAGATGTAGTGTCAAAGGGTTCAAATTAATGTAGAATCGTATTTTGCCAAAACCGTTTTCCTAAAAATTTCTGAAAACCTGTAAATATGTTTTCTTCATTTTTTTTTTGTTCTGTCTGTCTTCTGTAATTCACTGCACTGTTTCTGGTGATCAGTATTTAGGGTGGTGCCTATGGTTTGAGGCTTTTTCTGCGTTTAGTATTTTAAGTGGAGCTTCCCTGGAGGCAGTTCTGTCTCTTCCCCCTTGAGCTGTGTGTATCTCACTGGTGCTCCTGGTTTGTTATGGATTATTGATTTCTAAGTGTCCTTTGATCAGACGCATTTGGACTTTTCTTTCTGCACAATGCACACACATGAATGTGTCTGGCTCTTTTGTAATGCCTAGTATCTGTATGCAGTATGGGTTAATCTCACAGAAATCTTCAGGGTAAATCAAAAAAAAAAATCCTTTATAAAATGCATTTTCTTTACCATTAAATTGGACCATTAAGATTTATTATTTTTGCCTTGCAGGCATTGTATTCATTTTTCACACACATTCCATAAACTATAAGGAATTACAATATTTTAAAACAATATTTTTATAATATAATAATTGAAAAACCATTACTACTACAATGTGCAATCCTTTACTTAAATGTACATTTTCTCTTGATGTAAAAATGGGCAGAGTCATTTGTAAATTCCATGGCTATAGCTTTTGGTCTCATCTGCGTCCAGCTATTTTTAGCTGTACAAAACAGTTCATTTGTCTGCATGATATAGAAAATTGGTGTGTGCTAGTTTATTGTTTTAATCTTTTATCTTAATTATGAACACACTGGTTTTTAGTGTAAACTGTTTTACCATTTCCTGCACATTTCTTCTCATTATTTACATACTGTATAGCGGCTGATGAACTGGAAGCCTCACCCATAGGCTTATTTCCACTTTTAGAAAAGTTCAAAAGTTCGGAGTGGATAAGATTTAATGCTATTGGTTGAAGTCATGCTTACCAATGCTGCTTTTTTGAACAAATACAGTAAAACCAGTAATAATGTGAAATATTATTAGTTTTTAAAAAAGGCTGTTTTATTTTTTAATATGTTGCAAAATGTTATATATTTTTTTGTAAAGCTAAATTTTCAGCAGTCATAATTTCAGTCCTTCAGAAATCATTTTAATATGCTGATTTGGTTCTCAAAAGAAATTTATTATCTGTGTTTTTGATACATTTTTGTTTAAAAGAAGGACCTTGTGAAAACACAAAAAAAACCTTTTGTGCAATTACAAATGTCTTTTTCTATAGAATTATAAAAATGTTACTGATTCATTTAATGCATCCTTACTGAATAAAATATATAAATTGATTTAATTTAATTTTATATATTTTATTGCAGTAGTAATTTCATCATTTATTATATTTTTTTAAGAATTCACAGGCATTTTTTTGGAAAAATAGTGCTTTTGGTTGAGATTTTGTGAGGTTCCTCCCGACTGATTCTGTGTCATGATGGTTGCGTTGAAGCTGGTTTTGCTGAAAGATTACACCTTTACAGACAGTGCATTGAGATTACGGGTTCTATTACTTATTTATTGTTATACTCCTGTCTCTCACTTGTCTGCTGTAGAAAGCTTACATGAGTCACACGTTTCCATGTTTGAAGGTCTCAATTGAATTGAAACGTCTCACCTCTGCAGACAGCCCTCGAGCATCTATGTGCACACGCCATATTTCGCCATCATCTCTCCATTCCTTTCCCTCTGTGATCCACTCTTTCCCTCCCTCGACCCTTCTCTCCATCCGTATCGCATCTTTCTCCCCCCCGTAATCACAATATAGCCAATTACCTCGAATTCCCTCATGCTTACATAACTAATGGAGCTAAAGGCTCATTAAACCAACAGCACGCGCATGTCTCATTCTGTTAGCATTCCAGCTAGTCATCATTAGCACAGTATTAGGATGCTATCTGTACAGGAGCCCCCGCGTTACCGTGTTCTTAAGAGCGAGACCGATAGACCGCAGAGAGGGGCTGATAAGAAGCGTAATAGCTTGCTGGAGTCCATTAAGGATATGAGTGCTCATCAGACGGGAGAGATTCAATGGGCTCGATACATTGTTTCTGATTTCTCATTTGCAGGGTATATTAGATATGATCGTGCTCAGCAAGGTGGAAGGAGAGGACGAGCTCATCATCCATGCTTTGAAGAACAACTTTGAGGCCGACGCGTATTTCGTAAAAGTGATCGGTGAGTATGAGGTTCGTCTGGTTTGGCCACCATAGTGGCGGTAGAGCTTCCAAGGTGCTGACATTTCCAGGGCCAAATGCATCCACTAGAAAGCAGCCGTGATGCCATTTAATCCTGCCTGCTGTGTTTTAATTAAAAGAGAAGGAGGAATCTCCTCTAGCTCTAGCGCACAGATTAGCTTCCTCAGTGTAACAGCATGTGAGGATCATTCTATCAGTGTCAGATTAAAACTGGGATGAGACTGACCTAGAGTCTCTAAATCTCCCTCCTCGCACTTATTAGCGTGCTCTCTTTCTCTCTTTCCTGTAGATGTGGTGTTTAATGAGACTGCTGTAAGCCAGCATGTCTGGCTTTGAGGAGAGAGAGGCACTCTGGGCAGTTTACTGCAGTGACAAAGTGCTCCCAAGATGCTTGTGCCCCTTTCAAATCAAATAGCCACTTGTGTGCGTGGGTGAGAGGTGGAATTGATGTTTATATATAATATAAATGTTATGTTTTATACAAATAGACTCTCCTCCGTAATAAAGCTGCTTTTATGGGTCTGTAGTTTATGCCTTTTCCCTGTGAATGGCAGACTCATGACTTCCTGCTCCTGCACTCCTCTATAGTCTGTTTGTGTGCACTAGTTCATTCCACACAAACGGGGTTTATCGAGGCCTTTATGCAGAGACACTAAACGTTCCAAAGTATGGGGTTGGGAAGGTTTTGTTTTAGATGTTTTTGAATTTTTGCATTTGATTGATCAAAAATGCAGTAAAAATGTTTAATAATGTGTGAAACATAATGTGTGAAAAAAGATTTGTCACTTTGGGTCAAAATTAACGTTTTGCCATCATATATTCACCCTTACTTTGTACTTTGTATGGTTCTTTGCAATGTTGAACACAAAAGAAGATATTTTGAAGAGCTAAACTGTTGCTGGTCCCCATTGACGTCCATCAACCGTGTGATTACAACCCAGTCGCACGGCTGGTCGTGACAATATCACGAAATTAGCACGATATCTATTTATTCGTGTCAGGGACACAAATATTTAATTATTTTCGTAACTCCAGCACGAACGTAAAACTACGATTCGATTGGATGCATCTTTTCGTGCTGGATTCACGAAAGTCGAGTAAAGATCGTGTCAGTACCACGAAAAAAAAAATGTGCGAATGGGCTGGTGATTACCAATATTCTTTTATGTTAAACATAAGAAAGAAACTCCTTCAGGTCTAAAACAACATGAGGATGAGGAACTATTCTTTTAATGTGGCTTTGCTGAATAAATATATATATTTAGTATTACTTAATGACTTAATTTGCTTCCAAAGTTTTTACCAGCAGTGTAAATGCTAGTGAAATACTGGCAGTTGCAGGAAAGTAAGCACAACGTGAGTAAGAATGATTTTAATATTGTAGTTAAAGAATTTCCCGTCTGATTTAGACACAACTGTAAATTGAGACTTTCCCATCCCTGCTAAATAAATTAGCTCTGTATATTTCGGTGCCTCTAAGACAGGCCACAGATGCTTAAATGTGTTAAGCAACCATGTTCGCGCAAAAGATATGGGGCTGTATTAAAAATCAATAAGTTGCAGTTTGAATTTCACATGAATCAAAACCAAAAGCGTAATTGCCCATATGTTCATATGTGCTGCACCGCTCTGAGAAGAGTCGGCTGCAAATGACCCATCAGACTGAATGATGTGCTAGTTACTGCCATTCTGCAGTGCAAAATATAGAAGTTCTTCTCTGTATTAATGAAGAACCAAACAGCAGACCCACCAGAGGCATTGCAAAATCCTCTTTACTGGGCATGAGCCAATAATATAAAGTACCACTGACAAATCTTTGGCTGATGGTGTAGATTACTGTATGCTAACCTGAGAATTATTAGGGCTTTTCACACAGTGTTCAACCCCGAGTTATCATTGTTCTAAACCCCACTTTTAACTTCTGATAAAGATACATTTCACACTTGTAAATTAGAAGCACCGCTTTTTACCTGAGGTTGCAACAAATGCTTTGTAACAGTTGCGTGCTGCCTATTCAAGTAGTTTTGGCAGTCACAGAAAGACTATGCATTCTTTTCAGAATTTGAAGGTAGAAAATATCAAATGCTTTTGAATTAAATACAAATTAATTTAAGTGAAGACCATTTAATTTTAAGCTTAGGTGCTCTATGCGATCTTGCAGCCTCTGTGTTGTCTTTCGAGAACGGGTTTTTTCCCAATGTATTCAGAGGGCAGACAATAAGACGGTCAAGGGGTGATGCATACGGTTTGAGATAAAAATAAAATCGAGCTAAAATCCTGCAACACCACATAGAGCACCTTTTAATAGTTTACATAAAACCCATTCAGAAAAAAATTTACTGGCACTCTGATGACAAAACAATATTTGTTATATATAAATAAGATGAGTTTGATTGACAGCACTGTTTTGGACATGCTGTGCCTGTGTAGTTGTGTGTGTTCACCCATTCAGTTAGACTGCAATTTGCAGATGCGTGTTAGAAAAACAGCAGCAATGCATAATTCTCTGAAATTGACTTTTAATAATTCACACTGACATGGGAGAGAAATCATCCATCAGCCCACAATTAACAGTAAGACTTTTCCGTTCCAAATGCAGGTTTTGAATGTTCAGAGTTGTTTAGTCTGCGAAGTCTAAAGAATTTAAGACCAGCTGTTGCCAGTCGTCCACACAAAGATTAGCCTATTTTTATCGGTTGTGACTGGCACCTTACTGCACCTGTTTCCTCATGTGTATGTGTATTAATCTAAATAACGAATTAGCAAATAAATGAAAATAATACAAATACAAAATTAACAGTAGTCAAAAATTAAATGAAAAACAAAAGAGACAGAGAGAGCCTCGTTTCTTCTCTCTTTTTTCTTTAGGTTATGTTCGGGCCACAAGAACTGTGTTAATGCAAAATCAGATGGAGAAAGCACCATCAGGTTTTACTTTCACTTTCTAGTGAATCTACCGAAATTACGAGTTACTTAGTTTGCACGTTGCATGTGTCACATCCATTAGCTTGTCTTCCTGGTTTAATGCAAATATAACCCCCCACCATCAATGACTTATGCTACTGGACTCAGCCCTTTAGTGCCTGCTCACTTTTGTCCAATCATATTCTGCCCACGCAACTGCTAGAACCACCATGTGAAAGCTTGCTGCATTCACCCAATCGATGCTACTGACACTGCAAATATAAACACTCTCACAGAAGTTAAGTCATGTACAGTGGAAAATATCAGCTTATGAATTAGTAACTGAATTATTGAAATTGGTAAATGTAAACCAAGATACTGTATGATTTTGTTTTAAAATGACCCAGTTAACTATTTCAAGTGTGAAAAGCCCTAATATCCCTGATAATAGTTCAGCATTCATGTCATGTGTGTTTTTATCAGCCTTATAGAATCAAAACTAGCGATGGCAGTGAACAGATTAATAAATTAATCCTCATTGATGTAACCAATCCAATAGGTCTGCTAAAAGTTGTTCTCTGTTCATTTGGACAGTGAACGTACACACTTTCTTACAGCACAAACTGCATACTTTATAAGACAGAAAAGTAAAAAGAGCACTGGTAGAGGTGGATATTTACCTAAACCAATACAGAATATTGTAGGAAATCTGTAATTTGCTGTGTGTGTGAATAACTTTATATTACAGTTAAGGTTCATACCCATAATAGTGTCAAAAAAGGGTAGCATAATATGGGGACAGTTTTTTGATGTCTAGTAACTCCTTTAACATCCACCTCACCCTCGTCCAGCCTGCCTCCAGCCTTACTGTCCTCTAGAGGAATTGTGGGTATGAAAGCCTTGTCCTAATGTAATTACCTTTTGCTCGCTCAGTACCCAGTGGTTTACATATTGCCGGGGAAGCCCACAGTTATTCCATCCTCAGAGGAATAAATAAACAATTTAGTTCCGTTCGATGCTGCCAAGTCCTCAAGGCCATGTTTTTTTGACATAAATCTGAAGCCGAACATGAAAAGAATTTGAGCCTTTGCACAGATGTGTAATATGTTGAAGTCTTCGTTTTGTTCTGGATTTACATCCCTGTTTCTCCAGCCCTTTTATCTTTTGCCATGTTTAAAACACCCACTTGCCCCTTTTTTCCTCAGTGTCATAAATGCTCAAACTCACATATTTATACCTCCCCTCTGAGCTACAACTCGATGGATATAAAAAGAAGTCCGAGTGAGCAGTCAGCGGGTAGCAGGAGAGTATCAGAGGAGGGAAGAGGCCAGGTGCTGTAATTTCCTGTGATTGCATGCTCTAGACACACACAGACTGCAGTTGGAGTATGTGTTTGTGGTGTGTGTGGATGAGTAAGTGTGTGTTGGCTATAGGCAAAGAGGGAGAACTATGGCAGCTGATTGCATTCCTGTTCATTTATTAGAATGCAGATGAGCCGCAATGAGGAACATCTGCGCGCTTTGTTCGGTCAAGAGCAAGCTCCTTCCGTGAATCTGATGTCTGTCACTCTAGAATCCAATAAAGATCCCCATGTCACATGTAATGGGTCACGTTATGTTTCACTAATCTGGCGAATGATCTCAGCTTCAGCGTGGATAGTGAGAAGCTCCCTGATCTCTGTCTCTGCTTCATTACAGTTTGCATATTTTTTAATTTTTCATCTTGAACATTTATCTTTTTTCAAAACACCAGGTAAAAGAATTGCACGATAACGTGTGTCATCACTACGACGTACACTTTACGGCATTCTGGCTTTTGTTCACACAGAACTTGTTCCGGGACTGAACCTGGCAATGTTACTAGATCTCCAACCCCGAATCGATCCCAGAATAAATCCTGGATGTGTTTGCAGGCACACAGCAGGCACTCTAGCAATTTTATCGGCAATTTTCCGGGACCAATGTTCAGTGTGAAAGAGGCTTCTGTCCGTCTGTAGTTCTATCATTCATACGGTGTATATTGTCTATCCTTCTATCATTCTATCTTTCGATCTGTTGTTCTATCTATTAGCTATCTATCTACTGTATCTGTTGTTCTATATCTACAGTATCTATCTATAGTTCTGTCCTTCTGTCAGTTGTTCTGGAACAATTAGAAAAATTAATTTCGGCTTTTTCATTGTACTGATTTTCTTGGAATTGCTTAGTCGTCAGAATAATGTTGAATGTTAGAGTTGAGGGGCCTGAAGTATATGTATGGAAACAGGAGGCAGTGAAGGCTCAGCTTAAAGAAAAACAACTGGGAAACATAAAAAGA
The DNA here is from genome assembly GCA_032357475.1 of Enteromius thamalakanensis. NCBI lineage: Eukaryota > Metazoa > Chordata > Actinopteri > Cypriniformes > Cyprinidae > Enteromius > Enteromius thamalakanensis. The sequence goes on along the minus strand of JAUCMT010000134.1, from coordinate 18,603,586 downwards.
ACTGCCCATGACCTATAGGGTCATCTGTGCCTTAAAAATAGGAGACTAGGGTTCAGTAGAAATTATATAGTGAAATGTTTTCATGTCACTCTCCTTTTGTGGAAAAGTACAGCTGTTTAGATAAAGTAGCCTTGGGGGTGAGACAAAGATATCAGGTGGAGGAGTGCCCTTCTTCTTTCTCACACTCTACAGCCAACTGTAGTTTCTGTATGATCGTTTCACCTTCTTGCAATAACTAAATATTTAAATACATTTGATTAGGTTTATCTCTTACTGTACATGGTCAGAGTTCCCATGACACTGTCATTCTGTCTATCGCTCTATCTATCATTCTATCTTTTGTGTCACTATTTAATTATTTTCTTTAATTTATCCATCTGTGTCTATATGTCTGTCTGGAAAAAGGTTTTCTTTTCTTTTTTTGGGTTCAATCTCTTATACTAGGTTTCCAATGCAATGTTTTTGCAAAATATGTGTTCAATATCACCCCATTCTGATTGGTCAGATGGCCCAGTCTGTTGTGATTTGTCTACTGTGTACAGCAAGTCAGAAATGATAGGCTTATTGACATAGTGCTGTATTTTGAATGCTAGATGGAAATCTAAGCATGCATTATTTATCTTACTTACAGGTTGGGATTCAGGGGAGCCGCTGGTCCAAATAAACTGGCTACTGAACCATCTTTTAAGATCAAGAGTTCTGTGAATCCCGCACTGACCTCCTCAAGAATAGAGAAGCAGTCAGCAGTAAAATGACATGTTGTTTGCCACTGGCCAATGTAGAACATAGGCAGGAATTATGCTAATGCATTACCCCATGACACATAGCCATCATGGAAGTGAAGACTTGTTTACGCTGTATAGAGTCTTTATTTTGGGAGACAGTTACTTTATTTATTGTGCACTTTCAGATGTACAACTTTGCAGATCGTTTACATTCACATACAGCTAACTACGTGAAAGTCACTGAAAGTGGCATAACAGGGGCACTTTAAATCCTCTCCACCCGTCTACCATTGTTTGGCCAAACAGATAGCCGTCCTCCAAATTCATGCCAACTGTCAGTGTTTCTGTGTTTGTCTGCTCATACAAACATAGCTTCATTATATCTACAAGGTGATAGTTTAATTGCTCCTCTCTGCCTGGGAAGCTGGATAAGTAGTATTTTAGCATAGACCCTGCAGCTTGGTTTGCAAGATTGTGAAGAGATTTTTTTTATTATTATTATTGAGGCAGAATGATTAGGTGATGAGGGACTGAGAGTGCTGCTTGTTACTATAATCACAGCCCGACCTCAACCGAGACTGAGAGCCAATCAAAGCCGTCCGTGTTGCTGCTGGGTTAGAGTAAGGTAATGGATGTAATCTCCAGGCTCCAGGCAGTGATCTCACAACTTTGAAAGCACCTGGTCACCAGTTTCATCGACTAGATTAAGAGTGGCAGGTATTATTCCAGCTTTATGAACTAGTGCACCACCACCTCTGATGGTGTAATGATGTGTGAGCGTCTGTGTGGGGCAACTGCTATGAATGACATGAGACACAGTCACTTAGATCGTCGGTGGCATCTGGTTTACCAGTGCGGAACAGAACAGCAGGCCTCATGTCCAATTTCACAGCCATCACATCACAGCTATTCCATTGTTACTCCCGGCAGATTCACTCGGTGGAAACTCCCAATGTCCAGGGAACAACAAACTGCAACACAATTTGGATCTGTTGCTTTTGACACAACAAGAAGGGGAAAAAAACTGTTGATGTTACTCAAACGCAATCATGTCAGACGTTCTGGGATGAGGCGTTCAGTCGGGGAAATTGTTCATGTAACCTTATAAAGTTATCAAGATGTCATCATGATGAATGAACCGTCATATGGCTTTATTTGACTTGTTTTTCAATTGTCCACTTTACCACTCTGTATTTCCCCTCAGTTTATCATAGATGTCTGATGACAGGCCTGTCTCTGTGTGATTGTTTTAATTTCTTTGTATTAGAGAGGTTTTCAGGATCTCCAAATGGAGGAATGGAGACAAACGTCGAGTCTTATCTTTATATGAAGGCTCACACTAAGCTCTGACAGTAAACAAGCGCATTATTCATGCAGTGATTTCACAAAATGGCATTTCATTGGGATTAAGCACATTTAGATGTATTCAGTGCTAAACCTTTGGTCTTTAAATGGTTTTATGCTGTACTCTTAGGTGGGCACTGCACAGCGGTACATGCACACACACAAACACACAGACACAGTGGGAGAGTGTCGTGACCGTGCATATCATGCCTCAGCTCGGTGCACAAGCCCTGCTGGTAGCTTGTCATTGATAGAGACATTTCCACTATGTGTGCATGTTTCGTTATCCTTTAGTGGGCATGTGCAGGCATGTCAGTTTGTATGTTCACGTATTTACAAACACCAGCTTGAGAGATTTCAAATGTATCTGACAGCTTCAGGCCACCAGGATGTCTGCCACAATGAGGTCTGTAATACCTGGAGAAGGTTATCTGTTTGCATTCCTCTTCGTCCAAATGACAGAATTGTTTGTACCGTATTTTGTGGTCAGTAAGGGTTTTTTTTTGAAGAAATGCTTTTATTCAGGACGCATGCATAAAATTGATCAAAAGTGATTTATTTTGTTGCAAAAAAAAATCATTTCAAATAAATACCGTTCCGTTGAAATTTCTATTCATCAAAAATGTATTTAGCAAAAAATGTAAACATTTCTGAAGGAGTATACTTATGAATTATGTACTGTAATGGCTGCGGAAAATTTAGCCCTGCTATCACAGGAATATATATATGCAAATATATATATAATATTTAATATGAATATTAATATAATTTTTTTTACAGTATTACTGTATTTTTCGTCAAACAAATGCAGCCTTGGTGAACATAAGAGAGTTCTTTCACCCCAGACTGTTTGAATGGTAGTGTATATAATTTGAAGTCCATATGTTTTGCTCATAAGAGCTATGGCATGTACATAAAGTCCATTTCAAACTTTGGCGTTTATTCAATAAGAATCAAGGAGTCAACATATTACAAGAAAGAAAATAAATACATAAATCTGTATTTGACAATGAGGGGGAAATCCTGGAAATCTATTAAATAACATTATTTTGAGTTTTAATTATAGTTTCTTATAAAACTAAATTTGTTTTTTGTTTTTCTATGTTCTGTTGCCCAAATTCGTGCATTTCCTTTTAGCCTTACTAGAATGCTATGCTGTGCTAGAATGTTATCCATCAAGCAGTCAGTCATACTGTTTTCTCCTTGAGCAAGTTCACTCATTCATGGAGGACTATGGGAAAATGCACTTTATCTCTCTGTTCTAGTCTTTCAAGCACAAAAAAATAAAAAAAAAATAAAAATAAAACAAACTTTTAGCCCAGGCATGAAAGAAAAATTATTTCAGGCTTCAGGTCACACCTCTCTTTCACCCCTCAGTACATTTGCTTTGAAAAGCAAAGTCACATATTTGATTTCACAATCCTAATAACTCATGCAGAATATTTGTCGGTCGGACCAAATAAGGAAATCTATAAATTTTCAAAGGATGAGACGTGATTGAAACATTTTCATAATTTGTTTTTCCATCAGAGACTTTCAAAGACACTTTTTTTCTTTGTCCTTTCCCTTTTCCCTTATTTAAATTATGCTGGTGTTCTTCCACCCTGAACCTTCTAATTCGCCGTGTCTGTAAATAGTGCTGCCTGTCACTGCCAGTTTAAAAATCTAATGCTGCGTTTAGATAAAGACAGATGCACAAGTACACAGATGGTTCTTTGTGTGCCACTAATGAGCAATTAATGATTTTTTACTTTCCCTTTCATATGTGCTGTTCTCTAACGCACAGTCAATTTTGGCCTCAAGAGAAGCTGAGAGTCTGGCTCTTATTTCACACCATTAGTGGGAAATTAGTGCACATTTTGCCCGATTCATTTTCTCTAGGCATAATTCCTGGCTGAAGATATGTGCGGGAGTTGCTGTTAAATTGTGTGATATTAGAGGAGGTGAATGTACTGCTGCTCGTGTTTAGCAGAGTGTTGTGAAGTGGAGAGGATACGGACACTGCAATCAATGTGTCTTATCTTAAGAGCAGATGTGTGGGACAAAGTTATGATTGTCTTTTCTCTGTTTTTATCTCTTTCTCTCTGTAGTGCTCAGTGGCCTGTGCTCCAATGGCTGTCCAGAAAATGTCAAGGTGAGTTCTGGCCTTTTCTCTCTTTCTCTCTATCATGCAAGTCACTCAAGTGGAGTGGGAACGGCATGTGTTTGGCATCAGCAGGTCCACATGCAATCTGTTCCCGCAGATTTCAGAAGAATTCAAACACCCGTCATCCACAGTGCTCTACACACTCCCTGTCTATTGCATGTTTGTTGATTATTTTAGCTTAAGTTTATTTTTTGTTAATAAACTTTATGCATTTGCTGAATTTCAACAGTAAGTTTCTCCAAATCATCATTTAGCACTGAAGACTAGAGTAATGACTGCTGAAAATCCAACTTTGCATTCACAGGAATAAATGACATTTTAATGCAAACTAAAAATAAAAAACCTGCTATATTTAACTATAATAATATTTCAGAATATTATTGTATTTTTAATCAAATTAGTTAATCAATGATATAATATTACTAGTATTTTGTTTAAAGAAGTGTTATAAATCTTTTATTATTTTACATGAAAATTATGAAAATGGGAACCTGGTTAAAAAAACATTCTCTATTGGCCAAACCTCTGCCAATGCTGTTAATTAAAAATGTATGAAGCAGTCAACGACTACAAGTATCTCTTATAAACAATGAAACCTGATTTTGGTTATCTTCGCTCCTCTGAGGTTATTGACTAGCTGTTGAGCTCGGGGACAAGTGAGTCACAAAGCTGTCCTGTGAAGACAAGCTTTAATGTTCTTACTCTTGTTTTTTCTCTCTTTATTCTGCACTCTTCTGTACCGTGTTTCCTTTTCATATTCCCATATTCTTCTTTCTTTTCTTTTGTCAGTCCATCATTCCCCCCATCATTCTCCATTATTTTATCCTAGTGATTTCTGAAATTGCATGTTAGTTCACTGTTCCTAACATACAGTAAATAGTGAACTGAATGACTAACAGCCTATATATTTATCAAAATGTATTTCAGGCACAGCTACAAAGCTGTAACAGAACAGTGTGTGTGTTTTAGAGCATCACCGTGCCTTCTGCAGGGTCCCAGAGCATTTCATTACCCTGTTAATACATGAGCGACCCACACACTCAGATACCTCTGTACATTAACTGTCATCCTCATTCTCTACTTTAGACACGCACAAACACACACAGGCACACAGATCACGTCCTATGTGTTCTTTAACTTAGTGATGTGCCGAGTGCAGACAGTTTGCCCTGAGGCCAGCAGATAGCAGAGGGCTTTATGATTAAATAAGAGCTCTTTAAGATGGGTCGCACTCCTGTCTCACTCCAAATGGACCTCTGACATACATGTTGCACAGTCCCACGCTGAATTAATTATTTCGATGCAGAAACAGGGATGTTGGTTGTAGAATGATGTGTTCTAGATCACAGCCATTTGCATCTGTCCTATTTTTCTAACGTTGCATGATGAACACTTCACACATCCTGCCTGATCACAACCGGAGTAGATCACATACGCTGGGTTCCTTGAAGTTGACACAAAATTAAAATTCACCTTATTTGAACACGTTATATATTTTAAGCGGGAATATTTGTCTGTCTCTCTATCTGTTTGGTTTTTTAAATGTGGCCCTGTGATGTTCTAGAAAGGTCATAACTGGACCTTCTTTTTCGTGATGTCAAAAAAATATCTGTCATTTAGTTCACTTTAGCCCGGCCCCTATGAGCTCACGTTCATTTGCCTCCACTTTTAACTAAAACACCAACATCCCAAAATCCAATTAACAGTCTACATTATTTCTTTTCTTCAATCCATTACATTATGTCACAATATGGAGGAAGCAATCTGTTGCTATTTCTGTGGGAGTAGTGGGGAATATGCGATTGAAGTCAAGTTATAATTAACTATTTGCTTGAAACAAAGGTTTGTGTTCGTGCCTAGTTTACATGAAGCCTGTGATTCATGTTTTTTGCGGAAATGACCCGATCTTGGAGCATTTTTGTTTTAGTTTAGAGAAAGTCTTAGTTAGTTCCTTTTAGTTCTTTGTTCAAATATTTGCCCCACTGTTGCAGTCACTCACGGAGGCGTTTGTTATTCCCAATCCAGTTCTTATGACGAATCTATTTATCTCCTTTTAGCTGCTTCTCACCTCTCTCTGCTGTCTAAGGCATCACTTTGTTTCCTCTGATGCTCGATCTTCCCACGTTTACATTGTTTCTCTGTGTTCTCTGGTTAGCGTCTCAATTTTTGTCTCTTGCTGTCTGGTCTTTTCATCAGGGAGATCATGAGTTATCCACCTGTCCCTGTATGGTTGATATAGCCCAAGGCCCTCCAGCTGTTTATTACGCCTCATCCAATCTGCAGAGTTTAATAGAGGTTATTTTTTGCTTTGTAACTGGCTTCTGAAGTCGCAGACGTTATGTTTGGCAATCATGTCTGGGTCAGATTTTGTCTTTATGTGCATTTTAAGCTTAGCTTTTTCAGTTCTCCAGGTCTTGATAAGTGCTCTGCCACAGTTAACCTACATTTCATTAAGGGGCAGATTAGGTGAGCAGAAATGTTTTAGGTTTTAATTTCTTTATTTAGAGAAAACAAAATTGCAGTTGCAAGATATGTAGATATGTCACACTACCATTTCAATATGTTTGGATCAATGTGTGTTTAAGTAAAGCGTTTTTGAAGGTTGCATTAAATTATAACCTTACAGCAAAGATGTTTATCTATTAATTCTAATAAATGCTTCAGGTCTCACTGACGTCACATTCTCTGGCCATGGAGTTTGCCCTCATTGTTGTGTTTGTCTGAACGTTTTTCATCTGTATCCGACTCTGCCAGGTCATTCTCTCCCTCATTTATGTCAGTCTGGCACTGGATGACTGAGAGCTTCAGCTCCAGGATTGTCTCACTTCCTGTCACCATTGTCAATTGGCTGGATTCATTAGCAACGGTGGAACATAATTTACAACTAGGGAATCATTTCACCGCTCCCACTCATAATCATGCCCCACAAATACATCTGTTTAAAAATGTATGCCCACTTGTTCCTGGCATGCTGTTCATTTGCAGTTCCCTGGGTTATTGTCTGCACAGAGAAAAGTATCCATAATTGAGAAGCTGGCATGTATCAGGTCTGCCCCATCTCCCTGGCGCTGAGTGCTGGCCTCACGTTACTACTGGATGCTGATAGACATCTCTCGTGTGCCTCGGTGGTTGCAGGAGGCTTGAGCTGGGCCTGTGTAACCTTTGATGATCTGTTTGGACTCGAAACTGAAAACACACACGCACACACACTTGCATACAGCAGTCAGGGTCAACATAATCACCGCCAGGCCAATATTAGAGGTCAGAGGAGCTCTGTTACTGGATTGTAGCAGTCTGCCAAGGAACAAACAATTTAGCAATTTCACAGGCTTCTAAAATAAGCATTTCCAAGGAAGATTTTATTGATATGATCAGATATGTGGTTGAATTGCTTCATTTTAGGGCTTTGTGAATTTTCACAGCACATTTCCAGTCAGTTCAATAGGTATTGACATGTTTGGGAATTTTATATGTGGGTGAAGGATTTCTCCAGATTTCACAGCTGGTTTAGGCTTGTCAAATAGATTTTTTTTGCATGTGTGTTGCATTCATTATTAATCACTTCTATCTATCCAACAGCCCTTTGGTGTGAACCAGCCTGGTCCTTATGTCATGTACACATCAGTGGACTCCAATGGTTATCTGAAGAACGCGTCTGGTGAGTACATGGCTCAGAAAAGATTACCACTAGATGGGAAAGGCGTCACATATATCTCTTTGCCCCCCGAATCCTTTCTCAGTGAGGTAGGATAAGTCAACCTCAACACTCAGTCATCTGACTTGACTAGTTAACTGTTTTTAAGGATCAGACTAAAGTAGACTAGGGGGATTGTGAATGAACCCAGGCCATGAGGCCAGACTTTACTCTTGTGCTAATTTAAAAATCTAGTGAACTGCTCTTTTAGAAAATGTTAATGTTGATTGCATTTGTTAGTGAAATTAAATTTAAGAAAAAATTCTATGAAAATAAGGAATTGTATAAATGTGTATCTTGGCTGGGAGCTACATTGTGACACTGGATTGCGGTGAAAACTGTGAATGCAGCCAATATTGAGAATTATCATATATAGCATGTCGTGTTCATTTTTGTCCATTGTCTCATCACACATTCATTTTCCAATATTCAATTTTTTTCCCTATTGTAGTAGTCAAAAAGTCAAACCAATTCAAAATACAAGCACAAACTAGGGTATTTGAAACTAGGCACACCTCAGTTATAAGGCTCAGATTGTCTTATTTCTATATTGCTTAGTGTTTTATATTCAAGTGTATTGTGTGTTGTTTGGCCCTCAAGGATATCTGATTGACCAAGTTCAAGATCAGAGATGCAGCGACCAATGACCCCGTTTTCCACCTTTTTAAGAGCAGATAAGATTGAATTCCTCACGGCATTGACAGAACTCCATCTCTTTGGAGTAAATGGCTGTTTTCCTGAAGTCTCTTTTGAAATACATCACTGACCTTGAGCTCTCGGTGGAAGCATTACATAAACAGGATGAATGTTTTTCTCATGTTGTGGTTCTGTGTGTGTGTGCGCGCGTCTCCACAGGGCCATGTGCATTTCTGCATCAACTGTGCGGTTCTGTTCTATCAATGTGTGTGTGGGGACTGTGCTAAAGATCCTCAGCAGAACAAAGAGCTGAATGTGACAGAGCCATTTCAAAGATAAATGACTAAATGGCTAAAAGGACAAAAATTATCCTCAGATAACTGGAAGTAATGGATTTTAGGAAACTTGTGTGCCCCATGCTTGTAGAAAAAACTGATATCTTCTTTTAAAAAATGGAATTATGTCCTGCTTTTAAAAGCTGGACCAGAGTTTCTGAACTTGCCTCTGAGTTCTGTCCAATGAAATTATAGCTCTTCTTCCTCTTTTATTGAGCAATCTTTCACTAGCCAGGAAACCACTGGAATTTTGTCATCTTAAAAATCTCTATTCTCTCATTGTCCGCTTTATCTTTGTTCTTTCCACTCTTATGCGAGGAGAGATTCATAAGTGATAAAAGACACCTCTGTACACAAACAGAGCATTTATAAAAGTTTATTGTCATTGTTGCGCATTTAAAAAAAAATACAAAAGAAAAGTTAAATGGTCTCAGAGTTAAATGGTATATGCGGACACGGTGCTCTATAATGAAATGTCACAGCAATAATGTTCTTGATTTGTGGTCTTGTGCACCTGCTGAAGCAGAATACAAATGAGCAGAAGTGTTAGGCTGTGTTTGCTTCTTAATAGTCTGAGGATGAAGTTGAGTATGAGTCTCACCTGCTGTGTGTCAGGATTGTTTTGTTGTTCAGGTCAGAGACTAATGTGTTTCATAGAGCTGTTTATATGTCTGTTAGGAATTTGTTCTCTGTCACTCTGTCTATCATCTGTCTGTTTATCTTTCTGTCTTTCACTCTGTCATTTCATTCTATATGTCTATCTTTTGATCCTTCTGTCTATTGTTCAGTCTGTCGTTCTGCTGTTCAATCTACGTCTGTCTGTCTTTCTATCTATCCGTCTATCTGATTGTCCATCTATTTGTTCGTTGGTCTGTCTGTCTTTCTATCTATCCGTCTATCTATCAGTCTGTCCATCTGTATGTCTGTCTTGTCTTTCTTTCTATCTTTCTATCTATCCATCTATCTGTTAGTCCGTCTGTCTTTCTATCTGTCTATCTACCTATCTGTCTTTCTATCTATATGTCTATTTATCTGTCCATCTATTTGTCCATTTATCTATCTGCCTGTTTATCTATCTATCTATCTATCTATCTATCTATCTATCTATCTATCTATCTATCTATCTATCTATCTATCTATC
>JAUCMT010000134.1:18577881-18593465 GCA_032357475.1 Enteromius thamalakanensis | reverse complement strand
TCTATCTATCTATCTATCTATCTATCTATCTATCTATCTATCTATCTATCTATCTATCTATCTATCTATCTATACGTCTGTCTGTCCATCTGTCTTTTTTTCTATGTATTGTTTTTGTTTATGTTTTCTCTGTTGTTTTAGGTCCATGTATGGTTTTATGTCTATCTTTTATTCTGTCTATCATTCTGTCTGTCCATCATTCTGTTTACCTATCTATCGCTGTATCCAGTGCCACCTGCAGGTGTACGTCTATACACACTGTGAGTACCACGAGCGCTCAGTCTGATCTGAGAGTTCCCCTGCAAGCATTTCAGCACTAAATTATAAGCCTGTGTTTTTCGGATTTCTGTCTACTAAACCAGCCATGGCATTATTATTTATGCATTAAAAAGTCTTTTGCATGTTACATCGTATACTAAGCCTAACGGAAAAAGTTGCTATAGCAACTGCTATGACTAGGAACTATACTCTCATTCCGACTTTTCATTTTCCGTCGGGCTTATCACACAATGTAACTGCTGTAATATTGAAAAATATATATAATAAACAAATATTGAAACTCTTTTCTGGTCTAATCAGATTCAATGATCTATGCTAAACTAAAAGTGCTATTGCCAGACCCAGAGATCGGTTGAATTGATTCAAAAACAGTGAAAACTCAAAACCAACAACGTGAACAATTTTATATCCAGAGATTTTAAATCACGATGATTTGAGAAGGCTAAGTTATTAAGTCATTAGCTATGGCCACATAAAAAAAGTCTGTTAGGTGCATACCCTCGAAAGAAATCCTGCAGTTGCCCCTGGTTCTATCATTCTACTTTATCAGTTTATGTCTATCTATTGTTTTATGTCTGTGTTGCTTTATGTCCATGTATCCTTTTATGCACGTCTGTTGTTAAATGTCCTTCTTCATTCTGTTTTGTCTGTGATTTTATCTATCGTTCAGTCTGTCATTGTATTCATTATTCTGTGTATCTTTTGTTCCATGTATCTATTGTTCTATCAGTCTATCATGATCTTTCTGTCTGTTTTTCTATTTATCATTCTATACATCTGTGGTTCTACCTCTTTATGATTCTATCTCTGTCCCTTACGCACAGTTTACCATGTGAGTTGAGGAGTGACAGGGAGTTGATGGCACTCCCACAGAAAACACAGAGGAATAGATAAATAAAAGCAATCACCATTTCAGCACAGAAAGTGTAAGTAGAGCTTAGTGACACTGTGGCCCCTCGTCCCTCGGTGCTCTGATGCTGAACTTCTAACTACAGTTCTGTGATCAATGTCCTACTGTAATTGGAGAGATTGTGGCAGGGTTTCTGGGGTCAGCTGAAGGACAGTAATGGGGTGTATGTTGTACGCCGAGTGGAGAAAAGGCCAGGTTGTATTAGGGCCCTTATTCCCTCAGGCTCTGATTGGCCAGTAATGAAACACAGCACAGCAAGACTTATTGCACATTTAGACTCGAGCTCAGGACATGGGGACGGCGGTATTTCTGCTGCTGTCTGCACTCGCTCTCTCCCTCTTTCTATTTGAGGGCAAAGTAACTAAGGACAAAGAAACCAACCTCGGTTTCCATGAAGACAGCATTGTTCATGTGCTCTCCTGATAACAGTTTAAAATAACTAGAAAAAAATAGTTGCTTTAATTGGATCATTGAAAATTACTCTGCTTGTACATCTTTCTAGTACATTATCTTTCTAATAAATTATCTGAACTGAACCAAGTCAACTAAACCAAACAAATTACCCTGCGTTTTCTCAGTTGGCTTAATTGAGGAGCAACCTACAGTTTCTAAGCTAACATGTCTTCCAGCAAGAAATATTCTTCAGACCAATTACAAGTTAATTAGGACTGTGCCTCAAAAAAAACTGTAATAATACAAATAATTAGTCTACCAGTTAAAAATGTGTTGTGTGCCATCAAAAATTAAAGATTTTAATACAAAAACATATAATGTGTATTCAGATTTAGCATTGTGTGAATTTATATATGAATATTTGTATAGCCTGTAGGTAAATCTGCGTTTGTAGAGGGTGGGTTGAGGGGCATCCTCTCAAATCATATCAGGAATGATAAGGTACTTCAGAGGGTTTTGTTTTCATGCCTGTATAATTGGACTGACCCTCGCAGTACTAAGCTAATGAATGAGAGTTGTAAGTAAACAGAGAGAATGTGAGCAGAGAAAGGTGAAGTATGGAGGCAGACACAAGAGGAGGGAGAGGGGAGGCTGACGCAGAACGAGGAGAGGAAGATGCAGATCAATATGGGGCTTGAGACTGTTCTCATTAATTAGCCAAATGAATGTGCTGTATAATGAACAGCCCCTCTGAATCATCACAGCGAGGGACACACACAGACACTCATATTCAGGCACAGATGGAATCTGCTCACTTTATAGCATTCTCTTTTGGGGAGGAATAGTAATGCCTTATTCTTTAAACATGACTACTACAGCAAATATCTTACTTCTTACTTCTGAGGAAGACGCTTAGTTAATAGTGAATATGTGCTCCCTAATCTAAAGGGTTACCACTGAAATTTGAATTGCTTGTTTTTAATCAAAATAAATGTTTTAAAGCAGCTTTTAATTGAAATTTAAATAACAGTTGCCTCACAAACCTTCTATAATGAATGAAACATTTAGCTGTGCCTTTATTTAGTGTGAAATAACTAGATTTTTATTACTAATTTGTTTGCATGCTGAAGAAATAATATAATGACTAGGATTTATATTTTTCATTAAGGCATTATTAAAGGACACGTCAATAATGATTTTCCATTTAAACTTTTTTTAGTCAAATTATTCACCTAATGCTCTTTATTAAATCTTATATTAAACAGAAAAGAGCGAAAAAAGGAAAGAAAGAAAGATGAAGTGAAATATAAACAGTTTTGTCTAAGACTTAATTTAATAAGAGAAGAATTTCATAATTTGGCGAATGAATTACAGACTTCCATAGAATTATTTGAATTATTCTGCAGGTAGAGATTCAGAGTGGGCTTGTTTATTTAAACCTCATCTCTGTCTCTCACACATTTAGGTGATAACAAAAGTCTAACGTCTCTCGAGTCTATTCACCATCTTCCTCTCTCTCTTCTTCCTCGTTCACACTCTCATATATGTGTTTTGAAGTGTAGTTTAGCCTGCAGCTGGAGTAAGAGGTACGATTAGTATTGATCACAGCTTTTGTCCCTTTCTGAATCTCCGGAGCAAATACAGACCCCCACCCATTCACAAGATTATCCCACTTCCTGCTGTCGTATTCCAGTGTTTTCTGTGATCCATTTTAAATCAAGCAGCCTCAAAATATAAGCAGGCACGCTCATTCCAATCACAAGCACGTGTATCTTTATGAGCGTGATCTGGAACATCGTGGTGATGGAGCAAAAGAGAGGATCTCTGCTGGTGTTAGCGCCTCTCTGTCTCTGGTTATCAGTCCTATCCATCAAAATCATGAAGAGAGCACGTTCACACTCATCACATATACTGTATCATCTGCTACCTCCCATGAACAGCGATAGAGAGAATGACTGTGATAATGACCTTTGTTGGAGCCTCTTTTCTCAGTAATTGATCTGAACGCCTTCTTTTTTCCACTAGGACAGCTTGAAGTCCTTTCATTATGTTCAGTGCACATATATAGAGAGAGAGACATCTGACCTAATGCAGTTCTTTCTTCTATAATTACCACTCTTGCTGGCTCCCTTTCTGTCTTGCTCTTACAAGATTGAAGATTCAAAGCCGCTCTATTGGTGTGATAAACACAACTATATGTTGGCCATTTGTAAAATAGTAGAAATACACACAGAGTAGAGAAAGAAATTACAACATAACGTTGAACATCAAATTAATGTTGCATGTTAAAATAAGTTTTTAATATTAGATTTTAGAGGATCATGTGAAAAGTAGTTTGCATGTATGGTAACTTGTTTCAGCAGTTGCCATTTTTCTAATGGCAGGATGTTAAACACCTTCCACTTTCTGCAGTTTCTCAATGTAAATAAGATTTATTTGGACCTGAGATTATTTGTTTTGCTTTCCCATTTTCTACCTGTTCCATTTATACTGTTCTTTTAAATATATTTGAAGTATCATCTCTAGGTCTCTTGGTGGGTTAGGATTTGAAGGGTCTGTTTGTCACTTTAGTTTGGGGGGGTTGGGATTTAAAAGCATGTAAAAATATAAAATACATTATATCTTGTTGTAAATAATTATGACTAAATTTAAATGCATAGTGTTACAATAAATCGATTAGTGTTAAACAAGTAAAAAAACACCAATATTTTAATTAGTGTTCAAAATAATAATTATAATAATTTTGTTTTTCCTAACATTTTATAATTAAACATAATTTACCAAGAAATAAACCAAGAAATGTATCGAGTAAAGCCAGCTTCTTCATTTTTTAGACACAATTATATATACAGTGTGTGTGTGTGTGTATATATATATATATATATATATATATATATATATATACCCTCCTGTATGCTCAACCAAAAACAAAAAAAAAACAACAACAATAAAAAAAAAAAAAAAACAGGAAAGATTACGGCACTGAAATCCCCCCTACACCAATTCTTATGCTTTTCTAGTAGTAATCTCTATTTTAAGGGATAAGTACTTATTGCACTTAGTAATTCCATTAATTTAATGGACATGCAAATTTGTGCAGTATCTCTTTGAATACTTGAGTCACTGACAGACTGTGGAGTACATTAATCCCACATTAAAATATAAAACAATTTAAAGCAAACCAGAGCTGTCAATTTTACACAGCACATTATACCCCTCATTAGTCTAAATAGAGAGAAATCTTTATGCTGGCTGGCTCAGTTTTGAATGGAGTTTGGTATGAATACTTATCCGACATGGCCTGCACATTTAACTGCCAGTCCCTGGTGATTTGATATGACATTTAATTAATTACACACAATAAAGTGGAGCATCTCCATACACATCATATCAGACACAGCTGGTTACTGACATCCAAAAAATTGCTAAACCCTTTCCTAATCCTCCAAGGAGTCATTTAGAGGCTTATTGCTCTTCCTGTATGTAACATGTGTGAAGAATAATAGCTCATAACTTTAGGGATAACATTTCAGGTTATATCTGAATAAGACAGTATAGTGTTCTCCTGCTGCAGTCATATACAAAATAGAGTACCTGAGCAGCGCCATATGGCCATGCAAGAATATGGGCATATGAATGACTAAGCTGCAGCAAGATGTAATATTTACTGTACATCAGGATACATACATACGTACATTTAAATAATGTTTAAAAAAAAAAAAAAAGGTTTATCTCCTGGCAAAATACTTAAATCAATATGCCAGTTTAAACCCCATAAACAGCACTTATGGCATCTGGTTGATTATACCATGAAAATTAATTTAATGTCTCTCAGCAAAAATAATAATAATAATAATAATAATAATAATAATAATAATAATAATAATTGCAGCAACAAACCTCTACCAAAAAGTACTGTAAATATTTTAAGATTTTGTCCAATTTAAGTTGGCATGTATTTTAAACCAATTACTTTTATTGTGTGTGTGTGTGTGTGTGTGTGTGTATATATATACAGTATATATTAGGGGTGGGCATAGATAATTTTATTTAATATAGATTAATCTAGATTAAAATGGCTCATTTGAATGCTTTCAAAGGCATTCAGAATATGTGTGCTACCTAAATAATGACTAAAAAATAAAGCATTATTCAGACGGGACTAGTTTTACAGGAGGTCGTTAAAGAATGTTTTGTTTCACAGATGTACTTGGTGATTTCAATGCCACCCGAATCGGCCATGTCTGTGTTTTTCTCTCACAACCAAAGTGATCATAGCTTGCATATTATAGACCCAGCTCCCAACACAACTTTATGATTAGATTAACGGCGAAAAAATTTTATCGCGTGATAAGAGTCTCTCATTAACGTAGCACGTTAATGCCGATAACGGCCCACTTCTAATATATATATATATATATATTTTCTTTTCTTTTTTCTCGATACATTTTCACTGTGCATGCTTTGTATATATATATATATAAATGTTGAAAGTTGTTGGATCTTTGCTTGTATTAAACATATAATATTTAAAAAACACTTCCTGTGATTGTATGAGATTGTATGAGTGGATTCTCTAAAAAAATTCTCTATAAAAATAATTTGAAAAAATTCTCTTAAAAAAAAGTACACTGCAGTAGCCTTATGACTATCATTTTATATGTAATGTATATACCACCTTATACCTGTGGAGCTCTTATTGTTGTCCATTTACTATATAGTTGAATGCATTAAAGAACCCTCTTAAGCATTACTTGTGAGATTTGTTTTAATCCTTTGAGTCCTTTTCTAGAAGTAGGGGGATTTGAATAGTCTTTTCAGTGTATTTTTCTTGCCTTCCTTCCATCCTTCAGCTGCCTGTTTTTAAATTTTGGCAGTAGTCACTCTTTTTCCATGTTCATTACTTTATTCGTTCTTTCAAACCCCACGGCACTAAGAGAGGAGAGGCAGGGAAGACAGAATTAGAGACACTGCATTAATTCACAAGAGAATATTACTTTTGTCTTCCTGAACAGCAGTGGGACAGAGCAGTGCAATACCCTCCCAAAAGCCCCTGGGCTCCTGCTTCAAAGGGGAAACGCTCAAAACTCTCTGCGAATCATGATCTTTAAAATATACATTTGCATCAGCGTTTCCACAGGCTTGGGAAAGCGGATCCAGCAAAGACTCCATTATGTTGGAGTGAGGTTTTTTTTTTTTTCCGTAAATGTGCAAGACTATAATAACTGTGCTCTGCCACTGTGCTGTGTTCTCCATCTGTTCCTCTGATGCATCAAGCCAAAGACCCCTGTGAAAGTTATGTGAAGCACTTGGCCTAAATTAAGAGGAATCCGCACTTTCAGTTTTAACTGTGCTTAAAAGTTACATTGGCTTGATTTTGCTTACTCCTGGTTCCGTGACGGATTTATATTAGTTTGCTGGCTGTCATACACTGAACCATTGAATGAAAAATGTTGTTCTACTTTGTGTCCCCAATAGATGGAGCAGAGGTTATATTATCCCCCATTTAAACAAGCCAAGAAACATAGACAGGAATCCATGTGGTTTTCCTGCTTATGGAGCTACTGGGAACCGAATTTTTAAATTGTATCCTCATTCTTTAAGCATGGTGGCAAATGATGCCCTGTAAATCTGTCAAAAAAATATCCTAAGTATTCAGACCCTTAGCTGTGACATTCATATATTTAACTCAGGTGCTGTCCATTTCTTTTGATCATCCTTGAGATGGTTTTACACCTTCAATTGAGTCAGGCTGTGTTTGATTATAATGATTTGATTAGAAAAGCCACACACCTATCTATATAAGACCTTACAGCTCAGTTCAACAAATGCCAATCATGAGGTCAAAATAACTGTCTGAAGAGCTCAGAGACACAATTGTGGCAAGGCACAGATCTGGCCAAGGTTACAAAAACAATTCTACTGCACTTAAGGTTCCTGAGAGCACAGTGGCCTCCAAAATTCTCAAATGGAAAAAGTTTGGGACGATCAGAACCTTTACTCCAGTGTTAGTGATTTAAGTAAATCACTAACACTGAAGTTAGTAAATGTGATTGAAGCAAATGTGTGCAAATGTAGGGCCCCATTCCTATATTCACCTAAGGCCACAAATTCACTAAATTCGCCCTTGCTCTTTCTTATTCTGTTCCCCAGTCCATATCCAGATCAGATGATGTACCAGCACAAAGAGATGATCTTCATTAGAGACAAGAACACCTAGATGAGCTCCGTGTACAGATCGCCGGATCCAGATGCACATAAACACACACACAAACACTATAAGTCCTCTACACAATCTGACATGTGCTTAAAATTGAACTAGAAATTAGGTCCTGGGCGTCCGGCCAGAGGAGAACTGGGGCCAACTAAGCCTGGTTCTCCCAAGGTTTTTTGGGAGGATGGGGTTTTGGTTCCTTGCCACTGTCGCCTTTGGCTTGCTTACCTAATTTCTAGTAACTATCGTCATCTTGACTACAGAGACGTCTCTGCATTTGATCAATAAATAGTTTTTTAGTTCTCATCATTATTACCATCACTCTGGTCTCCTACTAGACAATGTTCAGTGCTTTGCTACAATCTGTTAAAAGCGCAATATAAATAAAAGTGATTGATTGATTGATCACCCGGTACAACATTGCAGAAGCTAAAAGACTGACATTGTTGCTTCAACAAAAGGTTTGCTATTTCACTTTGCTTTTGTTAATGCTATCTTTTAGGTTTTGGGTAAGGTTTTGAAGTAGGTAGATATGTTCAAATGTCATTAAGCACATAGTTCCACTAACAGGATATTTTGTTTCCAAACTGCCACATCATATGAAACAACAAAGATAATAAAACCAGGAGATTTTTGGCACAACTCCATACTGCAGTTCAACTAAAGATGCAATTATGGACCCAACTCAATAGCATGTTTCCATGCTTTGATGCAATGCATTCGTTAATACGCTCAGCATATACAAATATTTACTCTTTCTTACATATGCCCAGATGCAAATGTCAAATTTATCCAGATAAAAGCTAAAAAAAAAAAAAGAAGTATAATGTGTCACCATGATATTGTAATCTCACACATAAGGAGCTTTGGTGTACACAGGAGGCATGTGTAATATTCCCCTCAGTTACACAGAGATATAGGAGCTCCCCTGGAGAAACACCAGTCGATGTGTTTCTTTATTGGACTCGCTGGATTCATCCACCCACACACCTTCGCCTAAGTTCTGCTCAATCTACTGTGTTTACTGTGTTGAAGGAAAAAAAAAACATCATTGCTTCTCTGTGCATCATCTTGGCCTGTTTACAATGATCTCCTTCTGCAGCTGCTTTCTATGTAACATTCATTCTTCCCTCCTTCCTTCCCTTTTCCTTTCTCTTCCCTTATTTCTTTTCTTTGCTCTGCTAATGTGTATAACCAACAATTTGTAGTGAAGGCTGCTCAGGGATAAAGGAATTTCAGCATGTTTTGATAACGCTTCTTTCTTTCATCAGGTAGCCTCAAATGGTGCCCTTTGTCCAAACCTCCACGGACGGCCCTGAGAATCATTTACAATGTCAGTGTGGCTGTATATCAGCAGATGAGAAACAGAATGGAGGTACTATATTTCTCTTGGGAGATCAATAAGCCACACCTGCACCAGATTTACTGCAAAAAGTCATGACTTATGAGCATATCATCTGACTCCTCCTTGGCATTTTCTCACCTCGGCCAGGAGCTACAAACATGACAAAACCAAACAAAGCAGTGACACTTTTATCTAATATTACAGGGATTTCATTAGAGGCACATGCTGTGGTGTTGGAGTTCTCACTTCTGAGAATGCTGCTGATAAAAGTGAAGTGTGGCTATTTTCCTCCGAATATTATAATAATTTTTCATACCACAGCTTAATATATATAGACAGCTATACAGTCATGCAAAAGTACAGCGCAATAACTAGCTCTACTCATTTTGTCAAAATTGAGTTGACTGAAATTGCGTCTGCTAGACTATAATCTGTCCTGTGACAGACAGGTTTAGTTCAACTAAACTCAGATTCAGAGAAAATGGAGTGTGAATTGACATGATTGCCAATTTTCTCACTTTCAGAGTTGGCATAGTTACTGTGTTTCCCTATTCAGGACAGTTTAAGACAGTTGTAGGTTGATTTGTTCCCTCAAAAAACAGTTAATAAAAATATATATTTTTTTTTATACATTTTCCCATTGTTATTATTATTTATCATATATTTTTTTTTAAGTTAGAAAGTAAATTATTTATTTTAAACACATATTTTAGTATATTTATGATGTGTAGTGTATACATATATATTAAAATTACATATATACATATAATTTACATATAGATTAAAAATCTGATTAAAATGTTACATTTAATTTATTTACTAAACACAAACAAACTAACTAAAAAGTCCCCGTTTCCATTTGCCCAGTCAAGATTCCTTTTTTTATTTGGAAACCATTTTAATAATAGTTCCACTTTGTTTTAAAGTCCACACTATAAGATTACACTTCACTTTCAGAGTTTGTAATTTATGCACTTCACTGAACAATAAGACCTAATTGCATTTATTAATTCTGACAACATATTTTAGATGTCATGCTCTAATTGAAGCAGTCTCCTCCAGAATCCAAAATCAAAGACAAGGCACGTTATACAAACTTCCCGCTTGATTTCATGGGCCAGCAAACAGAATGAAAACAAATCACAATGCTTTAAACAGAATATTAATCTTCCATACTTCAGTAATAAACAGATTATCCCTTTTTTTAAAAGAGATCAACTACTCATTCAAATCAATGTTATATTGAATTAAAGGTCCTGAGAGGTTATTGGAACACTAAGGTCTGTTTGAACATTGTTCTAGATATGAAATAATCTCGAAGCCAAACTATATTAAGATTGAATGTTTGTTTTCAATGCTTTTATCCAAAGTGCAAACAGTCCACTCCGCACACAACAAGAGAGCTGAGGACATTATTAGAGAACTAGGTTGGTTTATCAGGTCCTCTGCCACATTAATCCTCCCCACAGGACTCTTAATGTAGACAGAGGCCAATGAATTACAGTTAACTACAGCTAGATCAATCCATTTCTCTGCCTCTGGCTAGGTGATAATTGTGTCTTCACTGGAAGGTTACAGCACAGGTCAGCAGCTCACATGAACTATAGAAGCCATGCAATTGGAAGACTCAGGAGACTAGATATAGTGCAATGTTTATCAGGGCTGCAAGATAGAAGGGATATACTGACTGTTTCTTTCCTCTCGGTTTCCTTTCTTTATCACTTTTCCTGTAAATTAGTGTATCAGCCAAGCATCATTGCCTTGCACTTAGATTTTTTTCGTCCTTCCGTTTTATAAGGATGCTGTGAAACTTG
Organism: Enteromius thamalakanensis; assembly: GCA_032357475.1. Lineage (NCBI taxonomy): Eukaryota > Metazoa > Chordata > Actinopteri > Cypriniformes > Cyprinidae > Enteromius > Enteromius thamalakanensis. Next base: position 18,582,510 of record JAUCMT010000134.1, on the reverse strand, counting down.
CACAACTTGCTGCTCCTTAAATCAGCACAGACTGTAACATTCATATGACCCAATCTAAAGTTTGATGTTCATTAGTTTATTTATATAGTGCTTTTCTACCGCCAGTCCCATATCCAGCCTTAATGTGCTCTTTCAATAAAAGTGGCTGTCATATAATTCTTTGACAGCTATATATCACCACCCGTCTCATATTTCTTCAAGGTGAGAGGAATGTTGCTATTAATGAAATGGAGAGGTTCTGTCATTTTCCCTGTAGTTTTTAAGGACAAGTAGAGGCTAGTGCAAATGATAACAATAGCTGACGCCATTATTATGGCATATATATATATATATATATATATTATTTTTAATCACACAGTGAAACTGCACGGCTATTGGTTGTGCAGTTGTAACTTTTTAAACCAATCGGTTGGGCGCCGTGCTGCGCCAACCAATGGCCGCGGCTCGCCTGAGGGGAGGGGGCGGGGGCGGGTATATATAGCGCAGTTCTGTCGCAGGACTTCTGATTTCAGATTCAGAGGTTTCAGATTCAGTGCCTTATCACCTCCTTGGAGAGCTGTTTCACCCACCTCATCTCATTCTGCCCGCCCACCGCCATAGGCTGGAAAGCAAAGCACGCCCACCTTTCAAAGCCACGCAGTACGACATCTGCTCTCGCCGGCCGAGCCTTCTCCTCTGCTGGACAAGCAGCCTCGGCTCTTAAAACATTTTCTTAAATATATACGTGCATGCATGTGTATACAGTACATAATAAATATACACAGTATTTTTGGAGAAGCCCTGCTGTATGAACAGAACCAGAAAGGAGAATTAGTTATCTGTCACATTATGCGGTGTGACAGTCCCACTCTGCATTGCTCTCAAGGGTTTTCATGTGTGATTAAAGTAACGTAAGGAGCAGATATGAGCTATATGTCAGCAGAAGGTCTAAATCCACTCTGTGTGTGACTATAATTCAGATATAATGGATGAAATCACTCCTCAATTAAACGTTTATCATGACTTTGCCAATTTGGACTTCTTTAATATTTACTTAATTCAGTGTCACTATGGCTACAATTGATATTCCCAATTTGAATATAGGCTTGACTTCAATTGTACAGTACATTCATAAAGATAATATTCAGGCCTCTATTTTAAATTCCTGTGTGATGATGACATTTTGACAATCACACTTGTAAGTATACACAGCTGTCAATCCACTGAAAGAGTAAATATAGCCTTAGTACCTAAAATATACATACTCTATTAGTACTTAAACAGTAAAATCTGTAACTTAAGTAACATCAAGGTTACAGCTTTTGCACTTTTTATTTAACGTTCAGTTATCATGCTTATACATTAAGTGCTTGATTGTGGTTTCATCTGGCGATTGAATAATTCTGATCTCCTAAACCATACGTCCTCATTTCAAAGCAAAAATGTGTTTATCTCTGGAACAGTATGTATCATACTGTTTTACAGCCAGGTGACATGCGTTGAGATTTAATTCCCTGTTGTAACATGCTTGCTTGGGCAAAAGCACACGAGGGATCAGCATTTCCTGTCTTGGAAGAAATGGATATTCCCCACACGCACACACAGTATTTCTCTACCCAGATATCCGCACACTAAATAGATCAATCATTTGCATTTCCCATCTCTCATGCTAACATGGCCCCATTTATCATGTTAGACAACTTCAAAGATGGGTTTTTCTTTCACACGGTAATATTAATCAATAGCAAGTGGAATTTAAAAAAGGAGGAAATCAAGAGCATGTAAATATGAGAATTTTCCCATCTGAGCAGAATAGTGCAACTTGAGAGTAAATATCACATGCAAATACAGTGTGAGGGTAAGCAAACACAACCACTGCACTCACAGATACAATTCTCGTATTCAGCAGTTTTGGTAGATCGTTTTGTTTTGTCCCTTCTGTTGGGGTAAAGGCAGAATAGCACATGTAGCTTATGGATATTAAGTGTGAAAAACAGTGTAATCATATACAAGTGATAATGTGTTCTGTTCACATCAATAGCATGCATAGTATCATAGATTTCTAAAATGATTAAAAAGATTTGACTCAAGGAGGCCTTCTGAAGATGTTGCAAAGCTATCCTCATCTTTGTTTCTGTTTGAAGTGTTTAGAAACTGTTTATCAAGGGTGAAATACTGCACCCATTGAAACACTGGCAAACTTTGATCTCTTTGGGAAAGCTTTTGAGCCTCAGAAAATTCACATTTCTTATCTATGGTTTCCAAAAACTAGAAAGATCTTAGAAAAAATTAATTGTGTATTTTAACAAATAACAACTCACATATTTATACTTGCAAATTTCAGGTGCTGTTGACAAAACTGTTTGTCATTAGGGATCATAAACACTCACAGCTAAAAGATTTTGAGTTGCATATTCATTCAGGCATAATTATTCAAAATCAAATGTGTTATAATTACACCACTAATAAAGATGTTTGAGAAAAAAAAGGTGCATTACATTAATGTTTATTATATAATTGTCTCCATGGATTATTGAATAAAAATTTACACATCTTTTCATTAAAAGAGTTATGCAATTTTTGTTGTGTTTGTTTTCTTACTGCATTTCTGTTTAAACAAATACTTTCAATTAAAAAAAGAAAAAAAAAAGAAATCTTACTGCCATTGATTCCTGATTTTAGCTCAAAAAAAAGAATCCTGAAAAATGGGATTTTACATTTAAAAAACTAAATAAATAAAAAGAAAAATATATTATATTTGTCACGCCACTGGACTGCACTGGGATCAGTGTAGTCAAACTCACTCACTACGAGTTAATCGCCGCCACTTGGAGCTCATTAGGTGAGCTTGTATATAAGCTCAACTCTCCAGTGTATCTACGGCGGTGAGCGAGGTAACACTACTGCAAGGTAACCTACCCATTCCTTACTTTCATGCCTCTTGTTTTATGCCTCGTTGAAGCTTACCTGCATACTCACCTTGTGATTCAAGTTTATGTTTTATGAGATCGCTGATGTCAGAGAAAGACTTTCTTCACTGCTGTGGTAGAATTCCCCGCTCTACATCAACGAACAGAACTCACTTACCTGGACCAACTATCCCCTTCACGAATCCACAGCGCTCAAGTGCACAGTATCTACACGAGAGTTTAAACTATAACTTACCTGTGTTCACCTACCATCTCTACTTGCCTGTCTTCGCAGACCGTTGACTCGAAATCCCACGGTTATACAGAAACACCTGTAAAGGAAAGGAGATCACGTTAATCACGGATGTTTAACGGACCCTATGTTCAAAGAAGAAGTGTCTACATACCGGTGCACCACCAAAAGACTGTGAACTGCTTTAACAGCACTGCTGGAATCCACTCCCCAATCCTCTTCGATTCTAAGACTTTTCTTTATTATTAAATAAATTCACTTAAACTTACCTCACGTCTCCTCCTCCTTACTGCTGAGCTGTTACAGTATTAGCCTGACCTTTATTGAATATAGTGCAATATCCACCAAGGATACACTATTATTTATTTATTTATTGCTAGTGCACTTTCTTTAAAACTAAAATAAATGGCATATTATTAATCTACAGCATGACTTATATTAATTTAAATTCATCAAAAAAAGGCTTCTGTAAGCATGCAACATTTTTTTTATTAACGCAGAATACAAAAAAGGCAAACAGAATGTCTATAGGTACGCATTAATTATTTGTCTTGTATGGTTTTTTTTTCGGTCTGAAAAGCTGTCTGATTCTTGACATTGAAATCTGTTGTAACGTTTATCAAAATGTCTGAAGGTTTGATTTTCAGGACTTTTGTTGTTCCTCCACAAGGTCGGAGATATTAAGAGGAAGGAGCATGTCAGATGTGCCCGTCTGAAGGTTTTGTAATATATAACCTCACTACACATGTGTTCGGAGATGCTGCTGTTGACTCATACCAGATTCAATGAATCACGACTCAGTCGTCCACATACTGCCAACAGCCTCTATTCATCATCTCACCTTTTCCAATTAGGAATAAACAGTGAAGTTGTGTATGCTTCAAAAATGTAAATAGACAGCGGAAGACAATGTGCTTAAAGAAAATATTCTGTACACAAACACACATGTTGGATTTCCATGTTTTATGGGGACATCAAATAGAGATGGTGATTTTAAACTGTACAAACTGAACCTTGAATGATTTTGGATAGTAACATTTTTTTTTAGGATATTTTGTCCCTGTAACATAGAGAATACTTGAACCTCACAGACATACACATATGAATGAAATAATAAATCACAGTAATCCAAGAAAAAGATTTGCAATAATTCTTATCTATATCTTGTCTAACAGGGAAAATTCCTTAAAAGTCATGAACAAACATTCTTTCAATAACATTAACCAAAAGTTTGTTTAATGTTCCAATCTGGTCTTTAATAAATGGTCATTACAGAACTTTGGATGTTCATTTAGCACTTTTTAAATATTGGACAAACTAATAGCATTCTCTTAACTTTGGCAGTGTAACGCTCAGTGATAATGGAAGGAGGAGAGGTGAAGGTAAATATAAAGAAGTTTATTAAAGAATTTAAAGTCAATGATCAATAATATGAATGAACTCCGTTCATTCACATAAGCTCCAGCTCTCAGTCCACACATTCAGCGA
>JAUCMT010000134.1:18510817-18570099 GCA_032357475.1 Enteromius thamalakanensis | reverse complement strand
TTCTTCCAGGAACTGTTAAAGCTCCTTATAGAACCACCCCTTTTGAAAGGGTGCCTAGAGGTTCCACAGAGGGTTCCACCGGCGTGGCAGAGTGAAGAACCCCAAAAGGTGCCTCCAGGAACCTTTAGTTTTTACAATGTAGCCAGAGTAATCTATATGATGAAGATATTGTTTCATTTGATTGTTAGGGTTGCACAATTGTTTTGTTGTTGTTGTTGTTGATTTTTTTAATACAAAAAAGACTACCAAAATGGATTAGATATAATCCATTTTCAAAAGCACAAACATGACTTTTTTTTAATTAGTATTATTATTTTCAGTTTAAAATCACAGTAAAAAAAAAAGGAAAAAAGAAATGCAATGAAAAAAATGCAATTATGCAAAATTTGCAAAGCTTTATAAATGTATTATTTTCATAGTCTGATTTTTGATATGTCAAAATCATAAAATTATAAATAAAATTTGACCCGTGGGTTCCATAGTGTACAGTATAGCCTTTATATTTATTTCCAAAAACTTTTTTTTAATGCTATCATGTTTTTATTGTTTTTTTATTGTGTTAGTTAGGTGTTTTTAGCAATAGCTGACATAGTAAAAAACAACAAACTGCAGTTTGATTGAGATTAATTGAAATGCACAAGGAAAAGGCATGTTTTTGACTCTTATGTTGATGTCACATGTCATCAAGAAAGAAAGAAAGAAAGAAAGAAAATGAATATATATTCGATTTTCTTCTTTCCTGAATTTAAGTCTGTAGATAGTTAAAAAAAAGAAGTTACAGTTCAATGACCTTTGACCATTGGACTATTTTACATTGTACAAATCACAAACACAAAAGCGGCATACTTAACAGCACTTGGAGCTGCAATAAAGGTAATGTAAAATTAAATTTTATTCCATTATTTACACAATACTCGTCAAAAGAAAGCTGCTGATTGTTAAAGTGAAGGATGTGAGTAATCACGATGACATGTGCTCGAGCTGTAACAGAGGAGGCGCATGAAGAGAGGTTAAAGTTGACGCTTCCGGCCGGTGTCTCTCTTCAGCTCTCCGCTTCCCGCAGACAGTCCTTCACTCTGAACAGCCATGTCCAACGTCGCCGATACCAAACTATACGACATTCTCGGGGTGTCCGCCACGGCAACCGAAAACGAGCTGAAAAAGGTAGGATTTCATGTGTCTTTACTTTAATTTCGCTGCTGGTTAGCGCTGTTTAACGGGAGCGAATCGACGGATTTTTGTCCGTGAATCAGGAAGAGAGAGGAGGATTAGCACTTAGCTAAAGCTGCTGAGTTTGGCCTAGTGACTATAGTTACCAGATCGCTGGACTAAACCGACGAGGAGGAGTGTTGTTGTGGGATTCAGTCAAGCGTATGTGCGGTGTCTTGACATGTCCACTTCATGTTCTATGTGTTTGATTTATGACTTGGACTTGAAAATGAAACGTAGTTATCATATATATGCATCTTCCTGTGTAACGTTACTTCGCGACTGATAACAGTTAGCATCAGCTCACCGTGTGGCCGGTGTGTAGGCCCTGACGCGGGGCTTTTCCCTTTACATGTGTGTCATAATTCCCACATGTACAACGAATCTGAAAGAAAATAAATTTAATTAAACTGACGCATATTATAAACCTATGTATGTCTTTCCGTTGTTTACCGCATTTAGCAATGCTAACGTTATGTGTTTAGCTTGGATAGCTTTCTGCCTCAGCGCAAAACACAACTAACGTTAGTCTGATAACTCGTCGACATTAACGATAACTATTTGTTCAGTTACTAGCGACAGTAGTACCCACTAGCTTGTGGCGTTTTGTTTTCTGATTAGTTGCGTCGTTTTATGCCGCTGTTCTTGGCGTCATATTAATTATGACGCACAAACAAACTCCTAAGAGTCATAAGTTAAAATCTCGAGGGACAGTTGCTGGAATATTCAGGCAGGTGGAACTCGTTTTATTCTTTTTGTTAAAACAATGGTTTAATAACGGAATGTTTCATTATGTTTAATGCTTTCTGAAGTGAAGCTAACCAAAGACAAATCTATTTCAGGCTTATCGGAAATTAGCAAAGGAATATCATCCAGACAAAAACCCAAATGCTGGAGACAAAGTAAGAATGTTTTTCTTATGTTTTGTGAAATGCGAAGCAGATTGAAATAAGTATGTTGTTGTCTGATTAATCATTTTGTATGCATTTGAGTTTTAAAGCATTTTCTAAAGCAAGCTATTCATTAAATAGCCTTCCAAGCCACTAAGATTAAGATTGTTACAGTTAATGAATGTGTATATTTGCATGTATATGTTCCACCAGGACTGACGTTTTAAACTTGCTATGTATAATAAACAGATTTAATTTTTAGGATTTTATTCACATGGAAATATTAATATGCACATTTACATGTCGATTTTTGTGGACTGGACACTTTGACTTTTTGTGATTTCAAAGATTACATTTTTTTTTTTAAATTATTAATCTGGAACAACGTGAGGATGAGTAAATTGTGATTTTAATTTTTTAGGTGAACCATCCATTTAAATAGATTAATAGAGATTATGTTGGCTTAATGCCTTTTATTCAGATAATTAATCTTTCTTTTGTCCTCTTTTCAGTTCAAAGAGATTAGCTTTGCATATGAAGTACTAACTAACCCAGAGAAGAGGGACTTGTACGACCGCTATGGGGAACAGGGTCTGCGAGAAGGTGGCTGTGGAGGAGGAGGGATGGATGACATCTTTTCCCACATCTTTGGCGGTGGTCTCTTCGGCTTCATGGGAGGACAGGGTCGGAGCAGGAACGGAGGGCGGCGGAGAGGGGAAGATATGGTGCACCCTCTGAAGTAAGTCAACTCACAAGGCTTGTTGAAATGCTGGTCTCTGCTGTCCTTTAGGGGTCATGTTGACCTGTTTTCTGTTTCCTCATACCCTTACTGTTGCCAAGCACATATATACCAACGTCTTAAGAACCTTTAAATATTTCATTATGGCTTGCTTTTTTATTTTTGTGTTGTATCAAAATATTCCAGAAGAGCTTATTCTCACTTTTCCCTATAGGGTGTCTCTTGAAGACTTGTACAATGGAAAAACAACCAAATTACAGCTGAGCAAGAATGTCCTGTGTAGCACTTGTAATGGGTAAGTTGTTGTGTTTTTTTTTTGTTTTTGGGTGGAGAAAGTGCTCCGTAATGAGCATCTTGGTTTCTTTGTCACACCACACCCAAATGATTCAATAAAGTCGTGTTTTATGAATCTTACTGGACTGTTAAATCAGTCTGAGCTAAACAGACCACGGTGGCTTTTAAAGAGTTTCCCTGGCTTAAGTTTATATCCGCTCAAGTATTGGTGATGCTGAAGCGGTTTCTCTGTCTCTGCAGTCAAGGTGGGAAGTCAGGTGCAGTCCAGAAGTGCACGGCCTGCAGGGGGCGTGGTATGCGCATTATGATCAGACAGCTGGCTCCTGGCATGGTCCAACAGATGCAGTCAGTGTGCACTGATTGTAATGGTGAAGGTAAGGTCTCCAGTCTAAATGTACGTTTGACATTTGGAGAGTTTTGTGGAGAAAAGGTTTGCTGATGGTTTCTTTATTGTCCAGGTGAGGTGATCAGTGAGAAAGACCGCTGCAAAAAATGTGAGGGCAAGAAGGTGATTAAAGAGGTGAAGATTCTGGAAGTGCATGTTGATAAAGGTATGAAGCACGGACAGAAGATCACCTTTGGCGGGGAGGCAGACCAGGCACCTGGATTAGAACCTGGAGATATAGTCCTGGTCCTGCAGGAGAAGGATCACGAGGTATGTCAATGTTCACGGTCAAGTTTAGAAATTATAATGTTTAGTTTGAAAAGAAACCCCTGAGATTAAGTGAACCGTTTTTTCCCACATTTAATATGAGATGAAAGGCATTGCCTGATCAGTGTTAGTATTTATACATTCATCTTGTCCAAGTTAAAAAGTAGAACGTTTTTTAAAAAAAATGCCAATGAAATAAAATTTGATTGTAACTATCACATTTTAAAGAAAGTACATTAACTATAACAGTAGAAGAAAATGCTTATGCAACAGCCTCCGTTTATATCCTTTCATAAGGCAAGACAATAATACGGTTTTATTTTATTATTTTTTTTAATTTTTATTTTTTCTTCCCTTTTAAAAACAGGCAAAACCTAATTTGGTAATTCTAAAATACAGAGTATGAATATTAAAGATACGCAGCTTTGGGTCAAAAGGGTATCTTTTTAAAAATGTAACTTAACTTTGTATTTGTGAATAGCAGTTTAACAAACATTATTTTCCACACGTTGCATGTTACTTTTGCTCATCTCTGAAACTGCTAGTTAATATTTAAAGCCCGTTGTTCTGAAAAGTCTGGTGTGCTCTGTTTAACCCTCTTCTAATGCGATGTGATTGGCTGAATACCTGAAGTGTGTGACAGAAATGTTTCAGCCCTTTGGAATATCTGGAATATCAGCTTCCATGGCCGTGTCCGCATCAATACTACAGCGAGAACAGAAGTTATACTTTCACATATAAGCTTTGGCGGTGTTATTTAAATCTTCCCACACAGTGACATAGATTTGTTTGGTGTTTTAGGAAGGCGTGGATGAGTCTTAACTTTTAGAAAAAATATCTTTTTGCGATTGGCGTTTTATTCTTTGCGACTTTACAGATTATATACATGCATGAACAGCTTATAACACTCCAATGGAAACCATGAAATTGCATCATATGACCCCTTTAATTACCCGCCAGTAACAAAGAAGTGTTTCTGCAGCGCTGTGGTTCAGGCGGCTGAGCTGCTGCAGGAACTTAAAGCAGATTGTAGTGACAGTGTGTCATGAACATGCTACTAATCCCTTACTGTCAAGCCAAGAGTCATGTCTGATTTGGACTGATAAGGGATATCACTGAAGCATCAGTGTATTCATTGTATTCATGTGTCTAATCTAGTGTTCACTAAAGCTTTTAAACTCTTTTAACAGACGTACAGAAGAGAAGGCAACGACTTGTCCATGACCCATAAGATCGGCCTTGTTGAAGCACTTTGTGGTTTCCATTTTACATTGAAACACTTAGATGGCAGACAGATTGTGGTGAAATACCCAGCTGGCAAAGTCATTGAGCCAGGTGAGTCCACTTGACGTGGGTTTTGCTGTGTCTTGAGTTTGAAGAGATTTGTTACATGCTTTAAAAATGTTGTTGTCTCTTTACAGGTTCAGTCAGAGTTGTTAGAGGGGAAGGCATGCCACAGTACCGTAACCCCTTTGAGAAAGGTGACCTGTTCATAAAGTTTGACGTGCAGTTCCCAGAAAACAATTGGTTAAGCCCAGAGAAGCTCACGGTAAGACAAACTGCATTTGATGTTATTGAAAGACATAATATAAAATAAGATTATACATGTACTACTGTTCAAAAGCTTGAGATTATTATATTTAAGCGAGGACTCGGTTTACGTTATGGTGACTGTATAGGCGGTTAATATTACAAAAGTCAGATTGATTGATTGATTTTAAGAACACTGAATACTGGAGAAATGGCTGCTGAAAATGTAGCTTTGCAAGGACGGGAAAATTGCACTGTAAAATGTTCAAACTAAAGTTATTTTGAACTGTAATCTTTCCTGTTATTACAGATTTTACTGTATTAGTCAAGTTGACTTCAGCATAAAAGCAAGAAATTGGAGAGCTACTCTTGAAATCAAACTTTTGAACTTTTTATTTTTTATTATTTTTTAATGAGAGCACAGATCCAAGTTTTCTTTGCCCTAAATTTTTTGTTTGTTTGTTTTTTTTCTTTAGGAATTGGAGGATTTGCTGCCAACACGGGCCGACCCACCTGTCATCTCCGGAGATGCGGAGGAAGTGGAACTGCAGGAGTTTGTAAGCCAGAGCTCCTCTGGTGGCCACCGTCGTGAGGCATACAATGACAGCTCAGATGAAGAAGGCGGGCATCATGGTCCTGGTGTGCAGTGTGCCCATCAGTAAACCCGACTACAGCAAATATCTTGTCTGGATCCAACAGTGGGGATTTAAAAACGATCTAGTTGCACAACAAAGAGGTGTTTATTATCTGATTCGGGGCTGCCTTAAATGATGAGAATTACATACAGCCATTCCTGACCACCTGATTCCCTTGTAGTAAACGCACAGATGATCCCGCATCTAGTAACTCTTTCTTGCCCCTCCTCCTCTCCCTGCAGCCCTCTAGAGGCAACCCCACTTCAGAGAGAAAAGGGTAGTTGGGTACGGGGTGCTCTGTGTGTAACTTGCTTTTTTTTTTTTTTTTTGTTATAGTATTCACAAGTAAACCTAACCATAAAATTCAGTTTTGGCCCTGGACATGAGCCTTTTTTTCCTTCTTTCTTGTGTTGGAGAGCGGTGACCTAAAAGAAGAGTTGAGAGATCCTAAAACAAAATAGAAATGGGACTTTATCACCAATCCATTTTTAGATTTGTTTGTATCTGTGCGCTATTTTTACCACTTTATTTTATTTGTAGATTTTTTTTTTCCTTTCTTTTGGAATTTTAAGAATTGGAACAAGAGTCTATAACATGTATAAAATAAAATAAGTGATTGTCATTTAAGCTTTGTATCAGCTGCTGTCACAGTTGAGTGTGTTTTATGTTTTGAAATAGCTGAAATAAAATCAGTTGCCTATATTTTGTCAGCAATATAGGTGCATGTTGAACATTTTGGTCCCTTCACTGAAAGAGAGAGATCATGCATAATAATATGAGTGGGGGGGAAAGCACCTTTACAATAGGCCTATATCTTCTGTGGAAAAGAAAAAAAAAAGTTTGAGTCGTTGAATAAAATGTCCTTCAATATCTCCTCAACATAACCCAAGTCTTTGCTTTATTTGGTGCTTCAGTCATTATGTGGTGGTAGTGACTTTTGACACTAGTTTTAGTGCCATGCCATCTTTAAAGTTTAAGTTCATTTGAGGATTGCTCAAAGAGGAGTGTGTGACTCTTCAGTACATCGGTCATCTAAACCAAGCTAGTGATGCAATATGATCATTTTAGTGTAAAAGATGCTTTCACTTGATTTAGGTTCAGGCTCAACAGAACTGAAATGTTTTTCTCCTCGGCAAGTCCATGTGCCAATTGGTAATGTACCCACTCCAAAAAGACGTTTTTCACTGAAGCGGTGTCGTTTCTGTACCAGCTATGAAAGCGAAGCAGTTTAGGAAACATCTGTGACCTACAACTGCATGTAGAAAATCTGGGTTGCCTGAAGTCACATGCTTTTACCTCAAACTTCCTGTGTCGGAAACAAGTGTTCTGTGGATTTTAAAAGACTTTGATTTGAGAAATTCAGTTGGCTACGAAGAACACCAGAGGGCAGTAAATCCCAGCCATGAAGTACAATGACATCACCTGAAGTATTTTTATTTCCTATCAACTAAAGGCTTTTAATTTTTCATCCTTCACAGGAAGGTTTCACAATACAAAGCCTTTTACGTGTACTTTTTATTATACTTTTTTTGTATGTTGTTACATTCTAACTGACAATTGACCGATTGCTGTAAATACCCATTTTTTGGCAAACACAAGCCAAATACACTAAGAGATTAATCCTGTATAAAAGAAAAACAAAACAGATGCAATGCATTTTAACAGTCTCCATAAGCATAAAATTTATTTGAAAATATAAAATGTAACATTGAGCCAATTTCCAAAAATCCGTAAACAAAAAAAAAAAACATGACGCTTTCAAAAAATTCTATTTTACAAGCTAGTAATGCATGTAGGAAAAACTCACAGGCATGAATAAAGGCACCTCATATGAAATGATAAGTTTAAAAGATGCAAGAAGGCATTAACAATAGTCATTCACTGTTAATGGCTTTGACATGAGCGATGACCTGTAAGAAGGGAGATTTAGTCAACTTTGGCACTGGCATCTCAATTTCATTTGTAAATATGACCACCTGTCTGAAAAGAATGGGTTGTACCATGAAGCAGTTTTTGCTAGATAGATTACATGTATTCGGTTTCGTCCCTGGGTGTTAGGTAAAATAAATTGGGCTCTTTTTTTTTTAACCAGTGTTCATCATCAAAGCTTAGAATCCATGGCTATAGAGCAGGTTAGTTTTATTTTTGGTAAGAGATTTCCATCTAGAACTGGACCAATTAGCTGTGAGTATAATCGTACCCTCACTCTATTACACAATAATACTTAGTTAATCATTTAATATAAACATATACAGATAATGTACAATATTAATTTATATTTAATGTAATGACATTTACATTAAATAACATTTACTAGCTTCATGGTGCAGGCCCCAGTATCGATTCAAACAGCCATTACGTTTAATAGTTCAAAATAACTTGCAACATTAAACCAGAGGAAATCAAATGCATCAGTAAACATGTACAAGCAAAGCACTTTCTCTTCGTGTTTCCATCCTTCCATGTTTTCAACTGGCCTTGGAAACATACGGAGCAAGAGACACATAAATCATGGCCTTAGCCCCAATCTTCCACAGAAGCTTAACTTGTGACGAAGCTTGAAAGATAAAACGTTTATGTACATTGCATGGCAATGAGTGCAACTAAGGATGAGGACCAGACAAACATTAAAAGTCCCTTGTAAACGTTCCAGAACCATGAGAAGTGTTCCTCACGGCACCCTCTACCCCCTTTACCAGCAAAGATGACAAAAAAACTAAAATGGTTTTGAATAGTTCATATAAGGTGCTACAAAAATGTTTCAAGTGAGCAATCAAGTGAGTAATGCATCAATCTTCACAATTTAGTTCCTGGTTTGTAAAGTTGAATCTGATGATAAAGGGTATTTACTAGGCACCCTGTTGCAGATTCGATGATTTAAAGGCAAATTTGACATAAGAAAATTATGTCCCATTTCCTCAAATGAACCGTAAAAAATAATTGAAATATTCAATAGTGTTTTGTGTCTGACTAAATTGCTAATATTTCTGTAAAACCCATCCTGAAACCATTTTCATTAAATGTCTAAAATTAGAATAAAAAAAAAAAAAAACTTAACACTCCCTTACGGTTTAAAAGAGTAGTTCGTGTGTTAAGTAGCCTAACGCTGGGCTCGCCAGCTGATGTTTTGCAAATCAAGTCAGATTTCATCGGAGTACTCTTTCAGAAAACTGATGTGGAAATCTTGCACTTTCCCAAGAAGTACCTTCAGCTTCTCTGTGGATGGCAGGATTGTCATTCTGAAACAAAGACAAACAGATCACACTCAACAAAAGTGCCAACAAAAGAAACGAGTTACTGCCACTGAAAACAATATCATCACACAATATTATACATCTGTTTTAAAAAACACAGAATGTGAGACATTCAAAAAAAAAAATCCTGTGTTCCTGGGATTTTTTGTATTCTTTTGTAATGTACTTAAATAAATAAAAATGTAATTGTGAGATATTCAGCTAAGACTACTTCACATGATATTTTCAGCTCAGGCCATACACAAATGAACCAAAGAAAAGCGCTCAAGACCAAATATGGCACATTTCAAGTCTTCCAGGAGGTCATGGGGTGTATCATCTGATAGCAAATAAAAAGGGAATTTGTTTGATCATCAAGTTTACCTGAAATGATATGTTCCATCTTTCTGCCCAAAGCCACTACCGGGAACAACGCAGATTCCGGTTTCCTCCAGCAACCTCAGGCAGTAAAACATGTCAGGCTGCATTCCTAGAGTCTGCCGACCCAAACACACATCCTCAGAGACAACTCAGACGCAGCATTTTTCTAACTTGATCTTAGTTACTATCTGTAGCAAACCACCATCCTGCAAGCACTTAATAATGCTTTGTAATTATAGTCGGTGCTCTCCACTAATATTGGCACCCTTTGGTAAATCTGAGCAAAGGTGGCTGTGAGAATTAATCTGCATTACTTATCCTTTTGATATTTCATTTAAAAAATTCTCACAATTCTAACCAATCATTGAAGTAAAACTGTTGAAAATAGGGAGAAATTCTTGTAATGAAGTAAATGTTTTTCTCCAATACATGTTGACCACAATTACTGAAACCCACAGAATTTACAGTATAAAACATTTCTGAAGTATATTCCCATTCATATTCACAATTTTGAGCATTTCAGGGTGACTATGGACATTATCCAGCCATGATTTTCTATATCATCCTAATACACGGCGAGAAGTAGAGTTTGAGCAGCTAATGACTCTTCAAAGACCACAGCTGGAGAACTGCAAAAAATAGTTAAGTCTCAGGGTCAGAAAACATTTTTTTTAAACTGTCAAACAGTCCCAGCACATGTTGTTTGGGAGGGTTTAACAGAAATTCTCCTCACTCATCCAAAAACAATCTCCAGCATGTTCAGTTGTCAGACAGGACTGGAACTACAAATGGAACTGGCTTTTAGGATCAGATGAGTTTTTTTAGCAGCAAACACTCGAGATGGGTTTGATGAACACTGGGATAAAAAGTTCTCCATGTGTACAATGAAGTATACTGCTGTGATTCTGATGTTGTGGGTCTATATTTCTGCTGGACGTCCTGGATATCTTGTTTAGACGCATGACATCATGGATTCTGTCAAATACCAACAAATAACAAATCTAAACCTGACTGTCTCTGTTAGAAATCATATAATGGGCCATGGTTGGGTCTTCTCCTCTGGGACAATAATCCAAAACAAACATCAAAACAAACACAAGAATTAGTCACGGAGCAAAAAATGAAGCTTTTGCCATGGCTGCCCCAGTCCTCTGACCTGAACCCAGAGTGAGATGAACTAAAGAGGAGAACCGACATGGAGCTGGTATTCTGAAGAATCTGGAGTGGTTCTGAATGAAGCAATGGTCTCTTTTCTCTTATCGGGTGTTCTCCAAACTTTTCAGGCATTACAGGAGAATACTCAGAGCTGTTATCTTGGGGAAAGGACGTAGCAATAATTGGGTGCCAATAATTGTATTGGAGAGAAACATTTACTTCACTGTGTTTTTCTCCCCATTTTCAATAGTTTTACTTCAATGATTGGTGAATTTTTTAAATTAAAGATCAAAAGGATAAATAATGCAGGTTTTTTTTTCACAGCCACCTATGCTCAGATTTACCAAGGGAGCCAATATAAGTGGAGGGCACTGTAATGTATTAAACAGCGCAAAAGTAAAGCAAATTTAAAGTCCTGGAAAAACTGTGTTGAACTAGTACTACTGGTTACACCCTTCCTAATCAGATAACACTGGTCATCAGGGGTGATGAAAGGAAGTTTACACAATTTTCTGTCAGCAGTCTCGAGCAGCCGGGAAACTACTGGACAGCTGAGGCTACAATACCACAATACTAAAAAAATTAAAATGAATAAAGCTCCACCAGAAAGTTGCTGAAGAAGGAGCACTTGCCTTGGCTTCCTCCACTGCCTTAGGAGGGATAAAGATTCGAGGGAAGGCGTACATGGCTCCCTGAACAGGATTACACTTGATTCCTGGAACTGCACTCAGGATTTGTTCAGTTAGTTTAGCTTTTTCTGCTAAAGTACCCAGCACTGATGATTTCTCCTGAAAGACATCAAACACACACACAATCACGCCTAGTCAAACCCAACCATTAAAACTCTTTAGGGCTGATTAAGTAATAACAGGTTAGTGATGCGTAACAGTTAGAGTTTTACATACTACAAGCCACTACAGAGCGTGCTTTGCTCCACCAGACACTAAACGACTAACCTGTTGGAACTGCTTGAACGTGTGCTCTTCTGGTTGAGGAGGGTTGACAATCACATCCATTGCAGCCTGGCCAGACAGAGGGGGGCACAGACGAACTGATAAAAGCTTGACCAGCTGGGCCTTGACCTCAGGATCCATGTTGATCACTTCCATATATCCACCCCTGAAGCCACACCTGTGGAAGGATATGGACATAACACATGAGTCCTCAGAGCTGTTAGACAGGGTTGCCATGTTCACAAGCCAAAACATAATTATTTAAGGTTTTGTCAAAGAAACACTTTCTTCCAGTCAGGCCACATTCTACAAAATATCAGAGGAATGTTTGGACTTTAAAACAACCAAACCAGTTAGAGGAATACATTCTTCACGGATATTAACACAACAGTGCTCAGCTTTACCACTTCAGAGATGTCCTTACAAATGCAGGCTTGACATTGAAGGTGGTGGACATTTCTACATCGCATCTATTTAAACCACAAATTACAAAGCCAGACGATGTCTAAATATGTTTTAGGATACTGTGGTTATGTCATGTGAAAGTGTGTGAAGGGTCAGTGAAAGCTGATCTCGAGACCATCTCAAGTTAACGCACATGCTGAGCTCTGAACAGGGATACTCACTCTCCTGTGTAGCCCTTGGAGGTGGAATGGAAGGAGACGAGCTCCACGCTGTTGAAGTACTCGGGACCCATCTCATATAGCACCTTCTTGAAGGAGTGGAACTGACAGTCAGGAGCATACACATTGTCCTGATAAACCTGCCAGCAACAGTACAAACAAATTTAGTGCATAATGGTCACGTGAACTTCAAATGTGTTCAATTACAACAGGACACACATACTAATGAACAGTTTCACACTGTGGTTTCTAGAAAACAGAACTGTTCTTGAAAGAAGTCTTACGCTCATCAAGGCTAAAGTATTTAATGAAAAAAATAAATAAATGATTTAGTCAATTTTTTTTATGTTATTGCAATTTAAAAATAACATCTTCCATTATTGTAGCTCAAATGTTATGGGTTTGACTGGTAGGTATATGCTTTATCAGTTCATGCATTCCCTGGCAATGCGAATCACTCCGGATAAAACCATCTGTATAAAATGTAAAATTAAAATGTTACTTATTCCTTTGATGTCAAAAGTTAATTTTTAGCAATGTCAAATAAATACAAAAAGAAAAAAAGTTTAATACACTGATTTGATGCTTAAAAATTTTAAGCAACAGTAATAGAAGCAAGAAATTAGTGTGGAAAGTTGGAAACCACAATACTTTCTTTAGGTGAATACAAAGTTTAAAAATTGCGTTTATTAAAAATTCAAACTTTTTGTAACACAAGTTGTCTTTACTGTCACTTTGGTGAGAAAACATCAATTTATCACCACTAAAAATAAAAATACTGGCCCTAAACATGTGAATGATAGTGTATCTTAAAAAATAAAAGATTTCTGATTCAACTAGTTTCTTATGCAAAGTGTCAATGCAAATCAAACACAGAAATTGTTATTACCTCATCTGACATAACAAACAGATTCTCTTCATATGCAAAGTGCAAGACTTCTTCAATGCATTTTTTACTCTGGACCTGACCTGTAAAGAGCAAACAGGGATAACTGAAGAGAGAGAACAAAACACATCTTGGCATGCCTTATTTTAATACAATAATTCACAAACTGATGCATGAACGCATATTTACAGTCTCCCTCTTCAATCAATACGGATCAAAAATTGATCACAACACCATCACTCCAGAGACAGAAGTTTTTACAGACCACAAAACATTTCATATTATACATTATATGTAATATTCCATATACAATTTTCAGTCAAATTTGTTAAACAAAGATATCAGCTGCAGAAGACTTGGAATATTGCCTACAAATGATATGGAAGTAATTTTAGATCGCATCAGCATCAGTCGCCTCTCACGAGGGATCATGACTGGAAAAAGAACATGAGGTCTTAAAAGGGACATGCTCTTCTTTCCAGCTGCACCCTGCTATTGGATCCAAACAAACACGAGGGCGTTACGTTTACTTAGCACAAGAGACTGCTCTTACAATATACCTACCAGTAGGGTTTCCAGGGTTAATGATGCAAATGACTCTCGGCTGACAGTGCTGTTTGGCAGCCTGATAGGCTCTGTGAAGCTCGTTGATGTCCAGGGCCCAGCAGTTGTCCTCATCCAAGTAGTAGTTGACCTGTACCGCATTCATCTCTGAGATTGCAGCAGAGTAAAGCGGGTATTGAGGGATGGGGATCATTACACCGGTCCGAGAAGAATCTTTTCCAGACACCAGTAGCCGCAGAATAGTCTTAAATACAAAGTTTGGTTGTGTCGTTAATGCAGGCCAAGTAACCCGTTAAATCTTTTTCATTTGTAAACATCCAATTACTTACCATAATGCCATCACTAGCCCCAGTGGTGAGGTAAATGTTTTCCCAATCTGAAGGAACTCCTTCGTCTCTTTGCTCGATGTACGCAGCGATGTCTTTGCGGATGCACTCCACGCCCTGGCTTGCACTATATGACCCTGTGACAGAAACAAATGCGTTAGCACTCATAAAGCACTTACTGCAGCAAAACACTGAATGGAACGGAGTGTTACAATACAGGTCTATTGTTTCCAAGCTTCCTGAGAACTGCAGGACCTGCAATAACAGGGGATCATGGATGCTTTCCAATCGCTACATTACGTTTTAACTGTTGTTTCATAATCGCAGTGTTATTAACTCAGAAGAACAAATGCACACACCGAGACTGTTTCCTCCGCAGCCCTGGAGGATACGCCGTGCTCTCCATTTCGCATCCTCTGGGAAACTGGGGCTGTCCATCAGCTCAGGGAATGTGCAGAGAGCCACCACCTGCACAAATAAACACACACTTTTATTTTTCTGTAGTCAGAGAGCAAATACAGACCAGTGGTCTTTATGCACACATACTGCCTTTACATTTCAACTAAAATTTATATCAATTATATAATTACTCAAAACAATGAAATGCAATTGATTCGTTTAGATTCTGGGAATATTTCTATATGCACTGTGTTGTAATTATTTAATTCATTTTGCACACTGAAGGGGGGTATCAGCAATTTGAGCTGGATCTTTGTTTCCAAATATAACAGAGCCAGGGCCAGATGCCTGGTGGAGTCCAGTCCCTCCCAAACTTTCCAAGCCATTATAACACATACAGGTCAAAGGTAGCTTTCCTTTGACTATAATCATATGACCACACTGACCAGAAACTATGACTATCATGCAATGCAGTGTTCTGCGGTCTCTCAAGAAAATGTATTTCACAAGCTGCAGAGTCTCAGTCCATTACAAAAGCTTTTGTTCAGTTATAATGAAAGGCTGGAGCAACTTCGATTAAACTAGGTCAATCATAAGAGATGGTCTTCCACTGGAATCTGCAGTGTGTTCCAAAACTGTGAGTGGTCAACAAAAGGGCCTTTTCTTTCCAGCCAAACTACAATGAGCACAAACTGGACTCCTCGTTTACCTGAATAAAAGTGTTTGAGCTAAAAAGCACACTGATTGTTCTGTGTTGTTCTAAATTGGCATAAAATCAGTTATTTCGTTTCAGGAGCATTGCATATATAATAAAAATCACTAGTAAAAAGTCATTAATAATAAAAGTCAAAAGTCACCACAAAAGTGTTGCGATACAGTTCAGGGGAACCGAATGTGAATGCTGTAGAAACAGGAAACAATATGCACGTTTTAAAGTTGAGATCAAACTGAAGAATGATTTTGTGCATTTTTAGTACCTGTCTGAGGAAGGTGATTGGCTGTTGTCCCATGGCATGTGCGTCACCGATGTTAGCTTTGATGACTTCTGAGAAGGGTTTCGTACCACCCTATAAAAAAGAGGTGTCTTATGTGAAGAACAACTTTACAATGCCAAAAGTCTTGCCCAGAATGCATGTTGCAAAGTACATATCAAGGAGATCTTTCCTCACAAGCAAATTGAGTAGGTAAAATTTTACATCCACCAGGACTGCAGTGAAAGCAGATGTTTGTCTGGATATGCAAAATTTATTTTGGTGTAAAAAACCCAGGTTTATAGGCAATGCTACAGTTGTATAAAACCAATGTTGTGAAATGAAGTTGTAGAACATTTTGTTCTTTAAATCAGGGTACATTTCATGAACTTTCCTATCACTTTCGATGACTGTGAAAAATAATTTGTACGTCACTGTTGTCCTCAAACATTCTGTACCATCTAATCACACACTGATATGGCAACACACAGTCGAGCAATCAATCAAGGTCACGTTATGAGATGAGAAGACCATCAGAGTCTGGGGGATCATGCCCTTGTCAGACGTCTAGAAGGCACCTGTTCAGGGGCTATAAATGAAACTCCCTCACTAAGTGCTCATCTGTCATTGCTGAGCCTGCAAGCTCAAGCATGCTTCTACGTCATGGTAAAGAGAGTTAGATAACATTACTGCATCACAGGATTCAAGCATCTTTGTTGCGTTGCTTTGATAATGGCACTGCAAGTAGGTCAGAAAGCGGACTGAGCACTGCTTTATTCAAAGCAACCCTCAAGGACACAACAAGAATGAAAAGAAAAATAATAAAGATGTGCCACTACAAAACATGCAGCATGGATTGTTTTACACATTATATACAACCACCAAACACATGTGGTATGAGGATGTCCTCATATCTATTCAGTAACTAGTGAAGAATTAAAGTTATGGATATGTATATATGAATCAACATTGGAAGTGGATCATAAAAAGTTCTTCAGAAATGTCCGCAGACAAGAACGGGTAATGAGTTGGTTTTAAGACAACTTTAAAGAAATGTTTTGATCCACTTCGAATGTTGACTACTGTATATACTATTTTTGTTATTTTCAAATTAATTTTTATCCTACAATTTTAATTCAAAAAATGCTTTATTGTATTTAATTCCACTAATTCCTCATTTGTAAAAAACGACTTGAAGCTGTTCCTGTATTTGCTGTATGTATAAAAGTGCTTCGATGTCATGTCAATATTTTCAACATAACTGGTGTAAATGAGCAGAGGTTGCTTAATCCTTTCAACAGTTATGTTAAGTGTCAAAACTTCACAAATGTAAACATGTTAAAAAAAAACTATTAATTCAACAACCATATTTGATAAATATACTGTTTAAAGGGTTTGTTACGAACGCATTTTTAGATTAACGTTACTCTTTCACGTATATCATCACAAAACATGTCAGTAGTCAGATGTTAGACCAAAGAGAAACAAATTCCCATACTTAGCCTATAAATCTAATAAACTTATATTTACAAACATGTAGCTCAGGGATGCAGCATTTAAATATTGCTCACCTCCTCTAAGTATCTCTCAATCTCTCCAGCTTTGATGACTATGGGTCCTCTCACGGCGTACTCCACAGCCTTCACCTGCGGATTCAGTGTGTCCATAGTCAGGGTCTTCTCCCGCATCTTCCCGTCGAGGCGCCCAGCAGACACTTTAGCCTCGGCGGTGATGAAACGCATCTGGCCGCGCTTCTCCACGGACGGACCTTGAGATTTGTGTCGCACCCCAGTGAGAGATGTCAGTGTTAAAGGGGTACACTGATCGAGGGCTCCGGCGATCAGTGATCGAGCTGCCAGTGACTGCAAGCGATACATTTCTGCTCAATGGTGAGGAAGTCGAGTTAGTCTGGTGAACAAGTAACAAGGATGCGCGTGATGAGACGCTATTGTAAAAATACTGTCCTTCTAACCGCCAGTTAAAGCTAAGGATAAAATTAACAGTACAAGAAGCGAAATTACTTCAGAAAACGTTTCTTCTATACGAGGTAGATCCGCATTATCAAATGCTTAACTGTACCACGCTCACCATCGCATACTGTCATCCACCCGCCAATCTTTATGCTCTCGTCCAGCGCGCTCATGTTTCGTTCGTATTGGGGGTTGTAGTTCTCTTACTGCTGCTTGATTCGCCCTCGCAATTCACTGCGCTTAGAATAAAACTACAATACCCAGCGCTTTATGAGTTACCGCAGCCTGTGGGTGTGTGTGTGAAGGGCGGAGACATTAACCGTTGTCACAGCCGGCAAAAATTTCATCAGCACTCAGGAGTATGCTAAAAAAAAGCCTCTTACTAACGTTTATTAGAAGGGTTTAAACTCCGTTGCAAATGAGATGTGACATGTATGGTCATTTAAAATTTCCTTATGTTTTTTTTAAATATTTTTAATGAATTTCTTAAACAACCGGGAAGATATAGGTATCAGTTTAAAACTTACAAACTTTACTAAATCATTTTTTCCCCTATATTAATGAAATTCACACCCCCAGACCCAGCATGATATACTACACAATAAGCTACATCTTATCAGTTTATAAATATAAATCATTATAAAACACTCTTCAGAGTAAATAAAACATAATGTTTTTTTTATAATTTAAACATAGTATTCTGCTATATTAAAATGTCTCATACATACATTAATGTGGCATTTATTTGGAAAGTATAAATTCAAGTCAATAGCTGGAGTAGTGAAAAGTGTTTCAAACTGTTTTTGTTGTTGTTGTTGTTGTTTGTTTGTTTGTTTGTGAAAGACATGAAAATCCATAAAGTCTGATTCCTAAAATAAGCATACAAAACGAATCTTCCAGATTTGCATACATCAAGGTATAGAGGTATCTATACACATAAATGCAAAAATAGAATTACAACATTTTAGAAAAGCTATCAAAATGTGTTTCGAACAGTGGAGTACTGTTTCTGTAATCTGCATGAAATGCTGCCATCTACTGGACACAAAGCTGTATCTCGATTCTTTTGTACAACGTGTTTTTTTATTATTATTATTATTATTATTTTGAATGCCTACCTCTCACTGGTACCATGTTATCTTTTAGTCATGTTGCTTTTCTCTTTTTATCCATAAGCTGTTTTATAAGATTTTAGGTAAAGAGTGGAAGACTCTTATAATTTCTGACATGTTTCAGTATAACATAAACAAAGATGTCCCAGTTGTCACCAAACAAGATTCTCTTTCAGTCCAAACGAAATTCAGATTTTCTCAGAAAACGTCATTAACACCCTATGTACCAGCAGTCTACATCATCTTTTGAGAGGTTAAAAGAGCAGCCTTGTGCTGAACAATGACTTGTTTAGCATATGAAGAGGACATGAGATTCCCACAGTGCAACCCTCAACCATGAAGTCTGCAGAGCCACACATAATTTTTTAGAGCTTTTCCTTTCTGTTTCAATAGGCACTCAACAGAAGGCTTTAGTATTTGAAGTCATATGGACAAAATGCCGCTTATCTGCAGCAGATCTTTAAACACTAAAGCAGTCTGTGCCATGCAGTGTTTTAGAGTAATACTAACAGAGACTAAAATAATGATGAAGGAAATGCTTTCTGCAGACAGGACAGACTGGTAGAATTAGGCCAACATATTTGCATAAAATGGGAGGATAGTTTTTTGTCTTTTTCATTTAGCTTAAGCTTGTCATTAAGTCATTATTTTCTAAAATAAAACAGCCCTATGATTATCTCTTACATTTTAATTGTATTACAAAGACAACATATTCCTATAAACACTTACAAATGTTTTCATATATTTAAAAAAACATAAAAAAAGCAGTAGGTGGGGGAGGGGTTATGAGGAGGTTTGTCTTTACAGAACAAAAACATTCACCTGAGCAGAAAAGCAGAAGGCATGTATGTGATTGCATTGTAAGCCAATTCTATATTTCTAATTCTAAGACAACTGCTAAGAACATTAATAGGCCTATAAAAACTGAGCTAAAGATGTTGTCTAACAGGAACATAAATATATTATAAAACAAGGCACATCTTTTCACAGCCTAATTATATAATGACATTAATAAATAGCTTAAGAGTGCTTATATCAAGGAAATGTGATATGCAACATGCATTATGTAAGCCCAGATACTACTGACAAATATTTGAATTGTTATAGCTATGAAGAATTTGCCCAGGATGTGGAAAATATTGTTCAACGAAATGTTTGTTGTTCAAGAGTAATCTTTCCACGCTTATCTTGCACAACCAGTCGAACAGCTTAACAATAAGCTAAACGTTTATTACACTTATTCTGGTGAATTTTCAAATGTCATTGTGCAAGCAGGTAACCTATGAAAAGAGACACTGATTATAGTACACAAAAAAATCATCTGTCTATTAAAGTTGGGGTTCCTTGCAAATCAATGCAAGGAAAATAATAACAGTTTTTCATAATAGTGTTTTTGGAAGAGGAAAAGGTCATGCAGATTACAATTATAATCTAATGCACTCACACGTACGCACAGGAAGCATTTACAGTTACACAATACAAGTTATAACAAAAAGTGAAAAACAACCATAATCACATGGTGTATATGTATTTATTTAATGTGAGTATATTATAAATTATTAGTCAGATTTTTCCATATTATCAATTCTCGTCGTATTGAACAATTGTTTTCATCAAGCCACAATATTAAAATTGTATGGCAGTGTCTCAACCAGCCTACATATTTCTCCTACATCAGCACTTTATTGTTCTTCACCCATGTGACTATCGTGCTGTAGTGCGCATGCTCCTTAAATGCTTGCTGCATAAAGGAAATATCTGGACAGCAGAATATTCATTATTGCCGTTCACCATCTCAAAGCTGCTGTTGTGGCGCAAACTCCCCAATTTTAAAATGTTTTCAAACAAAACAAACGGTGCTAATCTTTCCATCACTAGCTGTGGGTCACGTGAGCCGCCAGCCAGAGACAGAGCGAGCCTGAGCGCGCATGCGCAGTCAGTATCGAGCGATTGATGGTACATCGGCTTGTGTGTGTGTGTGTGTGTGTGTGTGTGTGTCTGAGCTCCTGATCAGCTGCACTTCTCTGTGTGCCTTAGTGCAGCTGGAAGTTTTACAGTATCGAGGTAGGGGATATTATTGAAGCTCGTCGTTAGCAGTATGTCTACAAACAAAGTAAAGAAAGTGAAAATGGCCACCAAATCATGCCCGGAGTGTGACCAACAGGTGAGGTGTTGTTTGTCAATGAATGATATTTTTGTGTTTTTGATCAAGTTCTTAATCGCCGGGTTGTGTTATGTTTAGTGTGCTGTGTGCTTTAATAAGGTTAAGTTATTAATTAGATCTGCGTGAGCTACAAACCACGTTGCTACGTGAAATATGGTTTTCACATTTTTTTGTCGATTGTATGGAAGCTGTTTTTATGATATTAAGTGTCGTATGATATAATAAGCCGCTGAATTTGGTTTCCATCTTAGTTTGTTGATGAAAACGTGCAAGACTCGTTATGTATATCCAGCTTGCTGTATTGAAACAATTAAATTTCACGCGGTCGGTTTTCGCCTCGTTTAATATCACGAAGAAAGATAATCCCTGCGAGTAAACTGCTTATAAATGAGCATGCTGTTATCTAAAGGCTTCACCCACTTCTAATGATGATACAATTATATATTAATGCTGATTTTGACACATAAAGGGTGAATATTTGTTTTGTTTACGTTGCCCTTGAACAAACAGAACTCACGTCACTGCAGACCATTTCACGAGACTGTATTTTGTATCACTGTATCAGATTAGCTGCAGAAAACTCTCAGGGTATTGTTTCCTGTTTACTGTGGAGTCAGTGTCAGTTTTTCCCCAGTCAAAAGACACATTGGGTTTGTCTTAATAAGGCACTCCATATTTATATACTACTTTGTAAAGGTGTAATACTGAAGTGCTCTTCCTCCAGTGTTGTGAAATATTTATTGACTCGTACAT
The DNA here is from genome assembly GCA_032357475.1 of Enteromius thamalakanensis. Classification (NCBI taxonomy): domain Eukaryota; kingdom Metazoa; phylum Chordata; class Actinopteri; order Cypriniformes; family Cyprinidae; genus Enteromius; species Enteromius thamalakanensis. The sequence goes on along the minus strand of JAUCMT010000134.1, from coordinate 18,548,660 downwards.
AATTTTGAGTGTGAACTAAGTTCATTGAGTTATTTCTGTTTTTCTCAGATTCCTGTGGCTTGTAAATCCTGTCCTTGTGGCTACATCTTCATAAGCAGAAAGCTTCTCAATGCCAAATTAAATGAGAGGTCTCCAGTAATGGGTAAATAATCATGCATCACGCATTTTATGCATCTGAGAAAACCCCATGTGTATTTATCATTTGTATGCGTTATGCTAAATTATGTTCTGTTATATTATATATTAAGTGGCCTTTAATAGGATATTATGTGACTGTTGATCTGGAAAGTGCAGCGACGTTTCAGTTTATAATTCTTGCATTGGAATGTAAATCCAGATACTAATCAGTTAACTTTTCTGTCCCCCTGCAAAATGACACTTGCTCATTTCATTGCTTTAATATCTAAAGTTACCCATATGAGTCTGTGTCTTCAGGCTATACTCGTGAGTCATGTTGATTTGACTAATTTTTTTTTTTACGTTCTATCGGTATGTGTGGGATTCTTTGGGCTAGTGAATGGAAATAAATAGCAGGCAAGTTTCCAGTCAGCAGGATGCGTTGAGAATACAGAAATGAGTGGTGCAGTGATGGCTGTTTGCTTGAGTGAGTAGTGCTAAGAGAGATGTGGGGGAAGGGCAAACTAATTCCTGTCTGAAAAGCTTGTTCCTGCCTCGTCTCTCTCTCTCTCACTACCCCCTCCCGCCACTGTCTTATCAAGAAACTAGTCACAGTATTTCAGTTGACTCATTTTTATAATGTATAAAGTCATGTATAAAATTGCCCAAAGATTAAATTATAATAAATACGTTTCTCAAAGTTGAACTGGAGGCTTGTTGTAAAGCTTTTTGGGAAGTGATCTCACAAAGTGACGTCTGTAGAAATGTTTAAAGTGTGTTATATAAGTGATAAGAGGCCAGCTTGGGCTGTCATGATATTGTTAAACAGTGGCTAGTAGTGTGAGCACATTTCAGTGTGCAGTTTATTAACAATCATTATTGATTTAAAATGATTCATTTGAATTTCTGAATTCTTGAATTAATATTTAAGCACTAATGTCTGGTTTTGGTTAGTCGTGAGTATTATTTAGTATACGCTAGAAAACACTGTCTCATTGTGTACATATCAAAGTCTGAAGCATGCTATAGTTTTATGATTTTAATTGTTCAGAAAATGTGCTTTGTGTTTTTGGCTTCGCAGGATCAGTCTGTGATTGTTACATTAAGTTATGACTGGAATGCTCTGCACAAATGTTCTTTGTTTAAAGGTTTCACCGTTGTGTGACGTATACGTTGATTTGCCCACTTCTTTGCATTTTTACATTTTTCTCTGCAAATAATTCTGAGCTTTCTGCAGGTCACATAAGGAATTAATTTGTGAATACGTGGAGGGTGTGAGATTCTACTTGTATTATTTGAAGGGTGTTGCCATAGTTTCTTCTAAAACATTTCCATTTTTGCAGAAGTGTTTATTCAGGGCTTACCCTGCGCTCCGCTTAGAATAATGTGCTTGGTTTGAAATAGGACAGACTTTATTTAGATTGCCCTGTCTGCCCTTGTATTATTTGCTTTTTGGAAAGAGAATTTTAAATGAGAATTTAACAATTAAATTAATTCCAAATATGAAATTAAATTAGATATTTATAAAAGAAAAACTGTTTAGTTTGCAGCACGTGTAAGACAAATGTGCTAAGAATAAGATATCACATTTACAGCCAAGGTTATGATTATATTCACACTTGACACAACCCCATCTTCATGATTGTGACATAGTTGTGAAAAAGTTACGCAGTGTTAATTAGCTGTAGAACAGAGCTCTTCTTGTTAGTGCAGGTTACTGACAGGACCTGGATTCCTGAGTTAATGTGCAGTCGTATAGCAGGCCCGTAAAGGGAGTGAGCAGAACATGATCTAATCACAGCTTTTAGAATCAAATGGCTGCCATGGAAATGCTTGATTATATAAATATTTAAAATATCTGTTGAGGAAAGATATATACTCACATATACTCACATATACAATTCCCTTTATACAATTACAGCAAAAACATAGTCTTTTATTTTAATGTCCTTGACAAATTATGTATATAATTGAATAAATTCAGTATGTAGGCTATTTCTTTTTAAAAAGCTTTTAATATATTATTATTATTATTATTCTGGTGTAGTCACTCATATGAGCTCCCTTCACACAGAGTCGCTCGAGTCTGTTACTAATGACGTTTACTTGAAGCCTGAAGAGCCCTATAAATAAACTCCCTCAGAGAGAGACAGGCCTACTTCCTTTAGTAACGAGCTCTTAATTCTCTGATTGTAGCTCTGGGTATGGCTCTACTTTTTACAACATTTGCTGATTTGCATGTGGACTCACAGACTCTCTTTTGGCTTTTTAGTCTGTCAATAATGGTTGGGGGATGGGTTTAAAGACCATGTGAGGGAAACGAGAGCTGCTGTTTGTGTTAAAAAAAAAACAGTGTATGTGATGTTGTGACCAGTTTGTGTGTCTAGAATATGCATCAACACCATTTATATGTTGTAAACTTTTGATTGCGTTTCAGACAAATTGGACCCAAAGAGAAGACGAACAGAAAGAATTAGGAAAGAGAAGATAAACTTAACATCTACAAGTGATATGGAAAATAGGAGGGGATCCCGTTCCAACAGTCAGTCAGATCCAATCCGCAGAGGAAGAGGCAGACCCAAAACTGTTGGGCTGAAGAAGCAGGAGGAAGAAAAGGGTAATGTGCTGCTCCCACGTGTCTGGGGAACAGTAATTATTATAGATTTATGGTCACTATAAACATTAGCATTAAGAAATTGCTGTTATATTTCTATTAATATTTATAGTGATGTCATATAATATAAATTTAATTAGCCACAATAATAATAAACCTTATTTTATCAGCTTTTCTTAATAGTGTGTTGGAATATATTCTTGAACCTGATATGCTAAGATACAGACTAAAATAAGTCAAACCAACACATTTCTTTGAATATTTGAATATAAACAAAAGAGCTTTGTTAAGCTGAAGAAAGGGTTGTTTTGTCAATGTTTGCTCTGTTATCTCAGTGAAGGCATACTGGGTGAGGGTGCTTTGAAGCGTTCTTGTGAATAATGTTTAATTACAGGTTTCTTTCCTGTTTTTGCAAACACCTTTTTTATTGTCAAAGGGGCATTTATTTTCATTGTCCGTCACTATTTCTATCGTTTTTATCCAGCTTGAGTCTGTATTTACTTAATTTGCATCATCCAAGAACAAATTCTTTTTTCTTTCATAGTTTAAATGCGCCTCATCTATTGGGCCAAACCGTAAATGAGCATAAAATGTAAAGAGGAACATTAGGAAATAAGTATTAGGAAATATTTGAAAGAAGATGCTGTAGTACAGGACTAGGAAATTAAAGATGTTGATGTATGTTCTCACGTCTGAGCGGCTGGCCAGGAGAAGCTATAAAACAATACTGGGAGCATTTGATGGTGTTAATTGCATCTTGGAGACCTACCTACCACCCCTATCCTCAAACTGACCTTCACTCCCATCATGCCCCTCTCTGATTTCACACTCCCCCTAGAGATTTCTGTTTATTTACATTTGCGTTTAGAATAAAGGCCCTCTTTGGCGTGTGACTTCATCTGTCTTTACTCCCAGCCACACCTAGCTGTAAACCAAATAGTGTCTCATATTAAATAAATCTGTGTTGAGCCACCCTCGTATGTTTTAGATAAAGTTTTCTTTTAAGTGACCACAGATGAACACCGTATCTCCATGGACACAAAGAAGTCTTCAGTATTCAGCAGCCATCAGGGTGGCATGTGGTTCATTTTTTCCAAGTGTACAGCTTATTGTAGATTAATGATTTACGCACGTGGTTCTTCTGAATAAATCATTGCCGGGTTGGAAGCTCTATGGAGGAGCGGTGGTTTTCATTTTACTGCTGTGCTTTTCACTGTAAACAAAGTGTTTTAGTTTAGCTACATTAGTATGAAGTCCTGCCCTTTTGGTTGTTGAAAAATGCTTTTTTTCTACTGTAATAAATTGACATATTTCCCTGTTTATAACAAACCAGGCATGGTTGTTTTGTATTGATTTTTATTTTTTTTTTTGTATTTTCCTTTTACAGAAAAACAGGAAAAGGAGGTTGACATTTATGCCAACCTCTCCGATGAGAAGGCTTTTGTGTTTTCTGTGGCCTTGGCTGAAATTAACCGCAAAATTCTGGGCCAGAGACTCATCCTGTAGCAGGCATTGGAAACAATTGCAGCTAAAACTCAGGACTCTTGCTACGTGGCTGTGTGGGTGTCCCATATGTCTGTGTAAAAGCGGGTGGGAAACTCTGACCCGGAAAGGCTTAAACCCCTGCCCGTGTGGCTGAAGCTCAGTGGTGCTACCGTGAATCGGTGGGATTTCAGATACCCGGTTTGTGTATGAGGCGAAAAATGACTGTTATCCTTCACATGAGTGAGAAGTGTAGTAATCATTAGTGGTGTAGGATTCTATTTTATTGACAATTTTATGGAATGTATTAAATGTTGCTACCAGTCGTTTCTTAAAATTACAAGCTGTTTGTTGGGGGACTGTGGGTTCCCCAAAAGAGTGCAAATTATGACTGGTGCCATTATTTGTTTATTTAGGTGCCAGTGAGCCATATTTCAATAGTAACCTGGAGCTGAACCCAAGGAAATTCCAGATTAATGGTTATTTATTATGCCTCAACCACCTTAATTTAAGTGCGTATTTTATTTTTCCCTTCGGGTATTGTTTTCAGAATGGTAACAGCGTACATGTGTAATATTATTCCTGTATAAATATATATATATATTAAATTCAGTTGCATTCAGACTCGTCGTTTTATTTTTAGTGGAAGTTAATTGCAACCATTCCCTCTCATACGTCATCTGCCCTTCTTTTAAGATGGATTCGGCGCAAGAAAAATGCCCATGGCAACTCTTTTGGAAAGCTCATGTTTCAGCTGTCTTCTAAAGCTCTACTCAAAACTCAACCGTTTAGTTTCAGTTGTTCACAGGCAATATTTTACTACGAACAAGCTGACCCAGACTCAAATGTGTTGCATAAAATACACAGGGAATGTCCTGGTTTTAAATAAAAATGTCAACTTTGGTGTTTATGTAAGCCCGGACCATTTTTGAACATGTATTTGTTTATTTCCACCATCGGTTTGGATTGTGTTAGCTTTCTTAGGAGAGCAGCTGCCGCAGCCAGTCTTTTTTTTTTTTCCGTAGCTTCATCACCAAGCAACAAGCTCACCTCAGAGAATCCAGTGTGCTGTGGTTTCCACAGAGATGATGGATCACAGACTCTATATTCCTTTTTAAATTTGTCACTGACTTGCCCTCAGCAACCCGAGTTATTCTCAAAGGGCACATTTATGAATAATTTAAAATGTAAACCAGCCTACTTAACAATACAGTATGCCTCTATAGTCAATATATTCTACCTTCCTTCAGATATTCACATGGAGAAAGTGTGAAATATTTGTTTAGCTGCTTCAGCTCTTCGCATGCAATATTTCACAGTCGACATGATTTGTAAATATATGCTATGTCCTTTCTTTTGTGTTAAAAGGGTTGCTAGATAGTAAATGGAGAACATCTCAATGTTGCTGAACTAATTTCACCAAGAATTACAAGGATTTTACGTGGGTTTTTATGTTCACATTAACAAAGGCTTTAAGCTTCCTCTGTTGAACAAGAAAAACAAGGTATGCTTTTTGTTGAAGTAGCTCTGAATAAAAAGATGGGGAGACTGTTAATAGAGAAACCAAGACAAATGGACCAAAGAAGTTATTCATGGGCGTTTGAAAAAAGCATATAAATGATAACCTGTACAATAAAATTTGGTTAGGAGTAAGTAACAATGAGGTGTAACAATAAAAATGCCAATATCGAGTGGAAACTGCAACTGTTTGGCCAAGAAGAGTGAGGTGAGGAGAGAAACACTGCATTTGTCTTGATATACATGACAGAAGAGCTGTTAAGGGGTTTCCCACTTTATGAGTAGCTGTAATTGTATTTGTTTGCGACCTTCAGTCAAAAATGGTGTAAAAGCTGTTAACAGCTTTTGTTCTTTGGGAGCTAGATCTATACAAAAAAACCAACATGATTCATTCACTTCATTTAACAGTAGTTTGTGGAGAATAACTCTTGTGGGGATTTTTGCTTGTGGCAGTGTTTTCCTGTGTGATTATTAAAAGGATGAAACCTATCATTTTCAGTGACGTGATAATGTGATGAGTCACTGGGCAGTTGTTTTCATTCTGAATGGTTTTGGGGTCAACGGCAGATGGGTCTGATCTTGTTTGGCACTTGCTAAAGCCCCCAATCACTTTGCATAGAGGATGGGAATAAAACAGATTCATTAGGTTACAGGAAATGGAGAAGCTGAATAATATTCCATCTAAAGAAGATGATTTATTTGTGTGCTTAGTAATGTACAGAAGAGATATTTTCTCAAAACATGTCACATAGCTTTTTTATACAATTGTTTAATAATGCAGGGCTCAAGCCTTAGATCTTTTAATGCACAAAGCCTGATAAAAGGAAAACTTAACGCTCAATTTGTGCATTTGTAAGTTAAACCTGCACTTTTTTTCCACGTAAACCTTTTCAAATGTGTAAAAATAATAATGTTCTGGTATTGTGTAGAAAACCAAATTGAGGCTTACTTAAAACATCAGTGTCTTTGAGAAACAAACACAAAAGACATCAATGAATAAACTGGAGTACATATCCTCGGTTTGTTAGAACACGTATTAAATGTTATTGAGATGACACCCTCTTTTTTGAAAAAACTTTGTTTGAATGTTTTGTGTGGCTTGAAAAAAACTCAGGGTGAATCACAGGCTGTTTTTTCTTTCTAAGGGTGTGGGATAAAACGGATCCCTGCATTAATAGCATTTGTACCAAATAGCTAAATTTTTCCTTAAATGACTTTATTCTCAATATTATTATACCGTTTTATTCTATAAGTGGCGATCTCTTTATTAACCACTAGATGGCAGCCAAACCATAATCCTCCGCGGTATATTAAAATAGACTACGCAACTAATGCACAGCATCTACAGAGACACACTGCCTCAGTTCTCGAGCAAATTGAGAAATGTGTCTATAATGTAGAGCCAGAAACGCCTTAGCAAGATGGACACTTCTTTTTATCTGGAGACTCATTCAAAAGGTTATTAACATGAATAATGTATGTATAGTAACTGTTTTGTTTTGCAAGATGGTGGATGCTAGCAAATCTAAATAACACTGATATTTAAAATGTAACTAGCCATATTTCCCGCCAAAATCCAATAATAGTTTATTGCTCTGATGACTAATGACTTAAAGCGATGCTCCATCCAATAATAAAATTCCCTTCATTATTTATCCGCCTCCTGTTGTCCCAGGTAACTTTGTTTCTTCAGATGAAATCAGACTTTGTGTTAATCCTCTCTGTTAATGTGTGTAACGGGGGAAACTTTACCGCTCTTTGTGAAGTTAAAGTTTAAAAAAAACATTCCATGTAAAGTTCCACTTCAGAAGATACTGATTGATTAACTGGGGTTGTGTGGAGTACCGTCAAGTTCACGTGTGTTTTTATTTGATGCTTTCCATTTGGACTCCCATACATTCTGAGATTATTTTTCTAAAAAAAAAATCTTGGCGTTCATCTGAGAAAAGAAACCTCAAACTTTGGCCACTCCTGGTGCATAGGGCTAAGAATTTGGTGCTACGCCCCTGCATAATAGTACCTACCTAAAGTGTACATATTTGAACCTAATAGGTACAAAATTGTACCTTTTGAAAAGGAAAAGCCCCAGTGGCCGCGTTTGTACCTTTATTTCTGAGAGGGTATAATATTTCTTTAATTTTGTTCAAAAGTTGAACAGAATTAATTTAGTTCAAATAGTGTAAGAGGTTTTCTGAATTTGACATTTTACCACTTTTGTAGTAGTTTCAACTTAAATAACTTATGCTATTTTAGTTGTCACCATTGTACCTTTTTCTAAGCACATCTTGGAACAAATGCTTCTTTCTCGAAGCACAATTTTTAGCCAGGGTTGAAAAAAAAAAGTGTATTATTTGGTAATTATACAGCAGACTGTAATCATACAGACAATGTGACTTCAGAAGTTATATCAGTGAAGGTCAGAACAGGCAGTGCTGGTGTGGCGCAAATTGAGTCATTAAAATCCATGTCATAAAAGAGCATCGCGATGACAAAAGTGCGTGTGAGTCATGTTAGACGCCATACTTGTGCCACCTGTCCCATTACTAACAGGAACAACAGCCCCGTCACAGAATCACATTATTGTTTTAACATTAAACCGTTTTCAGTGCCATCTGGAGCACCACCCACTTCATTTAACAAGCCCTATGAACAAATCATCGGATGAAGGTGTTTGCCTCTAATTACAAGTTACAATTATTTGGAGGTTTTCATATCACCCGTCTTTTCACTAGTGAAGCTACAGTCAATTAATCTTGACAGGATCCTAGAAGCTTTTTCATTTACACCATTTTTTAGAAACTGCTTTTATTAGCATCCCATCAACCACTGTAATTGTGTCACATATAAACACAGCTGACATGCACCGACATGCTGAGTTCTTACTGGTGTTACAGTAGACAATAGTAGCCAGCTATGAAGAGAATCATTTTCAGACCGGGAACAATGCCACCAATCAGAGATGGATTTTCTTCCATCAGCCTCCTGGGGCTTTACATATCTGCTTTTAAAAGCAGAGCCACCAAATAACCTGCATGGTGCTTCGCCGGCTTGCAGTGTATAGCTCTGGGCTCTTCCAGATGATCAAGCTCCTCTTATCATGCTCCGGCTCTTTCAGATTCCTTATCAGGAAAGACTTAGGCTATTCGATGCCGGTGCATGACTGACGCATCCATCTCAAACTGAGACAGTGCATGAGATCAGATCCCTTACAAGCACACGCAGTCTACAACAACATAAAAGAAACTGAAACACGGTCTGACCCCCAGCATCCTCGTCATATCGCCATCCCTCCATCCATCCCGGCTTTTCAGGGAGGAAGACTTCCCGTGGGGATGGTCCCAAAACAAAAAGACAAATCTGAGACCTATTAATAAAACAGAACGCTCACATTTCCAGCATACTCACGCTAATCTCAGGCAGCTGTTATCTCTAAGCAGGAAGTACTTTCTGGGCCCACTGACGGGGGGTGCCTACACAATAAACGGGCTGAAAGTGATAAGATAGTTAGTGTTTGAGGGGTGATCTGTCCACTCCAGAATGTTACAGAACCCTGAGGGTCCGGGTCTGGGGGATGTTCATTGCTCGTGGCAGCTCATGTTGGAAATGGAGTCCTACTAACCCAGGACAACAATGATGGCAACCTCTCTATGCGGATCAACGCTTCTCAGCACAGGTGGCTTCAGTGTGTCGGACTGTATACGCAAATTCACGGTGAGATCCTGCTTTAGTGCAAACAGGATGAGAAAATTTTGTATTTATGGAATATATGTTTATTCATTTCTCATATCATTATAGATATATGTCTTATAATAACATGACATCAGCATAATATCAAAACTATATGCAGTTACTTTTAGATTATTGTCATTAAAAAAAACACTACTTTAGGGAGTTTATATGATATTAATATGTTATGCTATATGTTAGATAATATTTCAAACCTCACCTTATATATTAATTTAGGATTCTTGTGGAAAAACATCTTTGTTTGCACATGTGAGCTACTTTTAATTCAAGGGGTTTGTTATTTTGAGGAGGAGGTTTTTGGCTAACTACAAACACGTTCCGGGTTGCCTTTACCTCTCACATGGAGAATATGTGATTACTTTAATTACTTTTTTTTTAATAAGCTTCTTTCTTGAGCTGTTGTTTTATTTGCATGCTCTTTGTCAGTTTTCCTTTTTTGTAGGAAATCATCTCAGCATTGTTTCACAAATTGCTGCACATGTTTTTGACACCAGTGCCCTTTTGGCCTTTTGACAAATTACACATTGTCTGTAACATTTTAAAGATGTTGTACATTAGACAGCACAATCCCGTCTCCTTTCTCAGAACAAAGAGGAAACATGAAAAGGCAATTAGCTTGTGTGGGTGAGTGCAGAAGAAAAACTGTTTATTTCAAGTAAGCATATTTAGTTCGGGCTGTTAAATAGATGACATTTGATTGAATTTTAATTCGTCTTGACACTTTATAGCACTCAGAGCAAGTTTTTCTTGAATGGCCTGAACGGTAATGGGATTTGCATCTAATATACATGCCATCGCCCCAAGTGCTTTTGTCAGAGGGAGAAATGGGATACAGACTCTTCTGCTCTTTTAACCTTTAATGCTAAGGGTCCCTTGCCATGTCAAACATTTATGTGAGGGCACAGAAGGGACTGTAAACTGAGACTACAGTGCAAACATTCCCTTCAGAGAGGGCAAGGCTAAACACCACTATGGTCAACATCATACATCTATTTACTTGACAGAGCTTTTCAATGCCATATCACCTCCATCAGGCTGACGATGTACCACAGGTACAGCAGTTTAACAGCAGACTTGAATTTCTCTTCTCAACGCACATTGTGTACTCAAAAGGTTTGTGTGACATTTTAAATAAATATCAGAGATCAAAGAGGTTTTTAATATATTAAGCAGTGCGACTGTTATGCTTATCGCCTCCAAACAGATATTCTTCCCCAGTGATGTTAGCTATCTTACTGGCCCGAGTCCTGTTGTGGAATGGAAATTGAGTTGCCCGTGTTGTGCCAGCTTGTAATCACGCATCCCCACCAGCACTAAATCGTCAGCATGGAGCCACATTCCTGTGGTTGTCCTGACCCTGGCCTCTATCTTTGTTGCATAATAAGGTTATACTATATTGTGAGTATTGTGTTTTGGCATTCGAACACAGCAAAAAGCTTTTGTAGAAGGATAAAGGCAAAAAGTCCCTGGCTTACACATGGGCCATTGACATTACGGACAGAACATCCACAGAGTTCAAGGTTCCCCCCTCTCTAGAAGCCCCTTCATTAGAGGCATCTTATATATTTGGTACATGTTTTTATCCCAAGCAACTCACGTTGCATTCAAGCTGTATGTTTTATCACTATGGGAATTAAACCTATCTTTTCAATGATATGCTGCCATTTGAGCGGCACTGAGCTTTTAACATGTTAAGTAAATAAACATGATTTTCGAAAAAATCTTACAAATATTTTTTTATTTATCAACTATTTAAAATAATATTTTTAGGTGATAGAAAATAGTGTGAAACGTTACTATAACACTAGCCTCCAGTTTCACAGATAAGGCTTAAGCTAGTCCCAGACTAAATTGCATGTTTGAGCTGTCTCAGATGATCATATCTTGCTCTGACAGATCTTAAATCAGATCTTAAGTCAGTGTCATTGTTCTGTGTTAAGATGCACACTTGTAATTTTTCTTATAAGGCATTTTTGTAATAGTTGCTTAAATATCTTAAATTAAATAATGCCTAGTCCTGGCTTAAGCTAAAAATCAACTAGTAATAAAAATAGGCAGTAGATATTTTATATTTTGTGAATTAATATAATATGTGTGGAAATTTGGATGTTTACTCTTTTAAATGACTTAATTTCCTGTTGTGATGATGTTGTTGTAATGATTCAGCTAATGGAAAGACCCAGGATTAACTGGAGTTGGTTTTTAGATGAGGTGAGAGAGGGACAGTTGTAACATATCACTCATCCTCATACCAGTGTCCACAGAGGTTTATTTTTACTGAAAATGTCAGCCAATGTCACGTCACGTTCCAATGAGGAGAGTGTTATAAGTGATATATAGTTAGCATAGGGTGGGTCTACGTAGTTGTTGAGTCTCAAAGAAAGATGGATGTGGCTGTGTAACAATGAATTTAAAAAGAAAACCTGATGAGGACGTGAAAGAGTGAGATTTCATTTTTCTTTTCTCTACCTAATGACTGGCCATTTACAAAGGTTGTTCCATTCATGCTCACCTGTCAGCAGAATCTACTGAGGAGAATTTAAATGTTTTGGTGACGTCAAGAGACCGCTGGAACTTTGGCAATCATCAAGGCCCCACTAGGTCATATAAAAGGCCTCTCCCATAGTGCGAAGGAGAGCGAGAGAGAAGGGGGGGAGGAAAATAGAAGTGGAGAGATAAGATACCCAATGGAGGTGTTTATTTAAGTGGTGTCATGTCTCTGGCACATACCAACAACGGGGTTTGTCTGAGCTGTCTGTTTCGTGAGAGGCACACAATACCTCAGACAAGCATAGAGAACACGGGGGGAACAGAAATTGGGCGCAGAGCGATCAGTGGGCTTCCTTTTTCATCTACAATGTCTCAGTGCATATGACCGGGGCCAGCCATGAGTAAACAAGCAACTCTGGCCACCTGCATTGCCAAGTTGTATGATGGTGGCAGGTTGGAAAACTCTGGAACTCCATCTGGGACGGTCAAGAAGACGAGTCCGACTCTGCTAGGTAGCCTGAGCAATGTGGAGGTCAAGTTAAACGTCCTGGAAGCAAAGGTGGAACAGATCGAACATACCCAGATGGAGGTCCTTCACAAGCTGAGTTTATTGTGTCAAGGAATGGAGGTGCTAGAAAGGAGCCTTATGCAGCACAAGCAGGGAGCGCAAGAAGCAAACGTGATCAAAAATGGTCAGCGAGAGAGCAACAAACTTCCTTTGCTGACTGAGGTCAGATCGCTTTGCGGTGAAACCGTGGATCTGCTTCATAATCTTAAGCATGAGAACCAGCAGCAGAGAAAGAAGATTGAATGCATGGAAAGTTCTTTGTCCACTTTGGAGAAAGTTTTAGGGTATGTGGGCGATGCTTTCCGAAACTCTAAGATTGTGGAGTTCATCCTCAATGGTGTGGTGCCTTGGAGAAAACAAGGCCCTCTGGATCCTGTGGAGGAAGAGGTCAGTATGTAATATTCAGGTTATCTGAGTTCTCTGTTCCAAACAGAAAAACACAGTGGTTATGTGATTCTCTGCATAACAAATCAGATAATGTAGAACGAGGTGAAATCAGAGCTGTTTATTACCAAGCTGTTTACTACAGCGTGAGTTGTCCCTGAAAATCAGGACAAATTCAAGACAGCCAGCAGGGTGAAATAATACCTAATGGCATATTAACTGTTTCTCTTTAAAGGAGCTCACGAAGAACTGAATATACTCTTTAGAACTCGTTTTTGGTTTATTTATGTTATGTATTTGATTCTTAAGTTGAAATACAGAGTCCATTGTCTTTAGTGTTCTTAAGATGCCAAAATCTATTTTAGAGTATCATGACAGAGTATTATATTAGTTCATGATACTGCATTTAAAATGGTCCAAATACACTAAACTGAACCCCCATTTTTAATTTATAGCAACTTAGTAATAACATCGAATCTAATTCATAATAACCTTTAATGCTACATTCAGCTGTCACTGTTGTTTGTGTATGTTTATATGTATGCTCTATTTTCCTAACCATTGTTTTCTCCACTATTTAATTGGTTGGCTTATCTATTCTTACTGCTGAGCTTGTTATGTTTACAGCCAATCTAACCTTTTACCAAGGTTGCTATTTTATCTATGACGAGGTTGAATGGGCCTCGTGTTTCAAATTCCTAGAGCGGATATGTGACTGAGCTGATGGTGCCTGAGTGTATGTTAACCCAGTTTTGGAATTAGCAAAGCCACAGTTTAAACCCATCACACATATTTTAAGTTAAGTGTATGTGAATTTTCCTCTTACAATGCTCTCAGAACCACTTAGAGAACATATTCCGTTTCTAACTAAAGTGGTTGTACATTGACAGATGCTATATTGTTAATTGTAGACCCCATCTCTTTCATAATTATGAGGTGAAATTGCTTTTGAATCCAAGCAAAATTGTGCAGTAGTTGGCTTACGCTAATGAAGCCTTCCAGACTGTGTATAAAAAGCCGATCTGTTGTCCAACAGTGTAATTATAACAAGCATTTCATGCCTCAAATGCCAAAAAGCACAAAATGGAATGTTTTGTCGTAAATCTCCTCTGAGCTGTGATGAACATGAAATATGTGAAGGGCCATTCTGTAAACAGCTTGACTATTATAATACTGCTTCACCATAATCAGCATAAGCATCATGTATTGTTATAGTTCACACACCCACTTGATGTTTAAAGATCTTATGATGTAATTACTCATAGAAGTATCATCAAATACAAAGTTTGACTACATTTTTTGAAAAGGCTCTGTAAATTATTTTTTTGTTAACTGTATGCTATTACATCTAAAAAATGTATGCGTCTGTTTCAGGAGAAAGCTGAAATACATGTTTGAATCATACTGCATATTGCATAAAACCCAACAAAAGAGTAATATATCTGCATTTGGATCCACAGAAAAACAAACCAGATGACAACAGCATTAAACCAAACAACAGTTTCTGCCACCAGAGCACGCAGAATTCAGTGGAGGTTAAAGAAGTCATTTCAGGTATGAATAAAATATATCTTCAGCAAATGATGCACTGGAAATGTTTTTATTAAATAAACAGTTTGTGAAAAATTATATGCCAGAGCTTTTTCCTGCATGAATTACAGTATTGGAAAACACTGCTGAGACTGAACTCCAGCAGTCAGAGGTCACTGTAGCCACTGACCCCAGCAGCCTATCTATACCTGCTATTGGAGAAAGCAAACCTCTGATACCTGTTAGTACAGGAGAAGGCTCCAAAGCCTTAAGGAAGGCCAAGGAGGCCACAGTGAAAAGCAGAGCACCTGCACAGGTCCAGATATTTGCTCCTGAAATCCAGCTGGAGGAGGAGAATGATGTGCATTATTTACCCAAACAAGAGACAGATATCCCAGCCTCCGCTCCAGCTAATGCTGAATGTGTCACTGTGACAACAACTAAAGTGGAAAAAAATGTGGCTCTTCAGCAAGAGAGGTGAGACATTCCTACAAATTGCTGCCATTTAAGGTTCAAAGCAAATTGCTATAAAATTAGTTTTTTTAAAAGGGATGTTGTCAGTGATATGTTGGATTATCTGAGACTGCAGCAAAAAGTGTCAAAAATGACTATGGGCTGTTATAAGAGAAGACCGAACATTTTCATTGGCCACCTTTGGAGATAATTACACAGCAGCTAATGCCTGTGAGGAGCACTAATGCTCTAATGGACTTTTATTAACACTTCTCATCAACTAAGAACTATATAGAAGATTAGAGACCTCACATTTACAGGGGATTGTCATTAATCCTGCTAAAATGGCCAGAACAATCAACACAGATGCTGAAATATAAAATAATACTTATGAAAAATTTAACATCTGCTCATTTTCAGGGAATAAATGCTCACGATAACATCTCTGCGCAGACCAGAAAATTAATAGGAGGACTTCGACAACAGCACATCTCGTCTTTTGGAAAAAAAAATCCTAAGGCCCAATTGTATAGTCGTGTTTTTCTCATCTGTTGTAAGAGTTTAAAAGGCAGAGTGCTGATAATGCAATTCCAAGAGCTCTGTATTTTAATGTGTTAGCTGTGTATTTTGTACAGAGGCACAAAAGACTGTCTACCTCATATAATAGGCTATGTTGTGCTTGCCAGAATAGCATAATTCATTAGACTAATGGCCAAGGTCTTGAGATTACACTATGCAGCATTATAACTAGTGTCTGAATGCACGTTGCCAGGCATTATGAGTTTTAGGCCATTTAGTTTTATTCAAAACATTCCAATTAAAGACCCTGTGCTGCTGTCGATCACAGTAACCTCTCATGTGCAGCCACATAATATATCATAGACAACAAAGCTAGTATAAAGCCACGTATGTGCCCACTATGCTGCGTTCTTGAGTCCCATTACCTGCGTATTTCTGAATTGATTACACATGTCAAGGTCGTAACTTTATAAAGTGAATGAACAGCAGCCCATCAAATGGTTGTTCTTTGGATTGTTTACAGGGCTCTTGAGCAGGCAGATGCTTCACAGGCTGGTGTGGAGGCTTTGAATGAGCCAATAGTTCCTGAGCAACAAGTGAAGCCAAAGGTTGAAGTTCCTCAGAAACAGGCTGTGGTTTCTCAGGTTGTTGAAGAGGCTTCATTAGAACTGTCAGTTCCTGAAGAGCAGCAGCTAGAGAATGTTGTTCCTCACATACCTCTGCTCTGCATCGACGAGGTCAAGTCCCAAAATATAGAGACAGTGGAGAGTGTAACACCTGTGCCAAAACATGATGAGAGAAAGACAGAATCCAAACCAGCTAACGAGAAAAATGAAAACAAAACTACTGAGAAAATTTTGGAGTCTGAACCAATAAAGAACTGTGCAGCTACAAGTCCACAAACTACAGCTATTGTTGAGGCAGAAAATGCTAAATCGTCACCTCTTAGAAATACTGAATCGCAGCTTCTGATCATTGGTGAGTTCACATTGTGTTGTGATTTATTTCTTGAGGTAAAAGTGATGTGAAAAGAAGTGTTGATAAACCCTCACTAGCTAGGGATGGGGATTGTGACAAATAATGAACCTAGATACTTAATATTAATTATATTTTTAAGCAATAAATAATTGGGAGGAAATGAAATGCAGTTACATGCACTTTAAAAATCTGGTTACAGTCAGACTAAAGCAATTAGTTCAACTTCATCTCATATACACGTTGAATCTGACTACAATTCACCTTTTCAATTGATGAAGACTGTAAAAGCCAATTAACACCAGACAGACAAACGCCAACAACAGCAGACGGCGAATGAGCCCTCGCTAGGGTCCTATTCCCTAGGGTTCAGAGTCCGCCGTTCTCCCGGCTCGCTCCCCAGGCAGCTCAACAAATTTGCGCTTTGTTTTATTACCAGGAAACGTGAACTCTTGAATGTGAATAAAACAAAAGAGGCTGTGGGTGAAGCCTTGGTTGCTGTCATTTAAATGAAAACAAACTTGAACATCTGACAGGGCTAACACACCGATCCAGCAGACTAGTTTGTTGGAGTTTGTTGGTGTTTGTCTGTGCGTTGTGAATTGTGAACCGTTTAGCCTATGCTTATTTGTTTGGATGTCATTGTAATGTATTTTTTGTTTCACATGAGTCACATGAGTAGTTCATCGGGAGTCAGATTTAGTGATCTAGGTTTGTGAGTCACTCTTTTGACTCTGGTAATATGACAATGTGACAAATATGATCAGTTAGGCCTATTTAGAAAGTAATGTGTATTTATAAATCAACTTTCAACCAATCCAGTTCATCACTTGTAACTAAGCAGCTTATAATTTGTCAAACTTCAGTTTGAAAACCAATTGCCAATAGCAGTCTGCATGTCAGTGTTCATCATGTCACAATAATACAGCCTGTATTTGTGTTTGAGGAAGTCTCATAGCATGTTAATATTCATTTTTTAGATGACTGTCCACCTCTTCCAGCCCCGTTTGAGCATCGCATCGTCAGTGCCAAGCAGGTTCCAATGAACGCATATTACGCTGTCAACCCCAATGAGCTGCTAGGCGGGTGAGTCCAAGTGTTAGATTGCTCACCCAAAAATGAATCATGCTTTGCTATTCCAAAACTTTTTGACTTTCTTTCATCTGTCGAACATAAAAGAAGATATTTTGAAGAATGCTAGGAACAAAACTTATCACTGACTTCCATGGATAAAAAACACAGGCATTTGCCAGAATATATTTTTTACATTTCTCAGAATAAGGAAAATCACACAGGTTTAGACTGAAACAACATGAGTGAAATAATAGCTTTCATTTCTGTTTAGAATATATTTAATTTATGTAGTCAGTGAATCACACCGGAGCAGATGAGGGTGTCATAACCTTTCCATTTATACCAAACACACACACATACATAGGTGTATTGGTTTTTATACTGTACAAACCCTGTTTTCTATCACCCTGCACCTAACCTTACCCCTTTACAGAAAACTTTTCTTTAAATTAAAAAAAACAACTTTTGAATTATGGGGACATTCGCAGTGTCCTTATAAATCATCTTCAAAGTGTAATACCTTTATTATACCCATGTCATCATACAAATTTTGTCCATGTAAACCACCAAAAACAGCACAAACACATACAGTGGGGCAAAAAAGTATTTAGTGTTCTCCCAATTTAAAAGATTTAGAAGAGGCCTGTAATTTTCAACATAGGTATAGCTCAACTATGAATCCAGAAAATAATTTTTTTTTTCATTGTAGGATGTTTAAATAATTTTTTTGAAAATTATGGTGGAAAAAATGTCCACAAAATTTCATCTCAATACTTTGTTATATACCCTTTGTTGGCAATGACGGAGGTCAAAGGTTTTTTGTAAGTCTTCACAAGGTTTCCACACACTGTTGCTGGTATTTTGGTCCATTCCTCTATGCAGATCTCCTCTAGACCAATAATGTTTTGGGGCTGTCGCTCAGCGATACAGACTTTCAACACGTTCTAAAGATTTTCTATGGGGTTGAGATCTGGAGACTGGCTAGGCCACTCCAGGACCTTGAAATGCTTCTTGCAAAGCCACACCTTCATTTCCCGGGCGGTTTGTTTGGGATCATTGTCATGCCAAGCTTCATCTTCAATGCCCTTGATGATGGAAGGAGGTTTTTACTCAAAATCTCACAATACATGGCCCCATTCTTTCTTTCGCTTACACAGATCCGTCCTTTTGCAGAAAAACAGTCCCAAAGCATTATGTTTCCCCCCCATGCTTCACAGTAGGTATGGTGTTCTTTGGATGCAACTCAGAATTCTTTCTCCTCCAAACACAACAAGTTGAGTTTTTACCAAAAAGTTATATTTTGGTTTCATCTGACCATATGAGATTCTCCTAATCATCTTTTGGATCATCCAAAAGCTCTCTAGTAAACCTCAGATGGGCCTGGACATGTACTGGCTGAAGCAGGGGGACACGTCTGGTAACACAGGATTTAAGTCCCCGGCGATGCAGTGTGTTACTGATGGTAGTCTTAGTTACTTTGTCCCAGCTCTCTGCAGGTATTCACTAGGTCCTCCCATATGGTTCTGAGATTTTTGCTCATAGTTCTTGGTATTATTTTGACCTCACGTTGTGAGATCTTGCATGGAGCCCCAGATCAAGAGAGACTATGAGTTTTGTATGTCTTCTTTTTACTAGTAATTGCTGCAACAGTTGATTTCTTCACACCAAACTTCCCAGCCTGGTGCAGGTCTAAAATTTTGTTTCTGATGTCCTTTGACAGCTCTTTGGTCTTGGTCATAGTGGAGTTTGGAGTATGACTGTTTGAGGTTGTGGACAGGTGTCTTTTATACTTAAAACGAGTTAAAACAGATGCCATTAATACAGATAACGAGTGGAGGACAGAGGAGCCTCTTAAAGAAGAAGTTATAGGTCTGTGAGAGCCAGAAATCTTGCTTGTTTGTAGGTGACCAAATACTTATTTTACAGAAGAATTTACCAATTAATTCATTAAATGTGACCTACAATGTAACTTTTTTTCTCATTTTGTCTCTCATAGTTGAGCTATATCTATGATGAAAATTTCAGGCCTCTCTAATCTTTTTAAGTGGGGGACTAAATACTTTTTTGCCCCACTGTATATATTTACATTTAGAATTGTTTCTTGGTTATAATTTTAAAAAACTTGTTGAGCGATATGTACACCAAAAGTATGTCTTGATTTTCAAAACAAGGCGTATCTAATATTTGTTTCATGGCACTTTCTGCATATATTGTATTTGCCCGGCTGCATCTGTCATGCTGACAACAGCACAGGAGAGAGGAGTATTAGGTGGAGGGGGTTACTCTTTCTCCAGGACTGGCAGATAAGCATGCGGGCACTGCCCATGGAACATTCAGCACTAGTTGAATGACTGGTACAAGCAGACAAGGGCTCATTTGGTCCTCCTCTCCACCTCTCGCTCCACATATGCCACAAATAAGCACTGGCTTGTTTTTTGACTCATCATCGGCAGAGTTTATTTTGGGCAGGTGTTGAGCAGGTCTGTTTGCATGGAACTTATTTTCAGCCAGCAGCACTCGCCATCTTGACACAAACATGTTATCTCACCCCATGGAGACACCGCAGATAAATACACAGTGAGAGGAAAAACAGCAAATAGCGACAGATAACTTTTACAAAGGTTAGAAATGACTTCCACTGCGCATGAAATAAATTCTCCATTTGTATGTGTGTCGTTGCAGAGGCCGTTTTGGACAGGTACACAAGTGTGCTGAATTGTCGTCAGGTCTTACGCTGGCTGCTAAGAGTATAAAAGTCCGGGGAATGAAAGAGAGGGTGAGTACAAAATATGCATAAACCATTAGCGTATCAAAAATGGGGGGGGTTTCTCCCTCTCTCTTTCTCTCCCCTCCCACTCCAATCTGTCCATCACTCTGTTCCTGTTAGCTTGCTTTATGAGAACATTTCCTTGACAACCACTGACAGTTCTGCACATATGAGCATATGAAAAAACGGGCACACATTCACACATGCTCTTGCACTCTTGCAAATAGCATAATGACACCCATAGTCCCTCAAGGATATGGAAGTGCGTGTTGTTTCTAGGATCTGCATTAAAAAAAGCATGCATCCGTGCAGAAGAGTACATAATATTTACACAGTGCTCCAAACACTGAGCTGTTTTCATGTAATGTGAAATATAAAAATCTTTGCACATGTACTTTCATCTGTACCCAGCATCCTCCAAGCCTCAACAAGTGCATCTAATTACGTTTAATGACAGCTCTTCTGTCATAAGCACTTGCCCTCAGTGCAATGCCATCTCTGCCCTCTCTTCTGTCAGTTGGCGTCATTAGAGAGCAATCAGTGAGGAATGGGCAAGTACAGATCATTTTCAATCTCTCATGCTTTAATTCCTGCCATTTGACACCATGTCAAAAGAGCAAAAGCAGTCACTGCACAATCACATACAGTGTACGCACACTCAGTTTTTCTAAGCATTTGCGAAATGCTCCTTTCTTAGTGACAACATGATGTTCCATTCCTTCTGCATGCAACGTCTGCTCCCAAGCATGCCAGAGAGAGAGGAAGAGTATGAGATAATTGAATGCTTTTCCTGGGTCAGTCCACAGAATAGCGGACAGGAAAAGGCAGGATAACTAGGGCAGCCAATTACAGGATTGGCAACGGCTGTCAAGCCCCCATTTCGGAAACTGTTTAAACGCTTGTTTTTGCAACCCTGTGCAATCACTGTAAATCCACTTCCAGCAATTTAACTGTGCATTTTAAACTCTCAAATAGCTTCTCTTTTACTAATGACCTAATTTTTAACACTGCTGCTATCATGCTTTGTCGAGTATAACAACCCCTTTTCAAAAGCTTAAAATATAGGCTTTAGATAGCTGTTTGAAAAAAAAAAATGCATTGAAGAGAACCATTTATTATATTGCTTTGGCTTTATTATTATATTACTTTTTCCATTCCAGGACGAAGTGAAGAATGAGATTGGAGTAATGAACCAGTTAAACCATGCAAATTTGATTCAGCTGTATGATGCTTTTGAGTCTCGAACTAATCTCACACTCATAATGGAATAGTAAGTAAACCCCAATGTGCTAAAAATGTTCATCGGAATATTAATTTCTTATTTTAAAATAAAGAGGTTTTGCAAAAAAATAATAAAAATACTATACTGTATATAGGCTAGTAAATATTGTTCTAAGTATTAGTTCTAATTTGGCTTTGGACAGCATTCATCAGACCTCATTTGCAAAGCAAATTTTTTGTCTCCTGGCCTGGTCCTCACATTCTGTCGCAAGAACATAGAGCTCCCACACATGCCACTTTACACAGCCATGATGGTGTGTCATCTTCCTGCCTCCTTCACAGATTTAATTCACATTTTTCGTATTGAATTGGCAAACAAAAGCTTTAAATTGAATTGTGTTTGTCAATATTAATATTTGTTATTGACATAATTAAAAACTATGATGGCTTTTGGGAGATGATATTTTTATATTAAAATGTATCACTAGAATGTACAAGCCTTAAAATAAAATAAATCAATACCTGCACCTACATTGCTTAAGCCACTTAATGTCAGTATGCATGTCCAAATAGACTGAACTAAAAGAGAGGAGTTAATTTGTCATGGTTCATTTTAAAATATCTTTCCATGGTTTGTTATTTCAGTGTGGAGGGTGGTGAATTGTTTGAACGTATCATTGATGAGAGTTACCACCTGACGGAGCTGGATGCCATCGTGTTTACAAGGCAGATTTGTGAAGGGGTTCAGTACCTCCACCAGCAGTACATTCTTCATTTAGATCTTAAGGTAAACCCTACAGCACTGAATGTTATAATGTGATACGGATGGGATTAGTAGTGCATAGTGTCGGCTGTCTCTATGGAAAAATGCCCCAGTGAATCACCCATGTGTGTCAACATTAGCAGTCTGACTGTCGTACATTTTAATTAGCATACTGCCGTGGGACTTTGCCTTGCGTTGCTGTTAACATGTTGTTTATAGCAATATTAAATAAATATCATATGCATTGCCAATCTACATATATTGCTTATGTCCTCTTGAGAACAAGGATACTAATGATAAGGATAAATCAATAAATATAGGATAAATAAAAATCATTCTAAATTTAAATGCAGCAGTAGAGTCCACCCCTGAACTATAATGACAATAGTAAACTAATAATAATAAATTCCCAGCTGATGAATGATAAAAACAGTGCCAGTCAATTAGAAAACATCCTGCTTTTGAAGGGCATTTAAAGCAGGCAGATGATAAAACTGTAGCTACACGTAGAGTAAAGAGGACGATGATGGAAATTGTTGTGGAAATGAATAAGGTTAGCAGGCTAGCAGTGTTGGGGGTAACGCATTACACTAGTTTTGTAGTAATATTACTTTTTTCAAGTAAGTAGCAAAGTAACGCATTACTTTTTTAATTTTAGAGTAATATAACTGAGTTACTTTGTTTTCTTATTTATTCTCCTGACATGTTGGGAGAAATCAGAAATACAGAGGGATTGTGCGCAGTGTGTGAATGCAGTGTAGTTCTAGACTGAATGTGATTTGGATTTAGTGATTTAATGTTCATCAAAATTAATTAAAATAAACTCAGAATATGAAGCAAACCTGCAATAATTAAATTACAAAAATGCATCTAATCTCATTTTATTAACGAATTTCTTTGCAAAAATGACTGTGCTTCATTGTTGTTGTTTTTTGCTGAAGCGTATTGAACTTTCTTTTGTATTCTACTTTACAGATGTGAATTTTTCTTCAGCCTGAGGTTTATTCGTGACACTTTTTGGTGTGCTTTTACATTTGCTATATCTTATATTAAAAACAAACACTCAAGCTCTGCCCATATTTAAAAAGTAACGCAAAAGTAACGTAATGTATTACCTTCTATAAAAGTAACTAAGTAACGTAATTAGTTTTTTAAGGGAATAACGCAATATTGTAATGCATTACTTTAGTAACTTTCCCCAACACTGGTTACTAGTTATCATTCATTGTGTGAACAATATTTAAGTCATGCTCAGATGTGACTGCCCCTTAATGACAATGCGTTTGAATTCTAGATTTAATTTGCAGAGCTGTGCAGACACTGATTACATGTAATCAGGATAAAAAAGTACCTCTCAAGCAATTAGACCACTTGTGGAACAAATAATTATGCAATTACTAAATAGTGTTACCAAACTCCACATCCAGTGACCTTCAGTAATAGCTGAATCTAATGTAATGTTTAATGCATTTTATGATGTTGATATCACAAAATGTCATATATATATTTTTTTTTTTTATATGTCAATATGGTATGTTAATGGTAAGTTAAAAAACAAGATCTAAAAAGTTGTCTAAATGCACTGCCTAAAATGATCAACCTACATTATGTTACTGACTTCTCACCATCTGTAATGGATTTGTTAGAAATCTTCCCAGCTTTGTGAAAAGTGTTATTTGTATTGCTATTGTTTTTGTATTCATTATTAGTTTTCTTTTTTTTTTCTTCAATATAGCCAGAAAATATCTTATGTGTGAACAGCACAGGGAATCAGATCAAGATCATTGACTTTGGACTCGCCCGAAAGTAAGTAAGCAGACCAAATTAAACTAAAAAATACTTACATGACTTTTTAAATATATTTTTAAGTGTACAAATGAAGCATATTTCCCAGCCTTGGATAATTATTTCCCTAATTTCACACTTAAAGTGTTATAATGATGCGTTTGTAGCTGACATCAAGTCTTCTGATTCACACCACTGTACTGACACACTGCACATGGTCACCATGACTACAGTCACTCACATTCCTTCACGATGGTTCTTTTTTGACATCATGTTTACTTTAAGCTCCAAGGTTCGAAAACAGAATACCAATCAAAGTCCTTACAATGTCATTCAAATGTATTGTTTAACTGTCATTAACTTGCAAAACCTTTCACTTTGCATAACTTATGAATTTTCATGTGTGAGCAAGACGCTGCTGTGGGATCTGTGATTTACATTTTTCCATTTAGCAGACACTTTTATCCAAAATGTCTCAGAATCGAGAAACACTACAACAAAAGCTAGGCATGCTACAGAGATAGCAACAGAAGAAACGGCACAATACGGAGTGCCAGAATTGCTCAGAGAAGTACAAAAGAAAAGAGTTAGGAGAGACTCTGTGGAACAACAGAAAGAGAAAATTAAAGCTTTTATAAAGTAAGTACAGTGTGAGTCAAGTTCTCACAGGGGAGTTGTGTGTTTGCTGAAAGTATAGAGGGAAGATCGTTCTACCTCTGAGGTGCAGAAAATGTGAAGGTTTGGGGAAAGTGGTTTTGAGCCTTTTTGTGGGGTCGCCATGGGATTCCACTCGCAAACTTTCCTCGGGTTTCTGAAAGAAACACAAATTTGCAGATGTGAGTGGAGGTAGAGAAGACAGGGCCGCTGACTGTACTTACACAAACATTGTGCGTTGAACTTACGTGCGCTGCAGCTGCGGTCATTTCAGGTTAGGCATATAAGCAGGCTCAGATATGAACGGTCTGTTTTTGTTTTTTAAGGGGGCAAAAATGCTAAATTGGGTCATGTTTTTAATTTGGTCAGTACATTGTAATGTTTAAAATACTTCCTGGTTCCTGTCTGACCAGGTGTTATTATCGCTAAGGTTTGTTGTTTGAGTTTGGATTCTTTTTTTTTTCTTCTCATGGGTATCATATGAAGTCTAAAAACAAATCTGCCAAATGTGTCTGTTCCTCTCCTACCCAGGTATAGACCCAGAGAGAAGCTGAAGGTCAACTTTGGAACACCAGAGTTTCTGGCACCAGAGGTTGTCAACTATGACTTTGTGTCATTTCCTACAGACATGTGGAGTGTCGGCGTCATCACATACATGCTGTGAGTACACAACTAGAAGCAGTAAAGCAGATCTATTAATGCAGCATTTCTTATTTCAGAATTAATTTCCAACATTTAATAGAACCTTAGAATAGTCATTAAAGAGTCAGAATTGATATTTATAAAATATGTACATGTGCATTAATGATGTATGCATTATAGGGGGAAAAATTTTACCCTTTCTTCCTACACTGAATTGCACAGTGGCATAGACTCCTGAGTGAAATATCAGTGAGATCAAAAGCCAAATGCAAATGTGACGCCCATGAAAGCTTTTCGAGGGCTCATCTAAGAGCATTGAATAGAGCCCTGATAAAAGGGCACCAGTTTCATACAGCTCAGAAAGCTTGTACCAACCCTGCTGCTATGAAAAAAAAAAACAGTACACAAGCAAGCAAGCGTGCAAACATAGCATCCCATCTTGGGTCCTCTGCCCCCATCACTCTACTCTCCGTGAGCAGTGCTGGCCATAAATGACCCTCTTCTCTAGCCAACAGAATAGCAGCCCAGCCTCAATGATTGAATTAATACTAATTACCTGACAGCTGTTTGTGGAGATTTAGAAGGGCTTGCCCATCCAAAGAATATGTGCTTCACCTACTTCACACTTCTCAGAGAACTGAACACGCAACGAGACTTAAGTGTTCAGTGTATTCATTTAATTATAGCTTTTTATTTGAAGTAGACACAAACACATAATCATGTTAGTGGTCAGTCATACTACTATAATTGTTTTTTGCATGCATACATAATTCATTTGGTATCAGCATAGCTAAGTATTTAGTAATCTAGGTTAATGTTCATTTATAAATATTGCTAATTGTTAGTTCATGTTTATTCATTACAAATAAAATATTTATTTCTAAAATTATTTACTTGCTAATTGTTAACTAATTTAACCTTAAGTGTCAATATTTATTCATTAAAGAGTAATTTCACCCAAAAATGAAAATCCTGTCATTAATTGTTGTAGACATTTGTTTTGGGGTTTATTTATGTGTCAATCAAGGGAATGGCGATATTTGATCCAATCGGAGCACTTCGAGTTAAATCGAGTTAAAAAATCGAAAACAAATCCATAAAGATGACTAAAGGTGCATCAGAGGAGATGGCGAGTCAGGAAATGTATCTTTGTGACACAGACTAAGAAAACACTAAATAATTTAAATATCTTCTTACTATTTTCCTCGGACATATTCCTGGTAATTAGGCTACTTTTGCTGATGCTGTGACAAGCTTTAGTCTATTGCACTCTCTGTAGTTATTTTGTTGAAAGTAACATAAAAGTAGTACAGGAGTCATGTAACGCATTACAATTTTAAATCAATATTATTGTAATGTAAGGAATTACTTTAAAATATCAGCAACAATATATAATTTAATTTATATAATAAATATAATACATAATGTATTACAGTTTGGAAGTAACTTGCACAACACTGTATATATAAACCAACCATCATTTCAGTTATATTGCTGTCTATGGAGGATCAGATGGCTCTCTGAGTTTTTCTTGTTTGTATTTTTTTTTTTTATGTATGCACATTAATTACACTATTTTTTGTATTATATTACCTTTGCATCAAATTACAAAGGAAAAGTTTACGCTAATGTGAGGGTGTTTTTAATGCAGCGTCTATGGGAGGGACGGTCATTTTGACATCATTCGAATGGAAATGCAAAAAATATATTTGTGGTTCACTTCCAGTCACGGTTCTTCAAGTTTACCCAACTATGATGACTTCCGCTGCAGAGAAACGCAGAAATGTGAAAAGGGTCCATAATAAAATATATAAAATATAATAAAATAAGTAGATCAGCATGTTACAAAGCAGAGGTATTAGTGCACCTTTTTCATGTCATACTTTGATAAGCTTAAAACTAAAGATGAATAGATTTCTGGGTTATTCACTCCCTTTATGATTTCTTTTTTTTTTCAGTCTGAGTGGCCTTTCTCCATTCATGGGTGACAACGACACAGAAACAATGAATAACATTCTGCACGCCAACTGGGACTTTGATGCTGAGGCATTTGAGAATGTGTCAGAAGAAGCCAAAGACTTCATTTCCAGCCTTCTTGTTTCCGCCAAATGGTATTCATCCATAAATCATTATTCCACTAATGCAAGACCTGAAGTACAGAATATACCACAAGTTATGCTTTCTGTCACACGTGCTTCAGTATTAGCTTGTCTTCTGTTATTTTCCCCCCCTTTTGGCCACCTGTCTAATGGCTTTAAGAGTGTCATTTTTTTCTTCCATCTCTCAGTCCTTGCCCCACTTTGACCTGCTCAGGTTCCCTTAATGCATCCTGACATCAAAACCGAAACCTCTCTAAATGCAGTGCAGTACACCAAGAAATGGCACAAATGAAATGTAATTGGCCGGTGACGTAACACCCGGGTGCGTTTTAGAGTGTTTGGAGCTCACCCTTGTGTTACTCTGTCTTTGCTAACCTCTCCCACACAAGGGCTGTACTGCTCAGCTGGCATGAGATAATAACAGGCTGGAACAGTAGGTGGCCATGAGAGGGCACATTGTCTTTTGCCCACTATCTTACCACGGCCTGTGCAGTAAAAGTGATGGTTAACGATCCAGTGCGCTTTGACAAGGTGCATTTAGACGCAGCATGACACCCACCCTGGCCTTCCTCCCTTCTCTTTATCTGTGGTGACAATGTTGTCTAATGACCTCATCACAGCCCCCCACACTAGCTCTGTGATTCATATCGCCCATGTACATTCATGCTTTCAGCCAATGAATACTAAGAGATTATTGGCATGATGGCAATGCAGTATAATCAGCTGGATTACGTCTTCCCTACTAGTTAAAATACGCTTCAGGAGTAGACATATCTTTCAGTCACTTTCTGGAAACAATCTAATCCTCTCGCTCCAATAAAAACCTCTGTTAGAGACTTTCCTATTATCTACGTACACTTGCAGTCCAGCCACTCGATCGAGGGGACGTTTTAGAAATTATGTGTGCAAGACTGTCCCAGGTCTGAGGAATGCCAAAGCTCAGTGCGCCATTGCCAATACTGCTTTAGGGAGGTATTTGAAGCTAAGTGTATCCCATTATTCAGCATGATTAGAAACCAACATGCTCCAAAATTAAGGGAGTTTTGAGGAAAATATGTAAGATAAATACATCCGATTTAATTTGTTATTCAAAAATGAAGTATTGCACATTTTATTGGTGCAGAGATAAGTAAGCTATGTGTATTTTTTAAAGTGCAACAGCTTGTTATCACTTTATAAGAAGAACCAGCTTTCTATCAACTTGAACACTTGGGCCAAATACTGTAAATGCTACTAAGATGCAGTGTGAAGCAGGTATAGATAGCCGAAAGCTGTCTCATTTTAAAGGTTGGTGTTCTGTCGATTTGTGTTACCCTGTCAGATTTCACTACCTCCCTTTAAAACCGTAGGTAGTACAATTTAACAACTGCAAATGCTACCTGTCAAATTATGGTTCATTAACATCTACACCTACCACAACCCTAAACCTACCCTTTCAGTAATGCAATGTGTTATTAAGTGTTAATCGCAGCTAGAAGGGATACAGCTACAGCCAGAAACCAACAATAAATACATTTTTTTACCTATTAAATAATTTTATTAGCGTCTACACCTACATGAACACAACCTTTACATGAATGTTGTGACACTTGTTAGCCTTATACGGCATTGACAATGTCTCATTTAAGACTCAGTACTACATTTCAGCAATTCACACCTCACAAGGAATAGTATATTTTATTGTTAGGCTATAACGTTTCTAAAATAAGACATCCTCTATGATGAGACAGCCAAACATGTTAAAAGACATTTTAATCAAAACACTAAATATACATAATATGATATAGTGCTGTCAAATGATTAATCTTGATTAATCACATCCAAAATAAAAGTCTTTATTTACATAATATATGTGTTTATGCTGTGTTTATTTATTATGTTTATATTAAAACAGACACGTACAGTATATATTTAGAAAGTATTTACATGTAAATGGATTTAGATATTTATTTTCTTATATTTGATATTACATCTAAATATATTTAATATATAAACATATTTTCATTAAATATATACATGCATGTGTTTGTATTTAAATAAATATACACAGTACATACAAATATATTATATAAAGAAATGTTTTTATTTTGATGCGATTAATCATGATTAATCCGCTGACAGCGCTAATGTGTAATTAAGTGACACAGAAAAGATTTTAAGATTTTAAAGAGCTGTTTATAGCACCGGATGTTTTTGAGATCTTAATGTGTGTTTCTGTGTGGTCTCTATGGTAGCAGCCGTATGAGCGCATCAGGGTGCATGAAGCATAGCTGGCTAAATAACCTGGAGGACAAGGCCAAGATGTACAAAGTTCGGCTAAAGTCTCAGATGAGGCTTCAGCGTTACCTCACAGCTCATCGTCACTGGAAGGTACACATTTAGAACATACTAATTCTTTGTACCACATTTACCAGCATAACATATGATCCTGTTCTTCTGATAACTTTGTTTTTACAGAAACATTTCTATGCGGTTGCTGCAGCAAACAGGTTGAAGAGGTTTCAGCAGAGCAGATCAGTCAGTACTCCGAATTAGCAATTAACCTGGAGGAGAGTGTCAGCAGCTTGAGAGGACCTCACAACATTATGTCACACACTGAAAACAAATGGACAAATGTCTGAAGATTTGAAAGGGCTTTATAGAAAGTATTTAATATGTTTTTTGCTTTGTTTATAGCCAGTGTAAAAGCAACGTGTTAAAATGCTTCACATTTTCTTAATATACTTTGTTTGGAGCACCATTGCATTTAATTTACACTTCATCATGCTTTCACACCAGGAGTGTACGGCATGGATTGCAGGGTGTGCTTTTGAGCCACATGAAAAAGCTTTTGTCCCTTCTATGAAGGCATTTTTCTTGGGCGCTACTGCCTTATATTAGTATTTAAGTATTGTTTTAATTCTTATGGTTCAGAATTCAGTAAAAAAAAAACGCATAGCATGAAGATGTGATGTATAGAAACACTGTATTTTAACCTTTTTTTAGACTATTGTTTAGAATTGGAAACTAAATAAGAGACTCAGCTGGCATGGTATGTTTTTGTTTTACAAAATTTGCATTTAAAACCTTTTCACTGGTTGTTCTGGAATATTTGAATGTTAATATTGTGCTTTCTAAGAATTTATTGCATTGTGTTTGCACACATTCATATGGTAATAGCATAACCACAAATAAATGCACAAAGGTGGTGCTGTGCTTTGCATGGCAACTGGCATTTGAGTACACACAAATTAGCAGAGAATTATTAATGGCCGTCCTGTTTTCCATTTCTATCTTAGTTCACTTACCCCCAGTTTCACGGACAAAGCTTAAGCTAGTCCCAGACTAAATTGCATGTTTGAGCTGTCTGAATATCTTGCTCTGACAGATCTTAAAACATGTCAGTGTCATTGTTCTGTGTTAAGATGCACACCTGTAATATTAGTTTATAAGGCATTTTCATAAAAGTTGCTTAAATATGCTACTTTAACTAATGCCTAGTCCTGGCTCAAGCCCCATTTGAGAAACCGGGAAATAATTTACTATAGAAATCAATTTTCAGGGTAATAGATTGTCACAAATTGCCTGAAGGGAATTGGTGTTTAATCAACACATTAAAAAAAAGAGAGAAACAGAAATAAACATAAAATACACATTTTATTCATAATAAAATCAAACTAAACAAAGCATTTCTTATTGAAACAAATGGATAAAACCTATCCAGATCATCTTGAATGCAATATAATCCTGTATGGTTTTACCACTGAAGTCGTGTTACCAGATATAATCATACAAATCATGATGGACTAAACACCACAATTAAAACTTAACAAAATAAAAGAAACAGGATAAAAACATGCATTTTGAAAACACCACCTAAATAAGGAACTCTACAATTAAGGAAACCTTCACAATATATTACATGTCATAAAGTAGTAACCATATTTGCACCAAGAAATGGAAAAGAAACTAAAGGATAATAAAAAAAAGTGCCTTAATCCCTTTGGAAATGTCCATATGTGAAAGAAACCAGAAGGGGGCAGACAACTTCTCTTGGTAACACAGCATTAAATCCTCAATACTCAAAGTAAGGTCCTGTTGTCATTATGCAGAACCAGAATTAAATTTGAAACATAAAATCGTACAGAGTTCAAGAATCTACTGCCTTTGCTTTTAATGCATTTTCAAGGATTTTTCTTTTCCACTCTTCATAATTTTGAGTCTCTTCCTCCTCCGTCTTCTCAACCCGCTCTCGCTTAGGAGACGTTGAAAGCTTTTCATCTGGAAAAAGCCAAAAAGACAATTACTTTAATCTTCAAACATATATTCTATTATTAAATATTACCTTTAGAAATATTTCTTAAGTCTTTTTACTGAAAGAATAAGAATAAAAATATTTCAGATTTCATCCACTGTAACAGTGGGGTCACTTATGGGTCGAAAAATTTGGGAGTATTATTTACTGTGGTAACCAAATAACTTTCTTACCATCCTCTTCGGTTTCTAGCATTTCAGTGATGGTCTTCTGCCTCTTTTGAACAGCTTTGCTTGGTTTCTCTATAGATGAAGCCTCATCTGAGGGTGCAGGGAGATTTCAGAGTGAATCGGTTTGCTTAATACAGTATCACAACTGCAATAACTACTTGAGAAGAAACATGCTGCTCTTTGATGGTGAACTACACGAAAAATATATATACACATTGTCTAATTGTGATATGTCTGTAGCCATGGTAACCAGTCAAATGTGTTTCTTCATGAGAGATCTCTTTGAAGTAATATTTCTTTAATGGGAAACATTTTTTTGTGCACCTTCAATTACAACATCTTTGCAAAACATGAAAGTCAGAGCAAGATCTCCAAACAAAGATGCCTTTATGCACTTTAATTAGGCAATGTGTAATTTTTCAAAAAGCTTTTGTTTGAAGGAGTCACACTCACTGCAGATCTCCTGTCCGAATTTCTGAAACTGTGCGCACAGCCGGTCAAAGACGCCCTTCTTAGCTCCAGATGAAGAGGCTAATTTCCTGTCAGTTCTGATTTTCATGCACCTTCAAACAGGAAGGACAGAACCAATTTATTTTTCCATCTTCATTAACTGAATGGAAACCAGGTGCAGTTTAGATTTTGTTGACATGCATGAAGTCTCTTAACCCATGTTTGAGCTTGAATTATTACTGGAGCCGTTTGGTTGGATTACAGCAGTCCAGCACATGCTCAGTATGTTTAGATTTGGGTGGTCTTCTAACATTACCACCGTTACGAAAGACATTTCTCTTGTAAGCACTCTCGCTAATATACAGATTACCCATCTGTAAGTGTGGACTGGAACACTTGAGTCTAAACTGAACAACTATGTGACAGCCAATCCAAGACCTGACATTGCCAAATATTCTCACAGCATCATGTCGAAGTACTTTGCGCTGTGAAGAGCTTAATGAGGATTAAGAGACCATTGAGCTCCAAAATTATTACTTGATAAATCCTCCACCATCAAGTATTTCTGAACCAGTCTTCATTTGAGTCAATGAAAATTAGAGCAATACTCACTTGCACGCTGCATATAGAGCTGCTGTGGTAAAGAGAGGCTTTGACAGGTCAAGATCTTGTTGCTGAGCAGCAGGCAAACTGGTCTCATACCTTGAACAAAGACATGTTCAATCATGTCAAAAAATAAGTCATTCAATTAATATCGACTGCACTGATGCAATGTGAAGACTCACCTATGAAGGATCTGAGAGGCCACTTTAACCGCTTCCAAACACCCATACTGCACTGCAAGATCTCGAAGACCTAGGTTTGACTGTAGGCCCAGCATGCACTCCATAGCCTTCAGATTACTGGAGTAAACCTTTGGACTCAGCCCAGACAGTTTGATGGCATACTCCTATGTCGCAGAAAAATGAGAGAATATTTATTTGAATAATTACTACAAGAAAATGTGTATACATGTTTATGTTGTACAAAATATTGCGTAAAACATTCAAAGGTTATTGTGTGAAAATTCTCAAGTTCCCACCACAACAAACATTTTGTGATACGAGGAAGAGAGACTATTCCTATTAACTGCCAACCAGGGCCAGTTGATCAAAAAGGTTTAGTCTGGATCAGAATGATCCGGATTTGGAAATATCATGTTTTCAGGATCAGATTTTTCAGGTCATCTTACTTTCTGTGCAGTTTGTTTAAAGGCAAAATTGGATTTGATGACTCTGATCCAGATGTACACTACTACAATATGTACATTACTAGCACTTTACAGGACATAGTGATGGGGAAAGGGCAGAAAAAAAATACTAATACATTCTAGTTTTAGAGTGCATTTACTAATAGTTACTATTTCTAATTGCAAAAAAAACCCCACTTTAAATTAAATATAATGTTTCTGTTTGATTTGGGGATATGTTCAATGTTGCACTTTTTGGACCAGTTTTAATTAATTATTTTTTTTTACATTTATTTAATGAAATCCACCCCAACGTTTGATACAAAATAATATTTTTATGGGGATTAAAATTATCCCAAACTGACTACAGCGCTTTGAACGCCACAAACAAAGGATTTAATCCAGATCAAAATCCAGACTGGATCTTGGATTCCAATTCAAATTCAGAATTATTTCCCCCCACATTCAAGGTCCAACGCCATGGCTAAAATCAGTTCAGATTCATTTAAAACAACTGACCACAGGCTGTAATTCTGCTTATTTGATGGCAAAAAAAAAAAAAAGTTTCTTTATTATGTTTGTATTTAAATACATCACTAAAAAATTATCTTTTGCAATGTAATAGACCTTTCATTTATAAAATAATATATTTTTATTCAATAAAGAATTTGAGATGAGACTGAAATGACAGTTTTGCCACCACTGGACAGTGTTAGGAGATAATAGTCAATAGGCAAACACATTAGTCAGAGAGCTAATAACATTTACTGGGTTTAACAGTTATAGAAAACTCGCACATATTAATATTTCAATCACATTACAATGACATTACAAAATACATAAATGTGTGTGCATGTAGCCTACATAAGCTACACATGACAACAGTGTGGAAACTGGATCTTGCCTTGTCTAGAGGAAATTTCATTGAAATCGCTGCCAACTCGAGACAAATAATGGCTTTGCTGGTGGCTGTTACAGAACTCAGTCCAACACATTTCACTTGGGATAATCGCATGTATTCCTCTGCCTGACTGAAAACAAATGACAAGAATTAGTTGTGTTGTTACACTGACAAGTTTACTTGAAGAACTGTCTCTCTCGCTGTAGCACATACCTCAATACTTTAACAGCCGTTATCCCAATCTTCGAAGCAAGCTTCCGAAATAAATCTTTATCCATTTCTAAACTTGTTTGGATCTTCTCAGTAACAGCGACACAATGGAATCTTCTCAGCACATTTAGCACAGACAGGCAGATTTCGCGCGAAAACGAACACGTGTCACATCCCAAATAAACGTTCGGGCCTGCCATTGGCGGACCAGTAAATGGGCGTGGTCAAGACCGTCCGCGTAAAATACATGTAAACCTTAACTACTTATGTATTCCTCAAAAGATACTATATAGGCCAAGCGAAAGTGTACAACGTTTATTGTTGGTTAATTATTTTTTCTCCTTTTTTCCTTTTTTAAATTCAATTGTTTGACAAATAGGATGATATAATGACACAACCCAGCCCATTATTTTTATTGTAAATCAATTATTTTGAGTTCTTAATGTAGTTTCTATAGCGATTTCAAGTTTAATATCCCAGCTCTCAGGGCTTGTTGTGCTGCTCGTCATGAGGCGGAACAGCCGCGGCGCAGTCACATGACACGACACACTCACAGGGGGTCATCCAGTGTTTCTTCTAACACACCTAATAATCATGGTAAGATATAAGCGGTCGCCGTATGCAGAGACTGTGTGCTGGATGCTTTATATGCGCCGTTAAGTTGATTAGAGCAGTGATGGTGTCAGAGGGGCACTGAGATCTCTCGACGGACTGGTTTGCGTTTGTGAAGGTAGCCGTTAGCATTAGCGTTTGAGATGCAGAGGCCTAAGTACACTTAATTATTCTCGTTTATTTCTTCTGTCTTGGTTTTTTCAAAAAGCTGTTTAACATCTGGCTTGTAGGTGTAATAAACTTTTAGCCGTTATGATTTGCTGTCATTACAATCCACGACTTTTGTGCAAAATGAGCTAATTGAACTGCTAATCCTGCTAGCGTTAGCCATGTTATTTCTTCATATGTATGTGTTAACGTCGGTAGATTTGTTTATTGTTATCATGCAT
This sequence comes from Enteromius thamalakanensis, assembly GCA_032357475.1. Classification (NCBI taxonomy): domain Eukaryota; kingdom Metazoa; phylum Chordata; class Actinopteri; order Cypriniformes; family Cyprinidae; genus Enteromius; species Enteromius thamalakanensis. The sequence continues at coordinate 18,513,004 of JAUCMT010000134.1, read as the reverse complement.
CTACGATACGTTTAAATGCAGCTCGTTGTTTAACGTTATATGTGCATTTCGTGTATTTAAATAACTTAATGGCCTCGTTTTTAGTATGCATAACATAAGCGGTGATTGGTCACGGGTTCATTCATTCAGTTTAAGGCAGCCCTTAATTTATGTTTACCGCTTGTTGTAACATTTTTTAAATTGCTATTCTAGTGTAACTGTCTGACACTGAGGAGGGGTCGTTTGTGTTTGGGTGATTACAAATTGTCATTACGTCTGTCACCCCTCAGGCCTGCAGAGCGCTGACACTTAAATAATTGAGCAATTATTCTGTTTCATTGATAAACACGTGATTACACGCATTTATTAGCCACATCATCAGAATCATTTATTATGACTGTAATATTTTTAGAAGGACCAATGGCATAAAGCTCTGGTAATGTCACATGACTTCCTAGCGGCCTTGTACATTTGTTTTTCATGTTTCAAAGTTTACAAAAATTATCAACATTTTTGACATTATGGCAGCATACACTGATTTCTGAAGAATCATGTGACACTGAAGACTGGATGGACAGTCATTTTTGCCTTTGTGTGTAATATATATATATATATATATATATAATTAGTGTTTAAGGCGCTGGGGTATATTGTATATATGTAACAGCCCAAAATACATTGTATGGGTCAAAATGATCAATTTTCCCTATTGGGCAAAAAATTGTACATTAATTAAAGTATACTGTAAATATATTAAAACGTAACTTTTGATGAGTAATATACATGGTGAAGAACTTCATTTGGATACTTTTAACAGTGATTTTTCTTAGTATTTTACATTTTAAATGCATTTATCTCAGACAAATGTAATCCTATCCTGACAAATGTGCATCAGTAGAAAGCTTATCTATTTAGCTTTCATATAATGTGTGAATCTCTATTTCAAAAACTGACACAGGACTAGTTTTATGGTTCAACGTCGCAAATGGTGATGAAAGCCAAAATAAAAAATAACTCTGAGTAACCCAAAGTAAGATAAATTACAGGAGTGGGAAAAGACTTGATGACAGTATCATTATTTTTTATTTAGGCCTGTTTGTAACATTTGATGATTTTTAGCTATTCTTGTTTGTATGTTTACAATGGTTCTTTTGAATCTTTGTGTAAGGCACCATATGATTTAATTCCAGAGATGTAGGCCTTGTAATGTGGCTTCACGAGAAAGGGTATACATTTACAGTGGTCAAAGACTTTGCATGCATCTAAAAAAATTAAGTCTAAAAAAGCAAATGAGAAGAAGTATATTTTAATAGTTACAGGCATGCAAAGTCTTTTTTTTATCCTCATTTTTGACCTAGTTTTAATTTTGTATATAATGCAAATGGGACCGGTCAACTGATTTAGAAATTTTTTTTAACTGTAAATTGGACCCAAATATCACTGGACATTGTCATTTTGACCACCTTCTACCTAGTGCATTACTCTGCCTCTGTTTTTGCCTTTATTCTTTCTTTTTCACTAATGCATTTCTTTCACGAGGGGAAAAAGATCATTACAATTTTAGCCGGGGACCTCTGGTTGAGTTAATATCAAATGCTTCTGGAGAAATGGCTGCTTAAATTCGCTGAAATTTTAATGACATTTTAAAATACATTAAAAAAGAAAAGTTATTTTTTAAATTGTGAAATTTTTCCCAAAATTGGACTTATTCCACTTGAACATTAAAAGAGTTTTAGTGACCTAAAACGTTTGTTTCTCTTAATCTCAGATATCTATCGATTTAAATGAGTAAGCTTAAAAGAATTACATTTGTTACAAATGTAGATGCTCTAAAATGTAATGCCTTAGCTGATACAGGTTCTGAATTGTATAAGAAGATTTCTTAAGGAAAAAATGCTTTAAACTATACAAGGAATGCTCTGTTCAATTTGGTTCATCAGAGCAGGGTTGCATGATATATTGCATGCGATAGTCATGCGGAGCTTCAAAATGAATTTTGTTGTGAAAAAATATATAGGATTTGAAAGCTGAGAGCCTGAGACATTGTTTCTTTTCAGAAGTAACCAGACTGAAAGCCATTTGTGATTAATATATATATATAATATATTAATTAGGGCTGTCAAATGATTACAATTTTTAATCAAATTAATCAGGATTTTCAGTGGATTAATCATGATTAATCACTATTTGCAACGACACCTGAATCCT
>JAUCMT010000134.1:18491648-18510717 GCA_032357475.1 Enteromius thamalakanensis | reverse complement strand
TACTCCGAGGTAATTGTTGTCCCACTTTCCGGACAAATAATTCGTCACACCGCGCATGCGTTAAATGCGTTAAAAAATTTACGCAATTAATGACAAAAATTAATTACCGCCGTTTACGCGTTATTTTTGACAGCCCTAATATTAATATATAATTTGCAAAGCAGCTTTACACCAAAGTAAGGTTTTACAGTACATGTATCATGAAAAGCGCTATACAAATAAATTTGAATTGGCTTTTCATTAATAATCAGCCATGATCATTGACGGTTTTTAAATATGGTTTGGAATGGTGATGTTGAAATTACTTCTAGTTTTTACAGACATGAAAGTTGTAGTTTGATGTTTGACTGTAGCTGTTTATTTCAGCCTACCACACAGCAGTCGCCTCAGGATGAGCAGGAGAAGCTCTTGGATGAAGCTGTGCAGGCAGTCAAGGTTCAGTCATTTCAAATGAAACGCTGTTTGGTGAGTTCAGTACATGCACTTTACTTTTAACTATATTTTCTTTACATTGCTGCGTAAAAGCTGCACCCTTACTCTGTTTATGAACATTTACGTCCTTCATCCAGGACAAGAACAAGTTGATGGATGCTCTGAAACATGCCTCAAATATGTTGGGGGAGTTGAGGACTTCTATGCTTTCCCCCAAGAGCTACTACGAACTGTGTATGTGTTTCACATCGGCACTTTAAGAATTTTCTGGAGTGTTGAAGATCTTTGTACTGTGCTGGCATTTTCTTTCAGCAGCTGCTATACATGTCATCTGTAGAGCTTTTATTTGATATGCTGTATTTTTGTTGTAGACATGGCCATCTCAGATGAGCTGCATTACTTGGAGGTCTATTTGACAGATGAGTTTGCCAAAGGCCGCAAGGTTGCAGACCTCTATGAGCTTGTTCAGTATGCAGGAAACATCATCCCTAGACTGTGAGTATCTGTAGGAATCTCCACAAAGACTAGAAATGTGATAAGACATTTTCAAGATTTTGCCATTTTTAGTTAAATTGGCCAGCATTGTGACTTTAACATAAAATTGGCAATAGAGCGGTCTGCATCCATTTGGTGATCTTGTTTCACTTGTTTCACAATTTCACGAGTGTCCTTGCACTCACGGTTCAAGTATTTCTCCTGCAGATTATTTTTCTCCCCTGTTCTCTCTTTTTTGCACTTGCTCTCTTTTAGCTAGTCTAGTCGTACCATCAGCTGTTTATCAGTGCCTGCACGCGTTGACTTTGCAGCAAATACTTTATCTATAATCTTAGCTCTCTTCATTCATTCCATTACGCAGAATCAATTTCCATTTAGAGTGAACAACAAACATGCCTTGGGCAACTTTTGCATTCTTTTTTTGAAAGCACACAATGCTGAAAGGTTTACTTGGGATACTGATTCATTCAGTTTAAAAGAAGGAAAAATTATTCTTAATGCTATAGTATTGCAATATGTTGCTCATCATCATAACATGGTTTCCAAAAGGTGTAAAGTATTGTTTTATCAACTGAAATTTTATATCTCTGGCCTAATAGCTCTGATGTGGATTTGTGATAATAAAAGGTTACTACTGGAATGCAGCCACACTTTAACATTGAAAATGTACAATACTAAATACTAAATATTGAATATATTTACTTGCAAGATTTAAATCCTCTAGTTTTTATTAACTTCACGTCAGGCTGTTTAGTTTCTATAGCCATAGGTTTACAAATGCTCTTCAATCAATCATCAATCCACAGAGATGTTGGAAATTATACTCATTTGAAAATTGTACCATAGTATTCCCAAATGCATGTTAAACTTACAGGTTACGCAAACATATAGTTCGCTGTATTCACAGTGAACTAAGCTGCTTACCATATGCATTTTACTGTGAAGCAGACAGCAGACTTCTTTAATTACAATACAGACTGTGGTGTTTGCTGTTGGAGAAAAGAAAGTGAGAAATGAAGCTGGTATATTATGGTAGATTTACTAACAAGTCCTCTTTTGGCAGTAAAAACAACTGCCAGGATTTACTAAAGACATGCAGTGAAAAAACAGGTAGACAAAGTTATATTTGCGGCTCACCTTATAGCATTATCCATATGTAGGACTGTTCCTTACAAACAGTGCAAATAATGCAGTTTGTTTTGCTGTGGTTTGCGGTAGTAACTTTAATGGGTTTTGTGTCATTATTTCATGCCTCAAAAAGTCACGTCTTAATCGATTTTGGGCTCGACATGACTGCAATACTTGCTCATTTGTTCTGTTATTGATTTGCTTTGGTCATTATGGGAATAGAAGCTGGTTGTGTTTGTGTTCTTAAATTTGAACTTTCTACTCCCATCTGTGCTTTTGTGGGATTAACTGCAGCCTCATGCTAGTCTGCCTTGTTTAGTGAATCTGACCCAGTGGGTGCTAAAACAGTTTCACTTTTGTAATTTGTCTTATACATAGAGAGATTTGTAAATTAGTATCAAATGAATTTAAGCAGTGTGGATTGGGAGGGGGAAAATGAGAGGAGAGTGAGAGCACAGTTGGAAAGATTTTAGTTTTTTCTTCTTATTTTTTCCCTGCTCCTGTTTAATGAGGAAGTGTGTGCTGCAACAGATTGATGGAGTGCGTCTGTTTGGAAAAAAAGTAAAGCAAAAACAAGCAGTGCTTAAGAAAAGCAAGAGAATAAGTATAACCATCAGCAGTGTTTCTACCACTTTACAACTGCGTTTTCATTAGGGGTGTAACAGTTTGCAAAAATCACAGTTTGGTTTCGATACGACACAGTGGTGTGACGATACGGTTTTCGAATTTCTTGGATTTTTTTTTTTTTTTTTCACATTTTTATTTATTAAATGTAAAAGTATCTTGGTTTTTTTTCTTTTACTTTGAACAGCAATTGAGCTATATTTGACATATCTTCTGGGGTTTCTTCTTTATAACCAAAACCAAATGCTCCTTTATTAACGAAAAATGAAATGTAATATTGTAGTAGTTATAAACTAATAGATAGAAAAGAACAATTTTATTTTTAAGTGGAACTCTGTTTCAATCAACTCTGTTTTAATCAAGGTTTAAACCTTAGAATTTCTAAGGTTTTTTTTTTAAGTTCAGAAAGATGAGTGTCCACATTTTCTTCAGACAGCACAGATCGTGTCTTCAACAAATGGGCCACTGTTGTGCTTCAGCTAAAGAAGATCTTTCTGTTCTTTGCTAGGAGGGCTCGATAACATTTAGCATTTTCTTAAAACCCGTGGCTATAAATGTACCAATCGCTGTGACTGGTCGATTGTTTTGCCCTGTTCGACTCTGTTGGAAATGTCTACCTGAATGCTGCGGGGATTGTTTGTAATGTGCAGTGTTTCTAGTTTTCGTCTCTTTGGGGGTGGGAGGGGCAGTCAGCACGTCGACTTTCAGTAAACCTGGGATGGGGAGAGCTTTTAGCTTTTCTCTGACACCTCCAACCCATTGTAAGCCACCATATAGACATTACAGCCTACCACACCATGTCTATACAAATCTGCGTGACCTGGGACAGAATGTCTTTAACAAACAGAAGGCCTCTGCCAAAATGTGTTTTTAAGACCCCACTGATTCTGAACTACACAACCCAGAATCCAAAGCAGGCACCAGAAGGCACCCAGCATTTGCCACATTGCAAGGCCCTTTTACAGAAAGCCACTAGACAGAGGAGGACCAGGTTCCAGTCCAACCACTTTCGGCCATGGAAAAGGCCTGCGAACCCCACGGTATGTCTAACCGCAGTGCACTACAACATCTTCCTCTACGACCCCGTCACACAGGTACCAAGTTGAGCACCTGCAGCACAGGCTCTAGGACCCGCACCTTGCAACAACTTACATTAGCACAGCACAACACCTGACAGCATCCACCATGACACAAAAACCACTCCTGGAGGCAACTAACAACCCGAGAGCCACCCCTGTTCCCCAGCCATGAGTGGCAGGTGTGTCTCTGATTGTTCTGCAACTTCAACATTGTTCGAAACGGTGGAATTATGTAGCATTTGAAACCAATCAGGCGCAAACTATTTGTTACATTTAATAGCGCTTTACCCATCCCAAGGGGTAACTCAAACTGTGACTATGAGGATATGTGGACTCTTCCCCTGAAAGGCAGCTAACACCTCAAGAAGACAAAACAGGCCTCTGATTCCATGGCAACCGACTGATAACACCGGTTTATTGCTTGAAGGAACGTAAACAAAGCAACTCTGTCTAGTTCTCCCTTTTGAAAAGACAATCGACTTTTCCCTAAATTCATTCACAGGAAAACTTTCTTTGAGTGAACACATATCCTTCAGGTCATTGTGTATATTGTCTTGTGTATGGTACACTGTTTTATGCATGTTTATGATAGATCACTAGCAAATATTACCTCCTAATATCAACACATTTAGTGTTTTGTATCTAAGGACTAGTTTTCAGATGATCTAATCGAGAGTGTATGTTATATGTTGATATCTTTGCAACATTCAGTGTTTTAATTATCCCTTCTAAGTTGTATATCAACCTCCAATCCAGTGCCTATGCAAATGACCATGCTTAGAAACAAAGAGTCATAAAAGTTGCCTTTAAAGGATCAACACACTATTGGCTCTTTGACCCACAAGAGATGTGACCTCAACATGTTTCAAAAGGCCACACGGCGGTGACCAACCTTGCTTTTTCTGAATGCTGGACCCCCACCATCTCTCTCGCAAATGCATCAGGTGGGCCTAGATGCTGCGCAGTCTGCAGTCTTGTGAGACACTAAGATGAGGATTTAACTTTACGGCAACATCTAAGTTCTGAGCCGGACCTTTTGCGGTCTTGATTTTTCATTTACCCAAGATCCACAGATCACGACAGATCTCTCTCCCAGCTCTTCTTTCATCTCCCAATCACCAGAGTTTTAACTTGCATGAATGTTCGCTGAACGAACAGACTAATTGATGGTAATTCTGCTACAGTTACTACTGGCAGCTGATATAAACAATTGCAATTAATCTTATTAATTAGTAACTTAATAAAGTAAATAAAGTAATTTGTTTATGTACATTTCCCTTAATGAGCTAATATGCTACACTCTTTTGAGCTTGACTTGTAATAATTGGCAGAAGTTATAGAATGGTTGTCCTCTGGGGCGGCACAAGGCACCCCACTCACATGCAGTGAAATGCACACTCCAGATCTCTGACTCAACTGCAGTGCTTTCATGGCATTGTTGCCGCTATCATTTCTGCCCACGCCTCTCATTGAAGGAATTGTGATCTAGTGGATAACTTATTTCTGACCAGCTCATAGTGCTTCTGTGCACCATTGAATCAGTCTCTCTTAAATTAAGGTATCTTAATATGCTAGAAGCCGATTTCCTTCAAGTTCAGCTGTAAATGGATGAATAACAATAACACAGACAACCTAAAATGTCTGAAAAGTTTTGTGGGGGGTCTTGAATTCATTGATGAAAGGACTGGAGACTCTTTATTTAAGATGGATGCACGCTGCTAGGTTAATTTGGCCCTGAGGTAAAGGCATAGAGTCGAATGTATATAAATTAAATGCCATCAGTAGCATTTTGTCAGTGTAATTCAGAGCTTGTTTTTGTTGACTGGGCATTAGAATCAGTAATCAACTTCTGAACATGTGCCATTTTATGGTATGTGCTTCTGATTCAGTGTTTGTTCTGCTTTGGATTAAGACTTTGGATTAAGACCAGGGTAGCATTGTAGCTCATTCAAGGGCTTTTTTAAGGTTTGCATGCAATTTTACAGCTGTGGGGATAATCAAACGTCTTACTAATCTGTCCTGGGTTTAATATGCAGTGTTGGAGAGGCATTTATCCTGGTGAATCAATTCATTGTAAATGATCTGGAAAGTCACCATCATGCTACCTAAATAGTGCAGCCTTTGCGATTCAGCAATGGAAATCCTGATTACTTTTACTTAGGTCTGTTCATGCGAATGAAAAGGTTACATGTTAAATAAATATTAGTCAGTATGAAGTAATTTATGGAAAAATTAACTACATTTTTACGGGATTTTTTTATTTTATTTGGTGTTTTGATTGTTTCTAACACACCTTGTAAAATATTGTGCCTTGATAATGGCTTAATCATCCATTTGAACCATTTTAGAATATTGAAAGTCATCAAAAGGAAATGCTAAAAATATTATTGGGATTTTAAAAAGCACTCCCAGCCCTAATCACCACTCATTCAACTATTCTGAATGTAATGATGTGCTACTACTATTTTCTTAAAAACTAATTCTGAAATATTATAAACTTACTACATCCAAATGGTAATTCATCTACACAAGAAATTAAAAGGCCAAAGTGTAGCTAAATGAACTACTCAGATCCTCTGAAATCAGTCAGGCTTTGGAAATAGAAAGTGCCTGTTACTGAGGAATGTGCATCTTACAGATGTCCTTTTTTTTTTTAGAATATTAAATGCTGCGTACTGCAACACTCATCTTCTAGGGTTCAAGCTTTATGACTACATCCATAATTTCATTATGAGGCTCAGTGATATTTGCTTTGAAGTTCTCTGATCTGATTTCAAGTAGTTTAGTTATCTGGTGCCTTTGTTTTTTGCACTTGTTTCTGGTCGTAGAGTCATTGCTCATTAACTTTTGTCTTGTTGGCTTCTCAGGTACCTGTTGATAACTGTTGGAGTGGTGTACGTTCGCTCTTTCCCCCAGTCCCGCAAAGACATACTAAAGGACCTGGTGGAAATGTGCCGTGGTGTGCAGCATCCACTCCGGGGCTTGTTCCTCAGGAACTACCTGCTGCAGTGTACGCGCAACATCCTGCCTGATGATGGAGAGCAGGCTGAGTACGACACTCCATATCTAATGGCTGTGATTGCACCTCAAGTAGCTCAAAAGTGTTGTGACTCACACTAAGCAATTTAAATGATGCCGCAGCATAATCCTGTGTGTTGAAATACAATTTTAATCATTTCTGGAAAAGGCCTATTTTGCCACGTCCAGAGCTTAGACGGCTTTTGACAAAATGAATCACTACAAAATCTGATGATCTGCAAAGGTTTGAACAATTACCATTGTTCTGTCCTATTTGATTTAGGGAAGAGATGACCGGAGACATCAATGACTCCATTGACTTTGTACTGCTGAATTTTGCCGAGATGAATAAACTGTGGGTGCGCATGCAGCATCAGGGGCACAGTAGGGACAGAGAAAAGAGAGAGAAGGAGAGACAAGAGCTGCGCATCCTCGTAGGGACCAATCTGGTCCGACTGAGCCAGCTGGAAGGCGTCAATGTGGAAAAGTACAAACAGGTGCGTTTGAAACTGTTTTGGTTTCTGTGCTCCAGAGAAGATAAACGATCTTACTCCAAAGCCCTGTTAAAGGTTTAAAAGGGTGCATTGAAATTAGATTTTACCTTGATTACCTGTTTATTTATGGGAACCTCAAGCTAGCACTTAGCATAAATCACTGGGTAAAAGAGCCATTGATGGAACGACAACCGTTTAAGAGGTTACGGCATCTTTTGATAGTCCTTTGAAAGCTGTTTGTCCAAGCGCTTCATGTTCACGTTCATGAATTAACAATGTGACAGACTCAATATGTTCTCATTAGGTTTTTAAATTCAAGCACCCATACATATGCATGTAACTTTGCCCCGCAGGGTTTAGCTTTTCTGATCTACTTATGCTTTTTTATCTAGAGGTAAATGAACATATTCAGTTTGATATGGCAAGTCAAAATTCTATAATTCATGCTTCTAGCAAATAGCTTAGAGACTGGCGTAGCTTGGTCATGTTTGTTTTAAAGTACAAACAGGCAGTTGAAAAAATGATCAAATATGACAGTAAAGACATTTCTAATGTTACAGAAAATTTCTATTCATAAAAGAGCCCTTAAAACATGTTTCACAGTTTCCACAAAAATGTTATGCAGTTTAATTGTTTTTAACAATGCCACACCAAAATCAGAAAGTTTAAAATAATTTCTCAAGGATAATGTGACACTGAAGACTGAAGTAGCGGCTGATGAGAATTAATCAGAAGTAAATTACATTTTAAAAAACATTACAATAGAAAACAGTTATTTTAGTAAGTATTTCACTAGTATTGATATTTTTGGTTATAAAAAAATAAATCCTTCGTGACCGGAAAAACAAAACTGTAGTGTATAGTATAATCCGCAGAGTATAGAGGTTTTAAGGCTGCAATTACTGCAGGGAGAAAATTATAGAATTGTGCTGTGATTTGCAGTTTTCTTGTTTGCAAAAAGATTTGGCAGCGCTAACGAGGCATGTGGTAAATATGTGTTGACTCCCCACAGATCGTGTTGTCTGGGGTCTTGGAGCAGGTGGTGAACTGTAGAGACTCTCTAGCACAGGAATACCTCATGGAGTGCATCATACAGGTACAGAAATACCCCAGCAGCACTCATCATCCTGTTGTACTTGACTGTAGGAGTCTGTCTTTTAACATGCTGTCCTTTTTTAACAGCTGTTTTCAGTAGTAGCTGTGGGCATGTTATGGTTAATGCCCTCCTAATTTTTTTTTTCTTCAGGTCTTTCCGGATGAGTTTCACCTGCAGACTTTGAATCCGTTCCTTCGCTCTTGTGCCGAGCTGCATCAAAACGTGAACGTCAAGAACATCATCATTGCTCTTATTGACAGGTGGCTTGTTGTTCCAATTTAGCTCAGACAGAGATCTGTTGTTTACGACTGTATCTTCTTCTTTTTTTTTTTTTTTTTTGATGGTGATATAATGTGTGGTGATGTTCACACCTCATTGAACCATGTCATTGTTGCCCAGTACATGTATTTACTATAGTGATAGCAATAAATGATGCATAATTACAAGTAACTAACCCTAAACCAAACCCATTTTACTAACACTAACCATGTTGAAAGTACTTTTGGGGCCTCTGTATATTGAGTTGTCTTTTATTTTGGTCTCAACCAACAGATTGGCCTTGTTTGCTCATAGAGAAGATGGACCTGGAATCCCTGCTGAAATCAAGCTATTCGATATTTTCTCACAGCAAGTGGCAACTGTCATACAGGTATACAATTGTGCTGTGCATATTGAAATATGAAGAAAGTTCGTAGAACTGCTAACTCAAATTTCAGTGTTTAATGTTGGGATTCATTTATGTTTTTTGTCAGTCTCGTCAGGACATGCCGTCTGAAGATGTCGTTTCGCTTCAAGTGTCTCTCATTAATCTGGCCATGAAGTGCTATCCTGATCGTGTGGACTATGTGGATAAAGTGTTGGAAAGTACTGTGGAGATTTTCAACAAACTCAACCTTGAGCAGTGAGTATTAATTACGATGTTTTTCTCACACCATTCAGCAGATCAGCACATGGTCAAAGCAACACCTACTCTCTTTTAGCACTGCTTGCGTGCTGCTAAAAGATCCTTTGGCTTTTCTTTGCTGGAGGAACTGAGTGCCTAATTTCTGTATTTATGGCCTCAATTTTGTGTAAAGTAACTGTTACTTGAGATCATTCCTTTAATAATTACGTAATGTCTCAAATTAGTATACTGATCCTAATCTGTTTTTGAGCTGTTGCATTTCTGTTCATAGTTACTGCGTCGGTGGTTATAAATGAAAATATATTTAAAGAAACGAGACCAACTGAAAGTATTTATTTTGTTTTTATTTCTTAATCTGTTTTTTTTTTTTTATCTCTTACAAAACCCAAGACTGCACACCTAAAGCTTAAACGTTTGACATAACAAAGTTTGAATAGGGTCTGTGCATTGTTTCATATGGAAGCCAATTTTCGCCACTCAAAAAATTCTGACTTTATTTTGCAATTGAGACCTTTTTCTCACAATTGTGAGTTTGCATCTCACTATTTTGCCTTTTTTAATGCTGTTCTGACTTTTTTTTCTGCTTAGAATTGTGAAAGAAACTTGCATTTGTGATATATCAACTCCAATTTAGAGGAACAAAAAAAAAATATGCTATGAGTTTAAGCATGCAGAAAAGTCAAAATTGTGAGATGAAAGTTGTGATATTTTTTTTATTAAGTGGTGGAAATGGGCTTCTGTGATTTCAGACAGAAATAATTACAGTTTAATTTTAGGGTTCCTCAAATTAGATTTTCTACAAATTTTTTTCTAAAAAAATAGTAATCAAGAAATCTTGATCAAACAAACTGATACTACATAAATGTCCCTATAAAAAATGTCCTTCCTGGGCTGTCTTTGTTTGTATTTTCATCTTTTTCTTATGCGTTAAAAATAAATGTGATTGTTTCTTTGCTGACGTACGAAATCTTCCCAGACACCTAGCAATTTTGAGGGCGTATGGAATCCTACGTAGACATGATGACTCATTGTTTGCAATCTCAGTGAGTGACTGATCACAGACCAGTCGTGCTAAGGGTTGATATTTGTGACTAGCTGCCACTTCAGCACACATCTGTGTTATGCTGTGGTAATGAATTTTGGCGTGAAACCTCAAACCTTCCCATTTAAAACAACTGAAAGTTTTTTTTATTGCTGGATTTGATTTGATTTTTTTTTTTATGGATGAATTGTTTTAAAAAGTGTAGCCTAAATTCAGCACATGGATATACAAAACCATCTTAAAATACATTAGGTCACAGTAGTAAGGTCACCCATTACAACATCAGTGTAAAAGCTTCTATTTGTGACTTTTTGATTTCTTTTATGTCTTTTTGTGCAGCATTGCCACCAGCAGCGCAGTGTCTAAGGAGCTAACCAGGCTGCTAAAGATCCCCGTGGACACATACAATAACATCCTCACAGTGCTCCAGCTCAAGCATTTTCCACCTCTCTTTGAGTACTTTGATTATGAGTCACGTAAAAGCATGAGTTGCTATGTGCTGAGCAACATTCTGGACTACAACACCACCATAGTGGCCCAAGATCAGGTTAATATCACATACACTATTAAATGATCAGGCTTGTAATGTTTTTGTATGTTTCAAATGAAATTCAAGTAAGAGGTACTAGAAAGTTGGTGAGTCTTGTAAATGTTTCTATTTTTATTTCATTACATTACAATACAAAAGTTTGGGATCTATAAGATTTTTTTTTTTTTTTTTTAATTTTTAAATGCATGTCCACTAAATCTGCATTTATTTAATACAAATACAGTAATGTTGTAAAGCGTTATTAAATTAAAACAACTCTTTTAAAAAATATAACATACATGTAACAGTAAAGCTGAATTTTTAGCAAACATTCATCCAGTATTTATTGTCTCTAATATTAAGATTTGAATTATTGATTATTGATTAAGATTATAATTAGTTGAAGCAGTTGAGCTGCTTTTTGTAGAAATCCTGATGCATGGGTTTCTTTGATTAAAATTTATTTTTAAAAGAACAGGAATTTTTTTTTTATAATTGAAAATCTTTTGTCAGATTTTAAATGCCTTTACAGTCACTTTTAATTAATTTAATTTATCCTTGCTTAGTAAAAGTATTAATATTGTGGAAAATAATTACTATTTTTCTCACCCCAATGAGATTCTCATCTAAGTCGGCTCTTTTGGGGTCCTTTCATTAATTTCAGATCCCTTATATAGGCAATAGAGCTTTGTCTTGCATTTGTGATGTGCAAAAACCATTTTTTTGCACATCACAAATGCAAAACAAAGCTCTATTGCTTGCTACTTTTTCATCCTGACTTTACGTTACCAGCTTGCCCACAACCAAACCTCAAACCTTTGTGGTGTAGACCATTTAATAGAGAAGCTACACACACACCTAATTTTTATCTCATAAAATGAAATGCTTTAGTTCTTTATTTGAATTGATGATAGATTACATACTATACCAACATACTATACTTCACCAACATACTATACTACATACTATGCTTCACCAACAAAAATATTTACTTTTGAGTAGTTGTGGTCAATAATACAAGGACCATGTGTTATCAGATGTCATCTAAGATGAAGTTGTAATTTTAGTCCAGTTTAAGCAGAACTACAGAACATTCACTAACATTCTAACACCATTGTATTTCCTTTTTTAATATATGAATATGCAACCTCTATTTGAGTCATTTGCTGTAATAGCAAGTGACTGATGGGTTCAGGTGGCCTACTGTCGGTTTCCTCCTTTCTTATTACACTGCATGCCTTGGCTTTAGAGCACTGCAGTTTGCTTTTGGCTTTAAATGGTGTTTCACACAAGCCCAGGGTTTTTTTTGTTTTTTAAAGGTGCATTGTTAATTCTCCCTAAAATCTGTGACTTCTAAAGGAAATGTCAGGTGTGACTCAGACAAGTCTAGCCATCGCACCGAGAGAGGAATGTATTGATATTCCTGTGTCACAGAAGGTTGGAGCTCCTCAGGCCTTTTCTAAAGACTGTACCAAAAAAGCCCCATCTGTACTTTCACCCACTCACTTTATAAGCAGCTGAAAAGAGAGCACTGAATGCACAAGTGCAGCGGTGAACTATTTGAAGCCATTCAAATCTGTTTGCTGTAGAGCACAAAATTGCAAAAATAATGTATGAGGCCAAGATACAACTGAATTATTCAGCCTCTTTAAAAAAAAAAGTTGTACTATTTCAGCAGGAGTAACATGTTTACATGACATTTTAAAAAGACGCATTATTTCTTCATTGTGACTAAAATCAGACTTTTAAAGTGCACTAAGTGTTTGCACTTTACAGGGTCAGTATGAGAGAAAGTATTTTTAAAATGGAAAAAACATGCCTGCCCCATAATACATCTAGTCATATTAATATGTAATCGCTCTCTCCCAAGTCACTGCCTTATTTTAGGGCCATTGAATAGCCTTCAGTGTCTTGACTATTTGCGCCCTACATTTTAGGCATAATCTCACGGCTCTTTCCTTACAGGTTGATGCGATCCTGAACCTGGTGTCTACACTGATCCAGGACCAGCCTGATCAGCCTGCTGAGGATCCTGACCCGGAGGACTTTGCAGAGGAACAGAGTCTAGTGGGCCGTTTTATTCATCTGCTGCATTCAGATGACCCTGACCAGCAGTATCTGGTATGCGTTCTTTGCTCTCTTACCCTCTCCTTTCATCATATAACAGAGCAAAGCATTGTTAGCCTCCACTCAAAGAAGTCTATAAAAAAATGCACTGCTGTTGCGTGCTCCTTATTTGCGGGGAAAGCACAACATGTTTCTTTGATCGTTTAGCCAGCACTGGATCCTAAGGAGAACTAATCCTCTTGATGGAACATCATAAACAAATGACTGGCAATGTCATGATTGTTTGACATCAATCAGAACTGCTCTAATTAGCTCCCAGTAAAAGTTTTTTATTCCGCATTCAATCAGTTGATGAGGTCATCATGCTGCTAAATGAATTATTCAAATCCATTCGTCTACTCTTTCTTTCGTGCCTCCCACAGATTTTAAACACTGCCAGGAAACACTTTGGCGCTGGGGGGAACCAGAGAATTCGACACACTCTTCCCCCACTGGTCTTCGCTGCTTATCAACTGGCCTTCCGTTACAAAGAGAACTCCTCCTCGGTATGTCCCACATTCATCCACACAACATCCTACTCTGCCATGTCATTACCTAAAACAAAGCGTGCTCTTCTATTTACGTAGCAACCTTTAGAGGCACCGCTAACTAAAATGGAGCATCATGAAAGATTTGAAATGCTTTAGGCAGCAGCTCTGTTGGTGGATGCATGCATTTGCAATAGCATCCCAGTAGAGGAGTTTTCTAAGTGTTTATGCCCAGGGCACCCAAATATGATGATGCCCAATATAATGGTAGCTGTTCTCTTAAATAAAAATGCATTTGCACTGTGTGAGAACAGTAATAAGTTCTTTATTATTTGATGTATAAATAGATTAATTTCGGTGACATTTTTGTGGGTGGGGCCTGTCTGTTTGCAAAAAGGAGCATAATTAAAATTAATCTTAAAAAAAAAAAAAAATCACATTTCCAAGACTATATCCCACAGTTCTGATTCTCATCATTCCCTCAGAATCATATTTATTTTTATGGTTTACATCCCACCTATCTTTTATCCCTCAGAATTGACAAACTCCCAACTGTTGTTAAATCGAGTTACGTATAAAATGGCATTTGTAAGAACAAAAATCTGAATTGTGAGATAAATGTTATGGTTTTAAATAGTAGGCCTATTTTATGTTTTAACTGTAGGGCTTATACAATATTTTTGAATATTATGATAATCAGTTTAAATTATATATATATATATATATATAATGTATGATGTATGATATATATATATATATATATATATAAAATAAGCATTCCTTCTTAGAATTCTTAGTAAACCCTTTAAAGGTTTTCATTTGGCAACCATAGGAAAGAAATTGATGTATACCTTTCCTGCTGGAGCCTCATCTGCCGTTTTTTCACACTTATGAAATGCACTCGCATAAGAATCACAGTTTATAATAGAAGAGATTTTTTCACATGTATGTCAATCTTTCTCTTCCACAGGATGATAAATGGGAAAAGAAATGTCAGAAGATTTTCTCATTCGCTCATCAGACCATCAGTGCTCTGATCAAAGCAGAGCTGGCGGAGTTACCCCTGAGGCTCTTCCTCCAGGGCGCTCTGGCAGCTGGAGAGATCGGCTTTGAGAACCACGAAACTGTTGCCTACGAGTTCATGTCCCAGGTAGAGAAGATTTTGATTAAATGCCTGATAGGTCACTTTCAAGATGAGTAACATGTTTGGATCCTTTATCCTTGCCTCTCGTGTTCATTACTTTTCACAATGATACAGTAATAGCTTGAGAACAAGACTAGATCAGAAGAATATTGCACTGACTCACTCTCATGCCCAACACTTTTTTCTGAAATGCCTTTTTTTTTTTTCTACTACTACTTTTTTTTTTGCAGGCCTTCTCCCTGTATGAAGATGAGATCAGCGACTCGAAGGCTCAGCTGGCTGCCATTACGCTGATCATTGGCACATTTGAGCGTACGCGGTGCTTCAGCGAAGAGAACCACGAGCCCCTGCGTACCCAGTGTGCCTTGGCTGCCTCCAAACTGCTGAAGAAGCCCGACCAGTGTCGTGCCGTCAGCATTTGTGCCCACCTTTTCTGGTCAGGACGCAACACTGACAAGAGTGGAGAAGAGGTAGGTCTTCCACAGTTTAAAATAAAATCTAAAAGTAGTTGTTCCTTTGTGGCTGTGAATTAGACTGACCTTAAGTTGTAATTGGATTGCAGGTTATGTAAGTTTCATTGAATAGTCTTGAACAAAGATTTGACCTTACAGTGAAATGGCACATAATGCTCATGCTGGGGTTTTTTTCAGGTGTGCCATGTTTATGTTCAGGAGTTATTCATAACCTGTTAGATCTGGGTCAGTCAGAATAATCTGAATGTCTTTATTTTTGGCAGTGGGTGTCAATTAAAAAATTTCAAGCGTCATTCTGTGGGATCTTAGTTATTGAGGGTGTTTAAGCAGAGAAAATGCTATTTCAAATATTAAAATGAGTTTCAGTTGAATCGGATATTCGGGCATTTGCTGTCATTTCGGAGGCTTATAGCTTTTCTGTATTTTTTTTTATTTTTTATTTTTTTCTCAAAATGCTGTGGGTGGAAGATGTTCTTATGAGTCATTTGTATTGAGGTGAGAATTAAGGTTAAATTGCTCACAACAATAAATTAATCTTCCAGTGATTTCAGTGAAACTTGGTGATTCAACTGCATTTTGTGTAGGTTGTACACAGTTAGATCAGAATGTGACTGTTCACTGCTTCTTCATGACCTCTCATATACAAGTGTGAAGTTTTGAGTCTCTGGCTCCGTTCACACTGCTCCATTTACTAAGCACGCTTTCAAAATGCAAGTGAATCTCCTGAAAATGAAGGTTGTCAGTTCAGTTATAGAAGATTGTTACTCGTGTTAACAACCGAGTTCTGTGTGTGAATGTTACCTGTAAACACCAAAGCATCAAGCCCAGTTTTTCAATTTGAGAACATGCCACAAGAACAAGCCCAATTGACAGTGGCAAGCAACGAGCCAACGAGGTCATAGTGCTGTTTAGATGGACTGAGGATCGTTAGGTCCAGTAAAATCTGCTATTTCTGATCCAGTTCGTTTGCTGGCTTCCTTCGCTGATGCCCGCCAACTGGCAACCCAGGGTGTAGAACTAGTGGGATAATTGGCAGTGGACGGGATCTTGCAGGCCAAAATATAAACAGAAACACTGTCCCGGAACGGATATTTATATATACACTATAATGGCTATAGCCCTGTTTCCTGAGAAGACAATTTTTCCAAATATTTCAGCATGTTTTCTAAATCTCTGAAAACATTGTAGTCATTTTGTGCTTCAGTACAGTACATATTACATATTGTTCTTTTTAAACCGATCGTGTTTCTCATGTCTTAGATGTTATTTGTGTATGGTTGTGAATAAAACGTATCTGCAGCAGTTGTAAGTCCTATTACGAGCTATTAATTTATCCTGTTCTGCTAGTTTTCTCTGTAAAGGGATCTGCTGTGCTCATAGCACACAAACGTCCATTACATTATAATAGACATTCTTGGATTCAGTCCTAATGATTTTCTGCGAGTTGATTCCTGCTGATACATGGCGAGCTCCTGCAGTGCACCAGTGTGGCGTTTTGCAGTGCCTAGCTGTGGCTGTGGAAGCCATGTGTTCATCTTTCTGTTTGATATTTATCCGCTTCTAAAGAGTGCTGCGGGTTGTCAGGTTTGGTTTCATCACTCCAGAAGCTTTTTCAGACACACTCATTTTGTTTAGACCGGCGTTCACTACAATCACTCTGTGAGGTATGTTTAAAATTGAGACATTAAACGGTTACAGAGGGAAAATTCAGCATGAGTTCTCAGCACGGTCAAAACAAAACGTTTCTATACCAATACTTAAGGATTTGTTTATTAAAAGAAAACTAATAATGTATCTATGTTTTTTTTGTTTTTAATTTGTGTACAAAATTTAAATGCTGAATTTGAAGCTGATTATCTTTGTGAATGATCTTTTTGCAACAAAAAATTAGCTAACAATCACTAAATTGAAGTTGTCTTACACTGAGTGTGAATAAAATGCAGAACAGAGTATAGTTTTTGTAAAATATTAACAGTTAAGGTCTGAACCTGTGTTTTTAGTTCTATTTATTTTTGCACTTTTATGCAAGTCTGCTTTTTAAATTAAAAGCATTTTTTCTATGATACCTTTGAGATATATCATGACTGCATGACATGGGCAGATTGTCAAAATATGTATGCTTACAATGTCAGTTACAATGCATTATGTACTTTATAGAAAATAAATGACATTCTCCTTTGCTGTGATCTATAATAGTGCATCAGCTCCTCTTGAAATGGCACTAAATACAGAAGAACCGATGTTGCAGTTGTGTTTATTTTCATTAATGCATGTGGAGAAATAGAATCATGCTGTGTTTCTTCTCCCAGTTCCACAGCATGTTCTTGGGAGGTATGTGTTGCCCCTAACAACAGAGCTTCCCAATCCAATTCATAACTCCATACGCTGAAACGTGGAGATGGCTTAAGTGGCTTTTGCCAAGATAAAATGGAATCATTTGAGGCTGTTCGCTGCAGTCAGAACTAAAATCACAGGGGGCTTTTTTGTGTTTTTTTTGTCAGATTCGTGATGGGCGGAGGGTGATGGAATGCTTGAAGAAGGCTCTGAAGATCGCTAACCAGTGCATGGACCCATCCTTGCAAGTTCAGCTCTTCATTGAGATCCTCAACAGATACATCTGCTTCTATGAGCGAGAGAATGATGCGGTATGTGCAGAGATGCCCTTTCCCTTTTTATCAGTCACCCCTCTTCTTCTCCACTGTCTTACACCTCGCATTACTTGCTCTCCTTTAACCTTTTGTCTTTGCTGTCTCTCCACTGTTCTCGTGTCTCTCACTCATTCTCACTTTCCCTCTCTGTGCTCCACATTTTTGTCTGGTGCAAGCAGCGCTAGATTATACCTAACTTGCACTTATCTGAGAGGAAGCATCTGTATCCATGTTCAATTTGAGGCAGATTGAGTCAGGACTTGCCGGAGCACATCTGGGTCACAGGACAGCCAGTGCTAAGAGGAAGCACAAACAAACACGCACGCATTTAACGTCAAGGTGTGCCCATCAGTCGTCTGACTTATAACTGCGGTAGCTCTCGACAGCTGAGCTTCATCCTAGGACAAGAGCCACTTTAAAGGTGGAAATAAATGGGAGAATCAAAACCAAAACAAATTCCCACACTGCATTTCATTGATGCATTACCTGTTAGTGTTTCCGCTGTTGTTTTTGTGTTGTTATGGAGAGCAGCGTTGGGGACGTTTAAATGATTGAAATGATTTTATACAACACAGTGACAGAAATCACATGCTTGCAGTAAATCCGTAGTTTGACACCGATGCTATTTTAGTGTGCATGTGACACCGGTGTCTGTATGCGTGAGACTGTGTGGGTGTGTGAATTTACCTGAGATGCTCATCTCCTTGTGTCTTTATAAATTGCTCACAGTGCTTTCTGTGAGTGCTTTTGATCCTGGCACAGTTTTTGCAGCATTTCTGCCTGCGAGGGAGATCGCTCACATTTATAGAATCAGGATAACCACAGTTATTATAATCAACAGAACTGCATATACTTCAAATTTTCCATTTTTTCTTTTCCTATGGAAGTCGTCTTACACATTTCAGGAGGAAAGTTTGAATTCTGTGATGCCTTTGAAAGAATTATTTTATTCTCACCTATTGCATTTAAAAAAAAAAACTAAAATGCAGCAAATCAGGGACATTTATATTTTCAATTTGAATGTATTTTAAAATGTAATTTATTCCTGTTATGGCAACACTCTTAGAAAAAAAAAAGGTGCTTCTTGATGCCTTTTTGTCTAAATGGTTAGACATCTGAAGAGCCTTTCTGTTTCACAAATGTTCTTTCTGGTAAAAGTAGGGGTGGCACGGTTCATGAAAAAAAACCGAACCGTTCGGTTCGCTTGTCTCGGTTCGGTGCATGCATGCTTCGCACGGTTTGACGGTTCATGACATGCGCAATATAGCCTCGTGCCCCGTATGTGAGTCAGTGGGTGTTTCTCAATGTCAAGGAAGGATCCTCGGAAGCCAGTATTTCGAGGATGCTACGTCATCGACATCCGTCGAAG
>JAUCMT010000134.1:18467787-18480322 GCA_032357475.1 Enteromius thamalakanensis | reverse complement strand
GTGTGTTTGATTAGGGTTAGATCCAAACTCTGCAGTGCATCGGACCTCCAGGGTAAGATTTGAGGAGCCCTGCTCTAATGCATAATGAGCCCTGCTCCTGTGGACCCACTGTCCTGCAGAGTTTAGGAAAGGACGTGACATGTGGCCAGGTATGTTTCCCATACTAGGAAATCCTCTGCATTTGACCCGTCGCACACACAGCAGTGAGAAGTGAACAACCACACACACACACAACATGAACACACACCCAGAGCAGTGGGCAGCCAGTGCTGCGGTGCCCGGGGAACTGTTGGGGAAATGGTGTCTTGCTTAAGGGTCTCCTCTCAGTCGTGGTATTGAAGGTAATTCTGCTTATTCACTCCCCCCACCTACAATCCCCGGAATTCAAACCCGTGACCTTCTGGTTACAAGTCAAACTCCTGAAACACCTAATCAATCTCCTCAAGATTGCTTGAAAATACAACTGCAGGTGTGTTGAAGCAAGTTGGAAATAAACTTTCCAGGACAGTGGGTTGAAGACCTCTGTTCTAATTGACAAAATAATGACCTTTCTCAGATTACAAACCTACACCCTTTAATCCATACACTAAAACGTGTTTTAAAACGTTGATCTTTTACATATCATGTTTGTCAAAGTGTTACTTGGTTTAAAAACAGGCTTCTTATGTAAACAACCTTTCTAAGCAGTGGGCTCAAAAAATAAACAAGGCTATGCTAGCTGATAATGTTGAAATATGCAACACGACAGTAGCAATTGGAAAGCTTTTTTAAGAACCTCTTATTAAAAGAAAAGAGTTCAAATGTGGTAATTACTAGGCAGACCCAAAATAAGAATGCAGTTCCTGAGATAAATCAGTGTTCATGAAGCGGTCTGATTATTTTAGTTCTATCTCTGTCATGTCTTTCTCATTACTGCCATCTCGTGTCTGTATAAAACATGATGGCCTTTGTGAATTATGAAAGTCCAAATTAGTTCATATTGTCCAAATTGATTAGTTGCATTGTGTGTTAATCCCTTATTAACAATAGTATTATTAATTATAGTGTCACTGTTACATTAATTCTTTATTTTGATGTTTTACACACTCTACTACTCAGAGGACGAGCTTGCTCAAATGCCTTGTGCTCCACCTAGCGTCTGGCATCAACATTAAAGCGATAACAAGATAAAAAAATAAAAATGTAAAACAAATAAGCGTTTGAGCTCATTTTCTAACACCCTTGATATTATTTATAATCTCTGAAAGCGTTTGATTCTCCCTCTGTTCAATATTTAACATGCTTTTAACATACCTCCTGTACATAATCTATGAATTAAATGTTTTTGGGTATGATTCATACTGTTTTTGAGACACCTTGCCAGTAAACAACTTGGCACAGGTGGACTACATCACTGTCAGAGCTCTGACTCCTGTATTCCTGCTGCTCGCAGAGCCCTGCAAATTACCTGAAAATACACACTCAGAAGCCTGCAGCTGCTTTGACCTTTATTTAAAAGCCTCACCGGTGCACTAGAAGGGGTTTTATGGTTTATATGTTCATCTGAGAGCAACCTACTGACAGTTTATAGTTTCCTTTCACTACATCAAAATTTAATTATAAACAATATAGTTTATCAGTGATTTTCTAATTGGACTACACTGTGTGAATAGCATTGGAAATTGTTAATCACTAAGTCTCACGGTTAAATTTTGGCTTGTTTGTCTCACACTTTGTGTCAGTGTAGAAAAAGCCATTCCTATTTGGGATATTTTTCTATTTAGTAAATGCTTGATCAGTTATTGTATATGGACCAATAATGTGCTAGATGTGTTTTGTGATTTCAGCACTGAATTCTCACATTAAGTGTGATATTTGTCTGCATTCTTCAAGAATGTGACAAAGTGGTACAGGGCATCTTCGACACACCATCTGTCCTTTTCTCTGCCAAGAAAATATTTTTTAAAATCTGACGGTTTCTCAATTTTTCTCCAAGATTGAGGAAATACAGTGTTGAAGCAGTGAAAATCTGAGTGAGAGATTTTGCCTTTGCAATGGATTAAAAACAAAGCTCACAATTAAATAACTGATTTTTATATACCAAGATTTCTAGGTGTTCATTATTCATTTGCACTATTAAAGGTTCTTGTTCAGGGATTATTTGGCTCTTTTTAAATTGCTGATATTCAGACTGCATTTTTTTTTCTTTGCAGATAATTCTTACGAAAACAACAAGGTAATGTGTTTAAAGTCATGCTTTACATTTTTCTCTGCATAACTTCAACTCTTGTTAAAATAACATTATGAATCAGATAACATTGCACTGTATACTGTATTAAATGTGCAACCTGGAATATTCCTTCAGATATCTAATGAATGTGATAAAGAAAAAGTGTTTATCTGATCATAACAGTCACTAATCTGAAACATCTCACAGAGTTCAATACTATGCCAACTGTTGAGCTGTTTTGATTATCTAGTTTATCTAGTTTCTTACGACACTCTTAGCAGACCACTCTCCAAGACTTCAAACTAGGCAAGCTAGCTCTGCTTCATGCAGGAAAGAACATGTGGCTCACCGGAGAAAGCTCACCATATTGTCATCAATGTGTGATTTTTGGACCGTTTCTGACTGCTTAGGATATGTCCATGTCAGTTTGAGCAGAAAGTTATAATTATTGTGTTTCATGTCAGATTGAATTTCAAGATGATTTTGAAATTTGAAGTTTCTGAAACACTGTATGGATGTGACACTTATGGGCTGGATGTGTCACGTCATGATCCTCACACGTGTAACCTGACCCTGATGGGGGATGGTGTATGTGTGTGTTTGTATTATTTATCCAGGAGCAGCAGCAGCAGCAGCACACACGCAAGCGCGCTCGTAGCCGTGAACTCTGCTTGCCTCAAGTGTTGCTCCCTTGATCTCTACTATCCAGTGCACTTCCACGTGTGTGGCCAGACAAAGGGAGCTGATGTGCGCTTTTTGTCCATGAGGAAAATGTGGATGAGGTCAGAGCGCTCTGGGAAGTGTTTGGAGAGAGATGTATCCGCCGCGCTCGCATCTGTCGCACACTTGATCTGAACACACAAAACAAGTGCTCTGAGCCGCTTACCTGTCTAACACACCGTGGACAGACACACACATGTGCTGCCGAGTGAGTTAACTTACCGTCGCCGCATGGGGTTTGTGAAGAAATAACGGCTTCACGGACAGCTGCTGTAACGTTAGGCCTCTCCGCTAAACTCACCCTCACCGGACACGGTCTTTCATCCACCAGGAGAAATGGGTCTAATTTTCGCCAAACTATGGAGTTTTTTTTGTAATCAAGGTAAGAGATTGTGTTCTGCCTGTCTTGTAGTGTCTGTTTTTGACTGTTGTCCGCCTCGGGCTGATATCCAGCGGAACCGAGCGAGCTAACGTTAACGTTCATGCTAGTGAGCTCGTTTAAATCCGCTGCGTTCAGCTATTGTTAACCCATGAACACACAGCCTGCCACTGACACGTTTACTTCACCTTTATTGTACACCGGACAGGGTCGTGTTTTCACCTCGTGATTGTAACGGTTTGTCTGTTAGTCGGTCCGTTATCTTACCTTGTCCCGGAAGCTCAAACAGATCTTATCAAGATACAAGTATTAAAGGTTACATATGGGTCATTTAAAACGCTCTGCAAACTGAGTATTGGCCACTTGTTGAATTAATAATGAGCTTTCAGAGGACTTTAGTCAGTAACCAAGGTAAGACAAAGACTTAAAAGAGTCTGACTCAGACCCTGCCAATGTTTTTCTCCTTGAGTTCTGCTGTAAGTTACTATGAGGACGATAATGTTGTCTGGTTAGTTACTTTAATTACTATATACATTTTTATTAATGAATTTATGTGATGCCTCACAATTTTATTATGGTGTCTTGTCCAGAAACATGGCATTAACTTGGCATAATTAATAAACACCATGTCATACTTCTGCCAAATAATTATTTTTACTCGTATGGAAAAATACACGTTATGCAAGCAAAAATATAATAACCTAAATCTCAAATTGACCAGTGTAAGGGGGTAAAAAAATAAAATGAAGAAAACTATTCTCTAGCTCTTAGCTGTTTCATGTGTTTGTGTGATTTATCGATTCTGAATTGTTCTCATAGGTTTTGTTCTTTGACGTATGTCTTCCCTGCTGCTGGGACAGATGTCTCTCATGATGTAGGTCTAGAAGACACAGGGGTTAGACGTCAGCTTCAACTTGTGCAGTGACAATAAAAGGAACTGATTTGAATTGAAAATGCTTTTGTGTGAAGAAACAGACGCCACAACCACCTGGCAAACAAAAGCAGCGTGAGGAAACCTCCTTCCTCTCCCATTGTTTGCCAGTTTCAGCCTTCCCATAGAGATCCATGCTTCAGGACACACTATGACGGACGTGTGGAGGAACTGCAGGGTTTTTAACTTTAGTGAACTAGTTTGTTTCTAAGAGTTCGGTTACTCTAACTGTATTTTAACCTGCATATCTTTATAACTGAGAATTTTAAGAATTGATAAAGTGTGCAAACAACAGAATGCTATTTCCTGCCAAATTTTCGTCCCATTACAAACATTCCTAACCAAATCCAGATTGCTATAATGTTGGACAGATGTTCATTAAAGACCGTAATGGACATTGTTGATATTTCGTGCACTTTCAGTCATTCCTGACACCAAACTATTTACATTAATTCAAGGTTATACATGTTAACTGTTCTTGAGATATGGTTTTCTTGTGTGTGCTAGATGCATTTATTACAAATGAACTAGCCAGTCCTCTGGGCTAGATGCCGAGTCTTTCTCTAGGTCCAAAAGGAGCTCCCAGGAGAAAGTAGGATGACTCTTTGGCCTACTTTTCTAGACATAGAAGGAATTCTGCCTGTTGAATTTGTAATCTCATTCTCTTTCCTAATTCCCTGGATTACTGTCCTGAAGAGGACTAGTCACTTATTTACACTGAATGTTGCTCTCTAAAACTCAAACATTCATGCAGTCATTGAGAATTTTTACAATACATGTAAATAGCTAGACGTGTGTTATATTGGTTACATATATAACATCTATGGCTGTCATTAACTGTAGTCTTGAGAATCTGTGTCTTTTTGACTTTAAATCTCTTTCCTGGACAGTTTTGCTGGAAGTAAAATATGGGTCAGTCATTGAGGAAGTAATAGTTGTGAAATATTTGGTGTCTTTGTGGAGCTTTCGGAAATAGCATGAGTTGTCCAGTCCTGCTTCCTGTAGTTCACATTGGAGTTCAAAGGTGGAAAAAAATCCTCTCTCTCTTTCTCTCATGCACGGGCACAGGCTGTCAGGTTTTCCTCACATTGCAAAGGACGGATCACTAGTTTATCTAATCACATCTTCTGTTATGCAAGCGCACATCCCGTTTGTCAGAGCTGTGCATTTGTATGGGATTGTTGGACCTATTATCTTCCAGTTAATAGAGCTGGGAGGTCAATAGAAACAAACTAGCTCTGAATGAAAAGGAAAAAGCACACTAAATGTAATGAACACACTTTAACGTTATAACTGAGCTGCTAAGGCTTAAAATTGTCTCTGTGTACATCATGTACATAATGGGTTCCGTTATTTTTATTTTAGTGGCATTGACACATCTTCATATCCTAATTTACTGAGATGAATTGGTTTTTCATTTGATGTTTCATTGTATGATATTAGTTTGACCTTTCTCGTAATCCCTATGTATTTTATTTCTATTTTGTAGAACACAAGGTGATTATTGTGGGGCTGGACAATGCTGGGAAAACCACTATACTTTATCAGTTGTGAGTAATGGAGATTTTATTTTCTTTAGACTGTTTATTGCACTAATCATTGTAATTTATTCGTCATGTAATGTTTTTGTGTGTGTGTATATATAGACTATTGTTTCAATCGATCTTTTTTGTGTGTGTGCAGTTTAATGAATGAGGTGGTGCACACGTCTCCTACAATTGGCAGCAACGTGGAGGAAATAGTGGTGAAGAAAACCCACTTTCTGATGTGGGATATTGGTGGTCAGGAGAGTCTCCGCTCCTCTTGGAACACGTACTACTCCAACACTGAGGTAATGCACTTATACACCGCACTGCTGGAGGATGAACCTGTTTAACAGGAGATTGTTGGATTAATAGAATTGGAAACTTTACACACTTCTTAATTCATGTAGAGGCGACCCTTACAAATAAGGGGATTCAATTGGTTTTTGTTCACTTTTTTAAATGTGTGTAATGAAAGCATATGAAGTGATTGTAAACAGAATTCAGTCACAAACAGCATGTATGCTGTAAAAGTGCCCATCGGTTGAAAGAGTATGTATAGGCCCTTGTTTACAATAAACAAGTAAGATTTTTCAGCATTTTGTTTTGGGCTTGTAATCTCAAATGTAGTGCTGCTGAATCATTTTTCCTCACCAATTTGCTGACAAAGATGATGCCTGCCCTGTCCAAACAATGCAAACGCTTCATTAACTGCTAGTCAAAAACGTTCTCCTTCCTTTAAAGATTTCTGCACGTCTGGGTGTCCTCAGTGCCATCACTTTCAGAGACCTGTCAAGCTGGCTTAAATACCTAGGAGAGGAAGAGTGATTCTAACTTTAAGAAATGTTAAAAATTTATTTTATATTTGAGTTTGAAAGTAATTTCATTTAATTCTCAGCACTTAGTGTTGGTTTACTCAAAAATGAACTCTGTTTTACTCCCCTTCAAGGCATGCTAGGTGTCTTTCAGACAAATCCAATCGGAGTTACATTTAAAAAAACGATCCTTGCTTTTACTTTGTTTTTCCACTTCTTGTTTTAGTGTTAAATGAAACCATTTTTTGTCTAGGATGTCCTCCTACACACATATTTAAACTGATATTTTTAGTACAAGTAACACCACCACATACTGTAATAATAACATTTTAAAGGAAGTAAGTTGAGATGGTTTCTGAGTAACAGCTGTGTGTTCAGTCTGCTGTGAACAATAGTTTAAACAGCGGTAACTCCACCAGACCTTAGCAGCTGGTGTCTGATTCAGAGTTCAAAGTTCAGAGATGCACAAAGAGGTTTGAATGGCGTGACCCCTGCTTTTCATTCAGAAAGTATGCGAATGAGATTTGTGGTATAGCTCCGCTGTCAAGCTCTATTCAGGAGCACTCGTTCTCGAGACCATAGATGCATGCTGTCTGCCAAGGACATGCACGCTGAGCAACAAACAACTCTGTGGCCTTGCTAAACTTAGAAATCACCCGTGAATGCAAGTGCAAAACTATGCTGCCTGACACCTGGTGTGTGTGTGTGTTTTCTCTTGTAGTTCATCATACTTGTAGTGGACAGTACTGACAGAGAGAGACTAGCCATTTCTAAAGAGGAGCTCTACAGGATGCTAGCACATGAGGTAGGCTAATGCTTTGACATTTACAGCAAACGCAGCATAGGATATAAAACCTATCTTTCCAAGATTTTGAGTCTGTTTTTCAGAGGTTTTCCGTCTTTAATTCTCTCAGGATCTACGCAAAGCTGCAGTATTGATCTTTGCTAATAAGCAGGACATGAAGGGTTGTATGTCTGCAGCAGAGATTTCCAAATACCTGACCCTCAGCTCCATCAAGGATCATCCCTGGCACATCCAGTCCTGCTGTGCGCTCACTGGAGAAGGGTAAGACCTGCAGTATAGACAGGGATTAACTCTACTAGCCTAAACATATATTCAACCCAGGCTCTTTGAGAAAAAAAATTATAAAAGTCCCCCGTCTACATTTCTGCAGTACGTTATACCTTACATTTACTGCAGTTTCCATTTGATATGAATGCCAATGACTCTAAAACACTAACAACTTTATTGCTTTGCACACAAATTATGATTACAGGGCAGATTATAAATAAATAAATACTACTTTTCCTACACTTGCACTATATTATGACTTCAAAAACATTTTGATGTTTGCATCACATAATGAACTCCATACGTATGTCTTTTCTGACAAAGTATAAACTTGCTTGGTAGCTCACCTGACAAGAACATTTAATTTCCGAGCTTCTACTATATGTACAGAAACAACATATTAAAAGTTGCCAGGTTTACATTTGTTTACACATTGTTTGTGTGGGTCGTTTCAGGCTCTGTCAAGGTTTAGAGTGGATGACCTCGAGGGCTGGGCTCAGATAGCCTCTGGTTCTACTTTTTGGACTGATTGACAGTGATTCCCACCTCCTCAGGTGGCATCGCAGGCTCATCCCATTGGCTGCTTTTGTTTATTTTTAATCTCTTTATCAGAATTGCCACTCTGCAGCTGAACTCTCTGGACACCTACCTCAGCTGGGATTTATCAGTTATGTGAATCTGGTTTGTCTATCAATACTATATCAGGAACGACTTGATTTTTGTACTGGGTGTATAACAGAAGATCTTCAAAGTCTAAAGTATTTGAACTTAAAGAGAGGCACTACAGCGCTGGTATGCGTTTGTGAGGAGGGACTGTGTTTTTAACACTCTGGCAGTGGAACAGATGTTTTCAAGTTAAGTATATTAAGCTAATCGTGTATGCTCTTTAAATCTACTGGAAAGAAAGCATTTGAATGGTCAAAATGTTACTTTTTCACATGGGGAATCTTTTGGGTCAGTTGTTGTCATTTTTAGCTTTTGGTTAAGCTTTTTGGGTATTAAGTGTTTAAAGTGCCATTGGTACCCAGCAACACCACTACATATCATGAAAACACCTGAGCATATCACTTAGTACAGATTACCTCAATCATTAGTTACAGTAGAGGGTGCTGTTACCATTTCAGACGTAGCTATTACAGCTTGAAACATAATTTTTGTAAGAGGGAATTTAAAGGAGAACACTAGGTAGGATGTTTTTCAAGCATTATTTTTATGGCACACATTAGAAAGCAGCTGTTGGCTGGAATTACTGAAATGTCTGTTACAGGTGTGTGTGTTTGTCCAACATCACTGTAGGTGAACTAGCATGTTTTCGTCTGTTTTTAAGTAACCATTATCCTTGCTGGAGTGTGGTTATAGCATAAAGGTCCTTGAGTTATTATGAAGAAATAATTTTCAAAAATAACTTTTTTTTTCTCAACCTCTACCCGCTTTTCACCGCAGATGATCTTCACTGGTCAACTAGCCATAATACAGTAGCTATGTAAGTGATTGTTGGTTTATTCAGATTTTTTAATATCTGGACATTTTCTTTCTTGTCATCCTTTTTTTTCAGGTTATATGATACAATATGATATATAATACATGAGCATCAGTTTTTAATTGTTTTGATGGCGATTTTGCCAATATGCTTTTTGGTTCTAGTCGAATCTCCTCTGTTTTCAGGCTCTTTGCTCAGTTATGGGGAAACTCTTCCAAGACTTAGATGCAGAGACTATAAAATTGGTGCTTTCTCTGACATTTTCTTTTCAACATTGAAATCTGTTTGCATAATTGTAATGGGCTGATATTCCAGACAAATCAACCCCATGGTCCTGTCCCTTTGTTTTTCAAAGGTGGTGACTGTTGTGGATGTGCTTTTTAATGTTCATTCAAGAAATGCATTTAGCTGCTGTGACCATTAACAAAAAAGATGCCATTGATCAGATTTATGTAAGCTCTTTTTTTTTTATTTTTCCACAATCATGGTCTAAAGTTGTTTGTATCAGTGTGTTTTCTTTACACATCTTTACAAATGTGATATGAGCTTATATTGTGTCATACCATGTTGAACGGAGTTCCTTTGGACAAAAATTATTTAAAATTGAGGATGGGGCTTAACTTTCAGAATGAGACTGATGTGTTTCTGCCAATGGCTCAGAGGAGTATAATATTCTGTTTCATTGCTGAAGTTAATGGTCAAACCATTTGGTTCTCGGATGTGCCATTTCTAAATGAGCAGGTAAAATCTGTAGCTACTTTGCTAATTCTTATAGTTTTATAATAAAAGCTTTTATTTTGAAATCTGAATTGTGGCGTTGCATTATTTGGTCAAATATTTTTTATTTTTTTTATAGAGCCATTTATTGTATTTAAAGTAAAAACACGAACTCATTACTCTTGTGTATCTATTTGGAAAATGTCAAGGCTTGCACTTTGAATCTATTTCTATATAAATGAGTTTTATAGATGATGACAGGAAATGCTTTCAGCAGTGAAAAGAACTGGTTCTGATGTAAAATATTCATAT
The DNA here is from genome assembly GCA_032357475.1 of Enteromius thamalakanensis. Classification (NCBI taxonomy): domain Eukaryota; kingdom Metazoa; phylum Chordata; class Actinopteri; order Cypriniformes; family Cyprinidae; genus Enteromius; species Enteromius thamalakanensis. The sequence continues at coordinate 18,470,164 of JAUCMT010000134.1, read as the reverse complement.
GTTAGAGGAGTGGGGGGGGGGCACTTTAATAAATCAAATTGCATTGTATTTTGGAGAGCTTTTGTGTTTTGTTTAAAGGACAGTAAACTAGAATATAGGTCTGAGATGGGAACATGACAGATTGCATTGCAATTCAACGTTTTTAATTCAGCCTTCATAATTTCAAAGGCTTCTGTATTTTACCGTTTCCTGACTTGTAAGTTTCATGTAAAACATGTAAAAACTGATTTGTGGCCATAAATTTAAACACACATCTTTAACTTTTTAAATGTAGTTAACAATATTAATTATAAAGCTAACGCTACTAAGACTGAAAGGGATTATGCTCAATGTTAAACCTGCATGCTTTCGGTTATTTGTTTTATTATTACTTATTGTTTATTACTTATTATAAGTACCAGAGGTAGCCTACATAAGAAAGGCCTTGGAACGTTGAACGAAGAGACCTTGAAATCAAGTGATCTACAATACAAAACTGAAATCATCAAGGTTCATCCGTTCATTAAAAGGTTTTGGAAGGGAAATTAACCACACTCTGAGAGCAACACACTCTGGAACTCTCCAGATGAGAATTGCAAGATAATTTTGAAACTTATGATGTGTGAAATATTTTCATGCTCGAGATGAACATGTGTCTCCACCACATCTGCCTTCGTGCTGCAGTTTTATTACCGGAAAAACAAGCCAGACACACTCAAATCTTATCATTACATTGACCAACAACACTTCACTCTGTAGTAAATTACATTTTTGTGTATGTTTAACTAACAGTAAGTAACTTTGCAACTACCTGTCAACAAGGAGTTTTTGTAGTATTTGTTGTCTGCTTAATATCTACTAACGCTTTATTTTAATGGGTCCACAACATAATAATTATGAGAAACTTTGCGAGTATGTCAACTTGTTCTGCTAACCCTAAACTTACCCTAACAGTCTAATCTGAGAGTTAGTAGACATGTAGTTGCAAATTAATGAGCATTTGTCGACGTAGTTGAGTAGATTGTAGTGGACTTTCAAAATAAAGTGTTCAGCCATATACAAGTGGTTCTATAATTGTGGGTACATTTGGTGTCTGAGGTTTTTTTCCACAAATGGTTGTTTATTAAAAAATGTTTATTTTTTATTATTCTTTAATAATTGTTATCAATTAAAATCCATAACGATATAATGTAACGTATAATGTAATGTAAAACTTGTCCATAAATCTTACATCAACTCTGTTACCATACCTTTAAATTGGTGAATTATATTTCAGAATTGTGTAAATTACAGGAAATTATGAGATTAAAAGATTTTAATTTAAAAACGTCTAAAAAATAAATAGTTTAATCTGGTCATTATACATTACCATCACTCTATTCTCCTATTTGATAATGTTCAGTGCTTTGCCACAATCTGTATTTTTAAAAACGCTATATAAATAAAAGTGATTGATTGATTGATTGATTGATTGATAGAACGTGTTACCACAATATCAAAAGGAAAACATAATTAATTACTGACCTCACACTGGGTTATTTAAAGCTCTTTTTAAGTGGAGTTTTAGGAAAGAATGCAATGAAACTGTCAGTCCTGTTACACTATTGTCCATTATTACTCTACCTCAGTAACAGAGTTTGACTGTAACAGACTAGTGAGGGTTAGTGAGGTACGTTGTGTCGTCAGTATTTCATTAGTTCCCGAAATACTTACATTTTTGTTCAAAACAGAAATTGCAATTGCGCACTTCGTCCACTAAGGTGTGGTATTGTCTCGTGCCGGTGCAGTACAGTCAGACAATTTATTAGTCATAGAACGCAAAGCTGACAAACATTTTCTGACATCCATATAACCTTTCACCAGCGTTATTTGCTTCTCTTTGTATTTCACGCTTCAACTCTGAGAAAAGATGCTGTGGCTGAGACTGAATATTATTAATCAATCTATCAAGGCAATAGCCTGTCACTTGATGTAATGATCTATCAAATATTCCAGTAATATTATATAAGGTACAATGATTTCTTCAAAACATATGTAATTATTATCGTTTCAGACTCTGATTTATATAGTCAAGATAATGCACACTTAGCCTTCTGATGTAATGGCTTACATTGTACAAGCAGAAATCTATTTGTCATACTAATGCTTTGTTCTCTGGAGACCGGGTGATTAGGAAACCTGCACACCTACTCAAAATTTAGCTGCATAACCTTACCAGTCTTATTAAGTTGGCTTGAGAAAGCCAACTTACTGATGTAGTACTTAAACTTATTAGTGGAGCTTGCCCTAAGGCAAGGCTTCACTATTACTATTCCACATACTTATTATTATTATAGATTCCGTACGTTTTTCGGCGCGTAACTAGTCCCGCACCGTTTGCCCTAGACCCACGAAACTG
>JAUCMT010000134.1:18447801-18467687 GCA_032357475.1 Enteromius thamalakanensis | reverse complement strand
GTAACTTGCTAATCATGCTAGAAACATGCTAGCAACATGCTAGTAACTTGCTAATCATGCTAGAAACATGCTAGCAAAATGCTAGTAACTTGCTAATCATGCTAGAAACAAGCTAGTAACATGCTAATCATGCTAGTAACATACTAGTAACATGCTAATCATGTTAGAAACATGCTAGCAACATGCTAGTAACTTGTTAATCACGCTAGAAACATGCTAGCAACATGCTAGTAACATGCTAATCACGCTAGAAACATGCTAGCAACATGCTAGTAACTTGCTAATCATGCTAGAAAAATGCTAGTCACATGCTAATCATGGTAGAAACATGCTAGCAAAATGCTAGTCACATGCTAATCATGCCAGAAACATGCTAGTCACATGCTAATCATGCCAGAAACATGCTAGCAACTTGCTAATCATGCTAGACACATGCTAGAAACATGCTAGTCACATGCTAATCATGCTAGAAACATGCTAACCATGCTAATCATGTTAGAAACATGCAACTTAAACTGATTTACCTTTTTTTAACTTCTTAAACTATTTAAAACTTTTTACACTTTTAAACTGTCAGCCACTCCTTTCTCAAGCCAACTTAAAGTTTGTCTCGACAAACTTTTTTATCTAGTTAATGATTAATATGTAAATGTAAAGTAGAATGAAAGAAAAAGAAACCTCACTTTCAACACATTTGACCCCAGAGGTCCAGTTTAGACTCACATCTGTTTATTTGTGAGGGCAAATCCTGTACTGTTTGCTAAAATTGAGAAATCACTTAGTCTTCATCTGTAGGGTCATAATAACAGGTATCCATGGTAACCTCACTGTTAAAAGGCAGCAGTCTATTCTGTGGCCTAGGTGCAGCTCTGTATTAAACAGAATATTTCTGCCAACAAAGAGAAAGTGAGTCAGAGATATAAAGGAATGGAGGTGAAGGACAGGGGAATCTAAAGATGAAACGACTGGATCAAATGCAAAGTGCACCCTTTCATTTGAACCCTGGGAAGGAGAATTGACGTATGCCAAAATGGATCTCTGCCTGTTCAAGTGCCAGGAATATCGTTTCATTGCCTCTGTTAATAGGATGGGAATATTTTGTACCTAGATGAAACTGAGGGCAGTACATATTGACTGAACTGACAGAATATTTTCCCATTGGTTTCTGTCAGTGCTCTCCTGTGACTTTATTTGCATTTCTTCATTTGCATAGTTTTAGTCACACGGATAGCATTGATGAATCTCTTTAGGTTATTACTATAAGGTGATCCAAGGCTCAATTTAATTTCCTGGAGAAAATCTTATTCTGGCTTTAGCAATTAAAGCCAAAGCCATTGTGGTTTGTTCTCATATCACTAATTCAAGTCTGTCTGTCAGGTAACTTTGCTATTTTGGTTACAGGAACCTGTTCTGTGAGACACTTTTCTTCTGCAATTCCTCATCTTTGAACAAAAAAATATATTTTTAAACATTTTAGGCACAATTGGTACAAAAGGTCTATTCTTAAACCCAATTATGTTTAATGTCTTAACCATTTTGTGTAAAGGTCATCCAAATATAGAGAATTTAGATGCGTTTCATTTTCATTCTTTGAAGTCATATGACTGATGTGTTCTTTAAACAGGGAGCCAGTTGTTTCATCTAACTTTTATTTCAAGCCTACCATAGGGCTTGACATTAACACCCACCAACCTGCCTAATGCGGGTGGATTTCAGCTGTGGCGGGTAGCACAGTCGCTCCCATAAGCCATTGTGGCGTAATAAAACTCGATATTAATGCTTGTCTGAGACAAGTAGATTTTTTGCTGAAAAAACCCCCAGCTTAAAGCTGGTTGGCTGGTTTTAGCTGGTCGTTCCAGCTGGTCTCCCAGCTTAAACCAGCTAAGACCAGCCTGGCAAGCTGGAAGTGTGGCCAAAACTCCACTAAAACCAGCTTGCTGACCAGCTTAAACTGGTGAGCAAAAAAAGTATGTGTCAGGGCCTGCTGTCATATACTGGGTGCATGTCTTACACTTCCTTTTTCCATTTTCAAAAAACTAACAGACTTCAGCATCACTTAGAGCTCATAATAAAAGATTAGTATGTTACTGTGTGTCTTACCATGGACCCTGCTGTGCAAACACATTCAAATCTCTAAAATGATAAAAGGTCAGGACATGTCTAGTCTAAAGAAAGAGAAGATCAAAGAGGGAGGATGCAATGAAGAATGAACACTTAAACAAATCATTATACAACTATTTTACTCTACATTTACAACATCCAGAAATATCCTCAGACAAGTTTGGCATAAACAATGATATTTAAACACAATGCAGCTTTTGAATCTTATTGCCAGTAACATTTCGGTTGCTTAAATTCATGGTGGTTTATTGAGATGCATATAGTTCCCACCTTTCTGTGCTAAAACACTGCAGCCTGAATAATATGATCAAGGCACAGTTATATTTAGATGACTTGTGCTCAGTGACACACATCTGTGTGAGTGTAAGGGTCAACTCTGCTGACAGGGAGAATAGAAAGTGTTTTTGCTTAAAGCCTTTTGAAAGTTTCGTTCCTCCAGGTGTTGTAGTCAAGTAACAAAAATTGAGCTGCATGTAGATATTTTTATAAAAAAAAATTTGGTTGTGCTTTATTTTACATTAGGTGTACTTGCATGTGCTTACAGTGTACCTACAGTGTACTTACTCAAGAAAGCACTGGTATCTAATACGGTTAGGTTTAGGGGTAGGTTCAGGGTTAGTTATTACCTAGTTATTGTAGTTGCTACATACAGTAGTATGTACATGAGTGCTACCAAAAATGTTATTAGTACTCTAATTAGCAACCATTAATACTAGTTTTCAGAAGTTTTAAGATCCTATAAGTGACAGCTGACAAAGAACTTAATGTAATTTACTATGAATCAGGTACATTCTTCTTATTTTATCTTCAAATAATGAATATGATATATATTAAAAAATAAATTTCTTTTTATTTGTATTGTACTTTCATTAATATCTGAAAATGCAAAAAAAAAGGAAAAATTTGAAATATTCTGATTTATTCTGAAAGAGCAAAAAAAAAAAAAAAAACATTTAAACTTTGTACCTATTTTAAGGTTTCCTTTTACACAACAATTGTTTAAAAAAATAATAACTATTTTACTGGAGCCTTTAAAACCTTTCACAGACTATTTGAAAAATTTCCTTTAAAAATAATATGTTCCATATTTCAAACCTATGTATTTTATCAGCAGGTTAATTGAGCACTCCAAGGAGCAAATTAAAATTGGAAAAGGAATGACCTTGTTGAGTTAATCTTTAGTATTTTGATCGAGAACATATGGAGTTTTTAGCTGAAGCGCTTGTATTATTCCTTAATCACAAAAAGCTGAGCACACAATAGTACTTGTTTAAAATTCATAATTCCAGGTAACTGAATGAGATATGTGTATGAATTCCTTGATATGGATGCTTTCCCAATCAATTTATTTGGATAACTGAGCATTGGTTGTAGTATAATAATAAATAAATAAATAAATATAATAAAATAACTAGACAGACCTGCCAGTAAAAGACAAATATTGAGGTTACACCACCCCAGAGAAACAAAGCCAGGATCTGAGGGTACCTGAAATAAATAGTGTGACAGCTATTGTTTTATAGAAAGCAGGGTTGAAGAGCGGAGGGTTTGTCAGGGTTGGAGATCCTCTGGGCTGATGAAGAAGGACAGTGATGAAACAGGTGGATGACCTAAGAAGCAGCCATGGCAGGGTAATAGTTTAGCTCTGACAGGCAACATTCAGACTTTAAAACTCCATTTATTCTATTCAAAAGGAAAATGAAACTCGGATGACCAGTGACAGCTCGAGTCTGAGATGAACACAATGTTGTAAAGGAAAAGTGAGGAAGAGCTGCAAAGTCAGTAGTGTTAGTAGACAGCATTAATAGACTGTACTTTATATTGTTTTATGAATTACAGTAATAAGTTAGTGTTAGGTTATAGTTAGGGGTAGATTTTATTATACATGTTTCATTTCTTCTGCAAAACACACACAAAAAACTGTTAACCAGACAGCTTTGGCTAGTAATAACCAGACGAAACCTTGAAATGTCTTAAACAATTTTTTTTTATGTTGCACAGAAGAAAGAAAGTCATAAAGGTTTGGAAAAATAAGGGTGACTGTCCCTTTGATGTTTCTAGACTTTCTCCTTAACGTGCAGAGCATCTTGAGGTGAACCTTTCACAAGTTGATTTTTTCCTGCTACTCTAAATATTGTGTCTCTGTGATGCGTAACAAGTTTGTTTGAGCATGCTACAATGACTCAGCGACATGTGGCATGACTGTACACCTCAATATTGCTGAAATATCCACCAGAGTGTATGGAAAGGCCTGGATGTTTATTTAAAGACAGATCAATGCTTAATACACTGTCTGTCTTCTGTTGTGTTGTCTGTCTTGGCGACTGACATAATAATTAGTGTCTATTAAGTGAGAACACAACCGCTTAAATCTCTCGGCGCTGACAATCAATAAACCGAACTAAGAGAGAGTAAGTGACATCCCTCGTGACACAAGATTTGTTCTTTAATTGAACTATTAAGGATTTGTGTGTCTTAAGACTCCATTAGAACTACCGCAGTCTCTCACAGGGGGGTTATTAGTACAGTCCCCTTCTATTTGACCAGCTATTATTTTACAATAGCCCATTTCAGCTAAGTAACGTCTATAGAGGGAAGTCAAGCTTATCAGTAATGATGTGAGGCCGAGAAAAAAGAACCCTTAAATAATGTATATATATTTTTAAACAATCCCTAATTATCTGTGTTCTTTTGTGCTTGAAGGTTATTCTGAAATTATTATGGCCAAGAGAGCATATTTATCATGTCCCATTAATGATTTTGAAGTTTAGTCATTGAAAACTGAAATTATAGCTGAATGGTCATTTGTAAAAGACGGGACAGACGGTGGAGCTAGCGCTTGATTACATTGCCATGTTATATTTAATTCAGAGCTGTTTCTTGGAACTGACAATGAAGGAATAGCAACACATTTCTAATAATACTTTTTAACTTGCTTTATATGTTTCACCTAAATGTGTTTGTTTAACTCATGATAGCAAACTTTATTATTGCGCAGAAAATTATGTCTTAAAATAATAGATTACATTTTACTGTCACTTTATCTCAGCCAATTGCATGGAGTTTGACACACACACACACACACACACACACACACACACAGATACATAATAAAAAGAAAGCAGGGCTATTGAGTAACAGCCATAAAGTCATTTGCACTAGTGTTCTGTGAGAGACGCGGCTGTCCGTAGCACAACGTCGAGGTTATAAAGTAAACTTACGCTTGTTGGATTTTGAGGATTTCTGTTTTTTTGGATATTAAGGTGTGAGTGTGTCTTCCCTGTGTGTGTGCTTACATGTAGATCTGAATGAGTTTCTGGATTATCTGCTCAATGAGGGTGTGCATGTGGGCCTCATTTCTGCTGTGTTTCCTGGCGAGTGTGTCGTCTACGCCATGTCTGCCTGAGGAGTTTACTTGTGCGGGATACAGCTGTGTATCTGAGGAACATGTGTGTGATTTCAGAGAGAACTGTGAAGATGGCAGCGATGAGACTAACTGTAAGTATTAGTCTGTAAGTTAGTCTTATCTGCTCTACCTTGTCCTTTGTCTGCTCTTATTTGTTTATGTTTAATGTGCTTATGCAGGCAATTCTTTGACAGTAATGGCCTTTTTTCCCCCTCTCTGTTGGCAACATGATTTTAAATGCTCCTCAAGGCCCTCGTGTGTAAATAGTGAGATTTATGGCACACGCATAAAAGAGCGCATTGGGAGGTCTTACAACAGTGCTTTTATAATATTGATTTAATCCTTCTGGGGCTTTTACAATACAGAACATTACATAATTGAGGTTGATGTATTAGGGTTGGCTACTGCTTTTGTTTTAGACCTTCATGCTTTTGATGATACTAAAAAAAAGTTTTCCCATTAGCATTTTCATCTTATGCTGTCCATGTAAAAACAGAACATTATATTATATAATCTTTTTTAGAATTTATTTGCATCTCCTGAATCTGTTTTGTGAGTTGCATGTTTTAAATGGTGTCTCTGTAACTGATTTTAAATTATTAGCAGACACCAGTGTTTTTTGTACTGTAATGGCCTTTCCATTCATATAGGTTCTGAGTTTGTTAGGTGTGACTTTGAGGAAGGTCTCTGTGGTCTTCAACTTCAAAATGAACATCATATATGGATAAGAGGATCAGGTTTGAGCTGTCCCAGTACTGAGACTGGCCACAGAGAAAATATTACTGGTAAGTAAGACGGTTTGTCTTATATTGGTATGGAGACCACTTAAAAGTTAAAAAGTTTCTAAGGCTTAATTATTGACATGATACATGCTTCTACATGTCTTCTACATGCTTTGCACCTTATAACTGATAGTACGTACTAAATTCTATAATTGCACATTTTTTAACATAAAATTTTTCTTCCTTTAGTGTAAGCACTATATTCTATGTTTTATACAGTACTATACTAGATGTTATTAAGGTTTGTTTTATATTGTATTTCTTAATTTCAAGACTCTCTATTTTCTCTTTTGTCAGGTCACTGCCTCTATATAGACTCAAATACTGGAGGAGGAGTCACTGCTGAAATATATAGTCCTGTTTTTCAGCCTTCACAGACATGCTGGGTACAGAAAAAACATAAAAAAAGACTAAACATCTTTTGGTGTTATATTTAATTTTCTGTCCTTAAATTAATTCTTAAATTCAGATACCACATAAATCAATAGCCTTTTTTCCATACCACCATCTGCTTTTTAGAGCAAGCTATCAAAATACTATTTTCCATAATATATACAACTGTGTAATATTTCTTAAATTTAATTAAATTAAATTTGCTGTTAAATTTGTTTGTCTGCCAACAACGTTGTCCAGAACAAAGCCATAGCAGATTTAGCATTTATGAATGAAGTCTTTTTGTCCAAAATTCCTGTCCGATATTTTTGCACACAAAAAAATATATACAACCTCACGCTATGTCAATCATGTTTACACTCTTTTGCATCTGTCAAACAAAAATTCGGATCAGGTTCAATTTTCTGCATTTTCGTGTCCATAGCAAGCATTTTGACAGGAAAGGATGACAAATAAAATGCATTCAAAAAAGATTTCAGATTCATTGCGCAAGAACCTTTATTCTGGTTTAGTTCCCGAATTAATAGGCTGATGAAATTCTTCACTTACATAGGCACTTACCACCACTGACTGATGTAAAGCCTGCAAAAAGATTCATCGCCACTAATGCACATACTGACAGTCTGTCTCAAACTAACACAGGCAAGCGGGGTGATTAAATACATTGAAAAAGTCCAAGTGTCAGATTAAGTTGCCAATTAATAAAAATTATATGAATGATTTTAGTAGTTCACTAAATAAACCAATGCAATGTTTATTTTTCATCATACTGTAGAGTTTACCACAAACCATGAGCAGCATCTTGTTAAGTACTTGGCTCAGGCCCTCGATTATGTGTGTAGAGCACTTATCCACTGCCACGGCTATACACTCTTATTGACAGCAGAGAGTTATGCATAGGCTGACAGGGCCCTGACACAGTGGGTAGTGCATGCACTCATTGTGATCTATGGTTTTAGATTCTCCGTTATCGAATATGAAGTAATTCACTTTCAGTGCTTCTCAGCATAAATGAAAATAAGATGACATTGAACTTGGCAGTATAAGATACAATAACATAACCTCACTTTACAATAAAACTGTTTTGAATGTGAGAGGCTTTCAGCTTTAATTTGGTCTCATTTGGCCAAATGCTAAATATCTTTAATGTTTCATCTTTAAAGCTCAAAATGTGTAATAAAGCGAGCAATGCACCTCTTGAATCCTTTGTTCAAGCATGCTCTTATGAGGCATTTATATTTTCTCTTGCTTTGTTGTCACTTCCTTTGAACAGCTAACGTTCTATCGTCATGTTGGGATGCTGGCAGGGGCTTTGCAGGTTCTGATCCAGTTAAAATCTTCGGGAGAGATGCGGGAGGTTTGGTTTCATTCCACCTCCAATCCTTCTCCACACACTCATCCCTGGATGCGAACGGTGGTGGTGTTAACCAGTGGAGAGGAGTTTAAGGTTGGTTTGGATGTACTGTATGAAGGGGGAAATGTATTATTATTAGGTATGTATGGTGCATAGTTCAATCAGTGACACAAAATCACATTGAATCTACAGGTTGTGATTAGAGGACTGATATTCAACAGCAGTGACCCATATGAAGTTGTAGCGATTGATGATTTGTCCTTCAGCAGAGGATGTGTGGTAGCAGTAGGTGGGTGAACACTATGTCTTCTCAAGAGTACTTTTTTCTGCAAATTAGTTAACACAGTCTGGACTGTTTCAGGGCATCATGTATATCCAGTAAGGCTGCCTAAATCCACTTAAAAATTGCATTTGTTGTTACAAATCTATATGACTGACATTATTCTGTGGAGTCTCGATATCATTCAGGGGCATCACTAGACCTTTTTAATTTGGGGTAAGAGCCCCAGTGAAGTACAATACCCCAGTAAAAAGTTACTGATAAATCCTTGATTGTCAGTGCAATTGATGTATACTTATCTGAGAATCATTTTGTTTGATAATACTTTAGCAATCAAGTCTGGTGTGTTTTCTGTTAGCTCTATAGAATCAAAACTAGCAATGCCAGATTCACGAAATTAATCGCTCTTTTGATCTAATCGGTCAAACTGGTTTGCAAAAAGCACTGTGCTCCAAAAAGGACCATTCGGCTACCAAAGAGCACTTCAGGGCACAACACCATATTCAAGGATCAGTCCAAACAGAATTGGTTACTTCAAAGGATCCTTCAGAATGAGGGATTTTGTAGGGGTACAAATGATGGACACTTGCTCCCAAGATTGTTCCACAAGTTTAATTGCATGACAATAGTCGCTTGTTTATTGGCTTTGGGAAGCTGACAGAAGTGAGTTTAAAGAAACTTTTTTTTGGTCATCCCTTCAAGGCTCTCAGTCCAGAGGGTAAAACAGAGGGACTAAGGCACAGGGATGAGTTCTTTGGAATGGAAGGCAGTATTGGTCTGAAATTGTATATGATTCGGATGCATTCAAGCAAGAAAGGCATTGTTTACCTAAAAGTTTCAATTCTGTCTTTAGTTATTCACCCTCATGTTGTTCTAAACACATAAAACCTTCATTCATCTTCGTAGCACAAATTAAGATAATTTTCATGAAATCCGAGAGCCATCTGACCATACAACAATGTAGTTAAAACATTCCCAGACCAACTATGTTAACTATTTAGTAAAAATTGTCCATGTGACAACATTTTAAAGTGTAATGTTTAAAATTAGAGACCATAGGAGATGAATTGCTTTTAAGACATGGACAAGCCAAGATCATATCTCAAAACTCCAAACACATTTAGAAACCCATCAGGTCCAATAGGTTGACCAGTGATTTCAGAGACAGCACCGAAATTCTTAAACCAAAAATCCTGAAGAGTAGGACCAAAGTCTTTGGTAGGACTAATGCATAGCTAATAATGTCTTGGGTTACGTATGTAACCCTCGTTCCCTGAAGGAGGGAACGGAGACGTTTAGTCATTGATTGACGTCATGGGGTCAAGCTAGGAAGGGATATGATGTGATCTGGTCGGATTCAACCTTCTCACACCTCATCTCTGAGGGTCCTTGCAGTGAGAGAAACACCAGTCAGTGAACAGACACCATTGCCATAGGCCTGCCTTGTAGAGGGTGCTCTAGCCTGAGTGGCAGTGTCTACCGCGGCCTGGGGAAGGCCAGCAAGGTTTACTGTGTCCAGAAGCCAAATGTGCAGGTTCCACAGATCGGGATGCGGGTGCCAGATTGTGCCCATCCCCTGAGAAAGAAGGTCCTTCTGAGGGGGAGTAAAACAACTGGCAGTGGGAGGACTCCTGGGAAGCAAACAGGTTCACTTGCGCTTCCCCGAATCGACTCCAAATCAGCTGGATCATCCCAGGGTGGAGTTTCCATTCTCTGGGAAGAGTGAGTTGTTGTGAGAGCGTGTCTGCTGCACGATTCAGCTCTTCCGGAACATGAATGGCTTGCAGCAATTTGAACTGCGAGTGACTCCAAAGAAGGCAGGCGAGTTGCGGCGGGCAAGTTGCGACAGGTGACAGGACAAGCGGGATCAATGGAGCGGTCACCCATGTACCCAGTGGGGCAGCCAGGAGGAGACAGGTGGCTAGACCCCGGAAGCATAGCGTTAAGAACAGTACACGCCATGTGTTTGATGGACTTCGTCTGCTTCTGTACTGCAGAGAACTGCTTGGCAAAGTTCCCGACAATGTCGTCAAAGAGTCCGGCCTGGGAGATGGGTGCACCAAGGAAGCGCACTTTGTCGGCGTTACCCATCTGCGCAAGGTTCAACCTGCCCAAGGGACCGTCGCCTGCCTAAGTTGGTCACCAAACACAGTTCCTGCATCAACCTTGCGTCAGAACTACCCTTGTGCAGTTCTTTTAGGGCCTTGGCCTGATGGACTGGCAGGATGGCCATGGCATGCAGGGCTGAAGCAGCCAGTCCCCCAGCACTGTAAGTCTTGGCAGCGAGAGCTGACGACAGCTTACAGGCTTTGGACGGGAGACGCGGGCGATTCCCCAGGCAGAGCATGAGGTTGCAGTGCACTTGTCCCCCAAAAAATGGCGCTCCGCCATTGGAGCTCAACCACGTCCTAGATGTATACAGTGCCTTCCATGATTTAGTGAGCTCCTCATGCACCTCCGATAAGAAAGGCATTGGGGCCGAATTGTTCAGTAACTTTTAATATTATAGAAATACTAGATGTAGGCTTGGTCACATATAACAAGACATCATCAGTGTATAAAGAAATTTTATTAATAGTGGTTTTAGTGTCCATGAATTCTCTCATTAGATCGAATAGCCTTAGCTAAAGGCTCAATGGCCAAGGCAAAAAGAAGGAGAGAGAGCGGGTAACCTTGGCATGTAGCCCTTGACATAACTTTAACGATTTTCTCACTATTTTTCTGGGTCTGGGACCATTTCAGTTGCATTGTTCTCTATGGAGGCTCAGAAAGCTCTTAGATTTAATAAAACATATCCTAATTTGTATTTTGAAGATTAAAAAAGGTCTTATGGGTTATAACGGTGAGTAATTAATGATGAAATTTTCTCACACTGTAATAATAACAGGAATACAGGATATTTTGTAAAAGAGCAGCGAATTAGGTGGATATTTACCTACTGTCAATGACCAAACAGCTCTTTATTGCTCTTTGCAGCTTGTAAACAAAACTGTACAGGTACAGCCAATTTATTTAGTTTATAAAACAGTATAAAAAGGCACTCAAAATATGGGCACACTTTTTAATGGATGTGCATGTTACTGATGATACTGAATGTCTGGAAAAACCCTTGATATCAGCTTCATTAAAGTTATCGGGTATGTATGAATATGATCCTCCTTCAGACATTTATGTTTGGGATGTAATGTGGCTGTTGTAAAAACACGATGAAAAAACAAGATGAAGTGATGGCTTTGTTTTAGATGTTTCTGAGGGGTGTGAGGTGCAGAGAGCTCAAGGGATGCAGGGATGTATAGCTGTAAATAAGGTCTAATACATTTACAGTCTGTGCTGGATGGAATTAGACACCAGAGGGACAATAGTGACTGGCAGAAGGGAACCTCAGCAACTTTCTAATTTACAGCTCAACCCATCATAGTAAGAGGGAGAGACATCAATTACATTTTTAATTTCGAGTATATATAAATGCCATGACAAAATCATGGTGGGGGTTTTATTATCTTCTGAAGATTTTATGGGTCTACATTTTAAAATATAATTGCTGACACAGCTTTGCAGTAAGTCAGTTACTTTTATTTTACAGATTTGTCACAAAAATGCTCAACTATTTGGATTATCTTGCTTTATTTTCCACCATAAATACAGATCTGCACAGTACAGAACAGATCAAGGTTGATTTTCTTTGACTTATAAGTGTTTTAAAGGGAGGTTTATGTGTATAGTTGTAATTGTGTGTGTGTGTGTGTGTGTGTGTGTGTGTGTGTGTGTGTTATGATACCACATTATTGGGATTTATTTCAGCAGTACCCTGGACAGTCAGATTAATCATAATAATGTGTCCAAGTTCAGATCTACTTCAAACGACACTGTTAACAGAGGTGGTAATGCAGGAATGAGCTCTAAGCCACTCTTCACTTTATGAATCCCATCTTGACCTTTTTTTTATCTTCTCTATGAAATGTGTATTTTGACTTTATTGTTTCCTCCAGAGACTGACATCAAGGTACCTCTTCCAACCGCCACGTGCCCGCTGTCTCAGTTTCACTGTGGGGCAAATGTATGTGTAGATGGGGTGAAGGTGTGTGATTTTTCATTAGACTGCCCCAATGGAGAGGACGAGGCCAAATGTTGTGAGTATCCATATTATTTTTAATAAAACTGTGTACAACCATTCGTAAATTGAATGTCTTGCAGGTGTCATTCACTTACTGCAGAAATAGCCTAGAAGAGGAAAATATTAAGAAATGTTTATCTTGATCGATACAAAATACTCTCTTTTGTACAATAAATGAAAAAGGTTCCCCTATAAATAAAAAGTCTGTTATCATTTACTCAACCTCATGTTGTTACAAACCTACTGTATATTATTTTCTTTCTTCTTTGGAATATAAGTAATATATTCTGAAAGTTTGAACTATTTTAACTATATTTTGTAGGTTGGTTTTATGTTTGATTTATTGTTTGCTATTATTTCATGATGTTAATTTGACTTTCAGCGGCACAGTGTGATTTCGAGTTTGACTCATGTGGCTGGTACGAGCTTGTCCAGGGTGATGGGTTTGAATGGGTGAGAGGCTCAGCTAATGGAGTCGGCGTAGATTATCTAGACCAAACACCACCCCAGGACCATTCTACTAATACAAGTGCTGGTGAGGGCACTCAGGACACAGGACATAAATACACAGACTAAATAAATCATAAAATTATTTTCTCACATTAAATTTATTCTCAAATACTGCAGATCTGACCTATAAACCTCATCCACTTATTCCATGTGCATTTCTTTACTACGTTTGCATTGGCGTTGAAACATTTTTAAAAATCCCATTTAACTTATAATATTTATCTACAAATCACCTGGGAATTCAAATTGTGGGAATATTAGGCTAGTTAATTTTAAATTTAGTTCATTTGCAAAAGAAAAATAGTGCTGCTTTTCCTATTGCCCTCCCATAGATAATTCTTGGCCTCTGGGATTTTGTAAATTAAATGGGAATTAATGGAATGGCTGTAAATGCCATTTGCATCTTCAGGTTTTTAAAATATTTTTTATATTTTGCTATTTCTTTTTCTCCCCCTTTAAGGCCACTTCATGTTTATTTTCAAGAGGAGCAGCAGGTTGTCCCAGCAAGCTTTGCTGCGCAGCCCTACGTTCCAGCAAACAAGTTCAAATTGCGTCATGACCTTCTGGTAACGCTCTGGCCATATCTCTTTTTCAGCTAGTAAAATACATTAATGAACAATTAAAGGGATAGCTCACGCAAAAATAAAAATTCTGTCATTAATTACTCACCCTCATGTTATTCCTTTCTACCTTTCTCTTCTTTGGCCATGGTAATTGTATTGCGGTCTTTGCAGGGTCAGAAAGCTCTTTATTAATTTGTGTAATTATTTTAAGATTTTAACTATCCCTTTAATTAAATTATAATATTTTTTTTACATTATTATTATATAAATATTTCAAATTATAAGCAATAACACCAATAAAATAATATTCTTCACTGCAGTATATTTGGTAACACTTTATTTTAAGGGTCCAGAATAATGCATTAGTTAAGCATTAATTAATGGTTAATCTGCTTCCAATAAAGCATTAGTATAGCAAAAACACACTAGTAACATTTTAAGGGCCCAAATTAGTTAAGCATAAATAAACTGTTAATTTATTATTAACTTGTTCACAATTATGCATCAGTTAAGCATGAACATGAGTATAACTAATGATTATCTGAACATATAGTAAGGGGATATTAGCCATTATTTACAATTCATTAATCATAAACTTGAAAATTACTTAATAGGTGCCATAATTAATAAGGTTTCACTTTAGAATAGGGGGTCAAATTCCATTCATAAGCACTATATTAATCGTAGTTTAGCCTTAATTATTAGCTTATCCTAATCAATAAACTTGAATATCACTCAATAAGTGTCATAATGTAGATTTAGAACAGGGGGTCAGATTTATTAGAATATTTCAGCTATAAATATGCTAACATCAGTAATTAAACATAACAATAACAAAAAAAAATTAATATATATTATATTACATATATTAGTTAATATATACATACAAATAAATTATATATAGACCCATATTGTCATCAGTCGCGTCTCTGTGGCTCTCTCTGAAACTCAGCAGCAGGAACCATCGCAGGAGTATTAACGTTTCTACCCAGACCCTTTTAGCCCACGCACCGGGCCTAGTTCTGGCCCAGGCTTTTGGGCTTCCGTAGGCCGTAAACGCTGACTTCACACCAAGGTTATTATAGTTAATGAAAACTAATGAAAAAACTAAAACTAGAATTAAAAAGCATTTTCGTTAACTGAAATAAAAATAAAAACGAGAGTTTAAAAAAACTAATCGGCAGACGCCGTGCTATGCCGACCAATGGCCGCAGTTCATGTCGAAGCTCGCCTGAGTGGGCGAAGCGGCCTATAAAAGGGGCAGCTTCACGCCAGGACTTCAGGTTACTTCGACTGAAGTGACGGGTATACAGTGCGGCAAGAACGCAGTACAAGTGAAGTTTTTAAAGTGAACGTACATATTGCTTCTGTAACTTAGGTTCCCTGAGACAAAACCTGATTTCCAGTGATTATCGTTGTCTTTACTGCAGAGACCGTCTCTGCATTTAATAAATAAAGTTTAATTCTCGTCATTATATATTACCATTACTCTGTTGTTCTATTTGATAATGTTCAGTGCTTTGCTACAATCTGTATTGTTAAAAGCGCTGCATAAATTAAACATCCAGTGCTGGGTAGATCACTTACATAGACTTTTACTCATTACAAATTACATGACAAAATTTAGATGATTCATTTTAGGTAATTCTGACCACTTCAGGATTAGTTATGATCTAATGTATGACCGACATTTTTACAATTGAATTATTTTATTTGTTTACTTGCATGCCATTGTGACCAATATAACACATACCACATAACTTCAAACAAGCAAATATGTTGTTAAGTATCTAAAATATTACTTTATACCTATGTACGCATAATCTTTAACACCCTAGCATCTGCATAGCAACATCTTCAGAACATTATTTGAGCATTATAGTGGTGAGATCCACACATTTTAACAACACATACATTTGCTTAAATGGAAACAAAAACTCATAGTTTCTTCACCAAATATTTAGATAATATTTAATACTTTGTGTGTGTGTGTGTGTGTGTGTGTTTGTGCAGCCTCATTACTGGAAAAAACAGTCAAACACACATCCCTGTCTGCACACACTAACACATCGACACGCAACAACACAAACTCAACACACAACACACACACAATCACATCTACACACACTTACACACCACATAACACAAGCACTAACACTCGCTCAACTCCTAACACACAGATAATCGCATTTACACACACAACCCCATCTACACATGCTAACACACACACCAACACACACTCCACACATAACACACGCATAAACACATCCACACACACTAACACATATGAACCACATAACACACACACCAACACACACTCAACACACAACACAAACACAACCCCATCTACACATGCTAACACACACACCAACAAACACTCAACACACAACACAAACACAATCCCAACTTTTAACACACACACTAACACACAATCGTTGAATGCATCACATAACCCACACACAAACACACACTCAACACACACAACTCTATCTTTTAAAATACAAACAAACACACAATCGTCAAATGCCACTCAAACACCTTTGTCCTCGTCTACACAAACTTCACTACAGAGCCTCTCAACACATGACACAAACACCCCAACATCTGCTCACAACATACACACCGTCCCAAATCCACTGTTACAGACTGGTGCATCTCTACAGATCACAACACAACAAACACACACCTACACCCCCCCAGTACACACTCATAACTCACAGTTCCTGACTGCATCCCTCCATCCCGAACCCTCACCAGCTCCCCGACAAGCCCTTTCCGACTTCTTCCCATCCCGGGAGCCCACAGAGGGCACTGTCTCCCTGACCCAGCGCAAAAAACACCCATCTGATCTGCTTGGAGATGTTCTCAGTCGCCCTAAACAGGCCAAAGACCCGTCTGGAGTCCCAGAGGGAGGCGTCCAGAAGCCAGAGCGAGTGCCCAGGCAGAGTACATTGGAGCTGGGTTTGCTGCTGGGCCTCTCGGCTGCGCTCGGCATGGCCATCGCCGCGGGGCTCCGCTACCTGCAGAGGAAACACTGTCGCAAACATACAGCTGTGTCGCTTAACGGCCGTCACCATGACGACAGAGGCATCCTCCACGTACAGGAGTGTGGAGACCTGGTGCAGGTGCGCAAAATACAGCAGAACAGTTTCCTGGTGCTGCAGGCCGAGTACAACCTGATCTCACCGAGCAGGAACTGAACATGTGCACAAAATATACTGCTTTTATAAGACATCACCAGTTCAATAGTTTGGGGTCGGTAAGAGTTTTTAAATGTTTTAGAATGAAGTCTCTTCTGCTCATTAAGGCTGCGTTTAGTTGCTCAAAAATAGAGTAAAACAGTAATATTGTGAAATATTATTATTAGTTTTTATTTGAATGTATTTTAAAATGTAATATATCTAGAAGAACACGATAACAACATAATAAAGCATCCTACCAACTCTATAAAATTACCTTAACAACCACCAGAACACCCTAGCAACTGTGTGGCACTACCATAGCAACCACCAGAACACCCTGGCAACTGTGATTTATCTCTGGTGTGACTTGGTTTCTAAGTTCAAAGGAATCTATTGTAATATGACACTTTTAGTGCAATCTTATGATGTGAACCCATATCTGATGAGGTTTTCCAGTGTGACTCATTTATTTCCAATGCAACTAATATCATCTACTCCATTTCTGATGCGATTTTTCAACATGACTTTGTCAATACAGACTCATAATACAATCTGTAAAACAGCAATGTAAGCTTTAGTATAATACTGTTCAATAACTTTGTGTATTCTTTCACATACAATAAAATCTAAACACTCACTGCATTAAACCTCATTACTTTAAGACAAAGAGGCAGAAATTGCCTTTGCTGTGTTTAACAAATGCAAAAGATGCATTTTACTCTGCATAATAGTTTAAAAGCTCGGTTAAAACCAGATTGAATAGATCTATTGAAGGTATATCAGCAATAAATATTCAATTTATATCTGATTTGAATGTATTGAATGTATATATGTAAATGATTAACAATAAATATCAAACACAAATTTATTAAGTCGCATTGTCATTTTCTCAAGACAAAACACAAACCCTCATTTAGACAGTATTTATGACAATCTTTATTGTCTTCAGTAACATAACACGTCAAATGGAGTCACCGTCAGTACAGCTGACCTTTTACTGCATCAGAACTAATACTCAGTAATACTCTGAATGTGAAGGATGTTGGCAGTGCAATTTCACTTTAGTTTTTACTGCTGTAAAAATCCCCAAAGCCCAATGAACACACAAAGGACTTCCTGGATGGCTAAAAAACAAAAATAAATCCATTTGACAAGGTCTGAGTGCCGTTGAAGTAAGAAAAGTTTTTACACTTCATATAAAAATATACATTCATGTCTGTTTAAAAAAGCTGATGGAATGGTCTGTAGTCCCTGTACTGAGGCCGGTGGCCGTCTGAGGTCCCGCGGGGCATGCTAAGGCACTTGATCTCTCGTACACATCCGCCTGATCAGCTTCTCCTCTGGTTTGGTCTCGGTAATTCTGGTCTGGTTTGGCTCAGCCATGTGTTTCACAGCTTCCAGTCCACAGTGTAGTTCATATGGGTGTTAGAGTCTGTGAAGGAAGTCAAAGAGTTAAAACAGATCCAGCATACAGGATCACATCTGTCATTCTTTTAAAATTCATCACAATTTAAAATAATTTTTTGTTTTATGATTTTTTTGGTTCGCATGAAGTGTTTTTCTCTCGCAGTTTCACAAAACAACAATAAAAGTTGAACCAGTGATCAACAACCAATTTTTTAAAAAAGGGGTCATATAATGCGGCATAAACACATTGCATTACACCAAATACACAAAATACTGTTCCTTTCAGCAACATCACCTTAATTCACCCTTAATAAAACCCTTTAATTCAAGGGAAATGATGACCAATTTAGGCGTATTCGGCGTGCTGTCCAGGGAGCGAGCCGGGGTCTGTGAGGAGCAGGGCAGAGCTCAACGTCCGGCTCAAATCCCACTTTTCTTTACCTTCTATGTGAATTAATACTAGACATTTAAAGCTGGTAAAATAATTCTCTTTTTTACATGATATTATTTCTGACTGTTCCAACTGTATATTTCACAGAAAGTACTGTTACCATGTTATAGATTTTCACATGAACTTCCATAGGTTTTCTTCAAATCTGTGTGTGCGTTACCTTCTGTCTGCCGCTCATCCATGTTTTAATGGAGGGCAGTAAGATGCTTCCCAGCAGGATCTGAGCGGGATGATAGATCAACAGAGGCACTGATATCAGAGACAGATGCTCATAACCCTCAAACACGATCTTCAGCATGGGAATACCTGCACAAACATGAGAGTTTAGCTAGAGAAACCCCTAATATTTGCTTTATTCAAACAGGCGTGTGGTTTTTACCTAAAGTGAGGGATTTATGAGTTGCACAAAACATGATGGCAACCGAATCAGCTGCAGTGAAACCAGAAGACTTCCTGAAAACATCACATACATCTAAACAGTTTAACACAGGTGATATGATCCATCACACACCAAAGAGAGGGCGGATCAGCTTAATGTCAATCAAATGAAAGCAAAAGGAAAAGCAAACCGCTTAATTATCATACAGATTAATCCCAGAAATACCCACTATGACAAAACAATTGTGTTTTTGTGAACGTATGATTCTCACCTTGTAGACAAGAAAAATATCAGGGCCATGAAGCTCAACTGAATGGAAAATACTGAAAAACAAACAGTATTAATGATATTAATATAAGTGACCCCTGGACCACAAAACTACTTCATTTATCGAAAATGAAATCT
Source organism: Enteromius thamalakanensis (assembly GCA_032357475.1). Taxonomy (NCBI): domain Eukaryota; kingdom Metazoa; phylum Chordata; class Actinopteri; order Cypriniformes; family Cyprinidae; genus Enteromius; species Enteromius thamalakanensis. The sequence goes on along the minus strand of JAUCMT010000134.1, from coordinate 18,448,340 downwards.
GTAAGCAGAATGTGTGTGTGTGTGGTTTATTAGGACAGGTCCTTCATTGTTCTCATCTCATCATACCCGATTAATGATGGAAAACTGTGCTTAACATGTTTTGATAAAACATCTATGATGAACAGTTTATTAATAAATCACTGCGCTGTGGGATTGTCATTCACCCTGGCTACAGCGGAGGTTATTTTACACAACTACTCGAAGCTTCAAGCTTTGTTTTCGAACACGCAGCGTAAAAAAGCACTACAGCATCTATTAATCTGAGTTAATAATAATTTCCAGCATTTACTTATGCATTATTAAAATCACAAGTTGTTTGTTAAGTAAGGAACAATTAACTCCGGACCATTAAATTATTAGAAAAATAATGCACACCCGAGGTGGTGATGCGGTCACGACGTGAAGTGTTGTTATTTTTCTAATAATTTAACGGTCCGGAGTCAATTATTCCGCTTATACTATGGTTGCCACACCTCAAGACATCGATCAGATGATATATTTCAAGGGATTCGTCCGGTTTTTCTACTTATATCGCTATT
>JAUCMT010000134.1:18426238-18445700 GCA_032357475.1 Enteromius thamalakanensis | reverse complement strand
CTTGATTTGGGATTCTCAATATGTATTATTTTGTTAATGATCAAGCTGTCCTGTGACAATGTCTGTTGCCTCAGGGAAAACACGAGGCATCCTGCACTGATTTACGACATCCTGTTGTGCTGAGGCCTCTATGTGGAATTTGACTCTCCAGTTTCAATGTTCTGATCGAATCTTGCGTGTCTGATTCACCCTGATTCCTACATATTGTAGTATGTGGTTGCTGGTGGCCAATGGGGATGTATTCACTAATGGAGGAGGATTAACTGGCCTTGTCGTTTCCACCTCGAAGCTCTTTAGCCAACATCGCCATAGACAGTCGTGTGGTTGTTGTTTGAGTAAACCTTGTCTAATGTCCTTGTACCTCTGGTAGCAAATCTCCCACAATGATATGGTATGCATCTGGGTAGATGCTCTGATGAGTATTTATTGTATTGTACAGATAGCCTAAGGCTGCGCTAGCATTAGCATCTGGTGGAATGTAAACAGCGGTGAGTATAACAGTAGTAAATTCACGTGGAAGATAGTTTAGTCTGCATTTAACTGTCAGATACTCCAAATCAACAGAGCATTTAGTATGTGTACACCTAAGTGCACAAACCCCCTCCTTTGCTCTTACTGGAGTTATTGTTCCTGTCCCAGTGAAATACTGTGCGACCCACTAGCTCAATAGAAAATAGAAACAGACGGAACAACATGAGGCTAGTGGGATTACCGGAAAAAGAAGAAGGAAACGATGCCTGCGTGTTTCTGGAGGGCTGGATTCCGAAAATTTTGAAAATGGACTCGAACAAAACGTTAGTTCTAGAACGTGCTCATAGACTGGGCCCATAACGAAATAAGGAGGATCTGAACCCAAGACGGGACGACAGGACGCCACCAAGAATGGTGATAATTAAGTTCCTAAACTTTAAACAAAGAGAACAGGTGCTTAGAGCGGCCAGGTCCAAGGGGGTAATTTCTTACAAGGAACATTTCGGCTGATATTCACATGAAACAACGGGCGTATGATAGTGTGAGACAAAAACTACGAGAGAGAGGAATCGGCAAACACAGGATCTTATATCCCGCTCGTCTTACATATCAGGAGAAATTAAGGGTGTTTGACACACCAGCGGCGGTTGAAAGCTTCATGGAAGAATTATCCACGGAATAAAGGTGGGCTCAATCCAGTCAGACTATTAAAGACCTGAATGCAGGTTTGAGAGAACTCAGATCATTCACTATAAACAATATCCCCTTTTCTTTTTTGAGTTTCGTTAGCGATCAGAGAAGAATCTGTGGAATAACAGAATATGTTTGTTCTCCGGAAATTTGATAATGTGTGTTAATAGTTTAAGGTCATATGTGAGAAAAATGTCACAAATGGGGTTGTTGTGTTGAATATAGACGTACCTGATAGTTCCTCACGGGGGTGTGGACCAATCAGCGCCATTGTCACAGAGGCAGACGAGTAATGAATGGTCGAGGAGAGTCCCCGCGTAGCGTGATGGAAAACTCAGACACGGGAGAACATGAATGAGCAGGTGAATCACGCGCTTTATTCTGAGAACGCTCCAATAGGGAGTTGAGATTCCCACCAAGGAATCCGCGTTCTCACATGCACACAGACAGATTGTAAACAAGAGGTACTCACGTGAGTTGAAGCGAGATGAAGCTGGGACCTGACGAAAAGCCAGCATGAGCTTAATGTCTGGTGCCTTACAGATGCCTACTTCCTGTTTATATACCTGCGTGAGGTACTCCCGGGTCCTAGTGCCCTCACGATCTGGTGCGTGTGACAGTCATAGACGAAGTGTAAGGGGTGGGGGTTCAACGCAGTAGTATGGACACTACTGGGGAAATCGGGGTCGTAGTTAAATGTTCTTTAATAATAGTTGTGTTGTTCATGGTTGTTTATGATTTTATTTTTTGCTTCTTAGTATTTAAGATTTTTGAGTCTATAAAAGGTAAAATACCTTTCAATAAGAAATGTAAAAGATTATGGGGGAGACAGGGAATGTAAAATTTGTAACCTGGGATTGCATATTAATACAACGTTCAAAGTATTTCGATTTCTAACGTTCTAAAAACGTCAAATTATCCAGTTTTTTTAATGTTAGCACAACGTTATGTTAATGGTTAGCTTACCATTCCTACAACGTTCTTTCCACCTCAATTTAATTATTAATACATTCAAAGAACGTCAATTTCTAACGTTCTAAAAACGTTAAATTGTCCAGTTTTTTTAATGTTAGCACAACGTTATCTTAAGGTTAGCTTAACGTTCCTTCCACCTCAATTTCATTATTAATACAATGTTCAAAGAAAGTCGATTTCCAACTTTCTTAAAACTTAAATTGTCAATTTTTTTAATGTTAGCACAACGGTATCTTAAGGTTAGCTTAACGTTCCTACAACATTCTTTCCACCTCAATTTCGTTATTAATACAATGTTCAAAGAACGTCGATTTCTAACGTTCTAAAAACATTAAATTGTCCAGTTTTTTAATGTTAGCACAACGTTATCTTAAGGTTAGCTTAATATTCCTACAACATTCTTTCCACCTCAATTTCATTATTATTACAACGTTCAAAGAACATTGATTTGTAACGTTCCAAAAGTTTTATGTTAGCACATGTTAGCATAACTTTTCTGCAACATTCTTCCCACTAAATTTTATTAACAATATAAAATTCTAAGAATGTTTATTTGAAACATTCCAAAATCATTAAAATGCCCCCATTCTTTAATGTTATTTCATGGTTAGGATACTGTCCCTGAACCATTATTTCAACTTTATTTTTTTTTATACAAGGTACAACATTTCAATAACAAAAATACAAAAAGTAATTTTTTTTTTTTTTTTTTTTGTAAACTGAAAATCACACATTTATCATTCTCTGATATATAAAATTCAGAAAACATTTTAGATTTAGACAGACTAAATGTCTGTTTTGGTTTATATCATATTGTTTGTACTAACTTCTAATGGTCTAAATACTAATGGTGTTCCCCAAGGCTCAGTCTTGGGACCTATTTGTTTTTCCATCATTTATTTACTGCCTGTTGGACAAATTATTATAATGTTTGGAATTAATTCCTACATCTTTTATGCCTAACTCTGTATTTTCTTTATCTTTTCCGTCAAGCTGAACAACCACATGTTCGTCCGAGAAGTATGGGGTCCAAGGGCTTTGAGTTATGCTGCCCTTCATTTGTGAAACACCATCCCCAGGACATCTGTAACAGTCTTCGTCATGCTTTTAAATTTCCGTTTTATTGTATTTCGTCGTTTACTGTTGTAACACTGATGTTATAGGGAGATTTCGTGAGCCGACCTTAAAGGTGCTCTATGCGATCTTGCAAAACACTATGGGTGCAGGATGTACACCAAACAAAAACAAACTCCGGCCAACCAATCGGCAAGAAGAGGTGGGGTTTAACGCACATTGTTTTTGTTGTGGTGCCCAAAATGTTTATTTCTGTATTGCATTCTCTGTGTTGTCTTTCGAGAGTGGGTTTTTCCCAGTGTATTCAGAGGGCAGACCGCAAGACGATCGTGGGGTGATGCATACGGTTTGAGATAAAAATAAAATCGAGCTAAAATCCTGCAACATCGCATAGAGCACCTTTAAGTGATCCTCTTTAAATATGTCCATTTTAAAGGTCTAGCCCGTGTTTTTTTGTAATATAATAGAAAACGCTTCACTAGAACATATACTTGATATGCCCATTATAGTACACTTATTTTTAGAATCTTGTTAGTAAATTGTTTGCCATCCGAAGAATGTGCAGAATTCAAAATAAAGAGAGGATCTTCTTTCTTTCTTTCTTTCTTTCTTTCTTTCTTTCTTTCTTTCTTGCTGCTACAGATTTTAGTGGAGGGGACTGTTGGTGATGACTTCAGAGGAGACATTGCCATAGATGATCTGTCTTTCATTAGCTGTCAGCCATATGATGGTAAAGTAAAAGTGTTATATAGCTTCATATGAAAACAAAACAAAAAATTACATTCTTATTGGGACTGGTATCAATATGGATCCAATTGCCCATTTCAGTGTTTTTGTGTGTATATCTTTGTATATGTAGGTGAATTGCCCTCAAATGAGCCCAGCACCTTTGCCCCCTTGTCCACCTTGTCAGCAGCACCCTCTCATAGCTGCCTTCCTGACCAGTTTGTGTGCTCAACTACAAGGGAGTGTGTGAGCCTCAGTCAAGTGTGTAACTTCAAACCAGACTGCTCTGATAGCTCTGATGAAGAGCACTGTGGTATGAATCTGTCTGTCTGTCTACCAGCTGTTAATAGTTTTTTGTTTGTTTGTTAGAAGTTAAGAAGTTATTACTTTGAGCAAGAAGTGATTAAACTGATCAAAGGTGACAGTAAAGAACACAAACTGTTTTTCTTTCAAATAATAACTTTTTACTCATCAAAGAATCCTGACTGATAGTAATATATTTATAGTTTTTTTAGCAGCAAATCAGCATGTCACAATGATTTTTGAATGATTAAGTGGAATAGTGCTGAGAATTCCGATTTGCCATTACAGAATTGAATATCATTTTAAAATACTGTATATTCAAACGGTACAGTTATTTTAAATTGTAATATTATTTAATAATGCTACTGTATGATTGTTCCTTTTGTTATTTAAACAAATTCAGTGCTGGGGAGTATAAAATAACATCTTACTGATCCCAAACTATCCATCATTCATCTTTCTTCTGATACTACTGTTTTGTCTGTTCTCAGTGAAGGAGTATTGTGATTTTGAAGGTGATGCTCTGTGTGGATGGTATTTAAGTGTCCCGGCTACTCCTGTTCCTCCTCATTCCTTCCGCTGGCAGACAGGACAAGGGGAGAGTATTCATCATGGAGAGCAGAACCACAGACCCACTAATGACCACACACTGTGAGCAATAAACAGCATCATATGCTGGAATGTGTTGGTGATTTCGTTTATAAATGCATGGTCAGGTTTGCTTAAATGCAGGTGTGTGATGACTGCTTTATTTTGTGTACTCATCTGTGCATGTGTACATTTTGCAGTGGTTCTTCAGAGGGTTGGTATATATTTGCGGACAGCTCCAATGGAGGATATGGTCATACCACTGATCTCTTGACCATTCCAATTAAAATAACAGGACCCCAGTGTACTCTTGTGTTCTGGTATCACATGAGTGGCTTTACCGTTGGAACGCTGCAGGTGCAGTTATCTAAAAATTATGAATATAATTGTTACTCGTTTGCTGCGCCAGTAACCCATGCCTAGAAAACATCAAAACATATTATTATTGTGACAGAATAAATTTCATGCTTCATTTTGTCTTTCATTGTGTTCAAATTCTAAACTGTTTGTTTTGAAGTATTTTCCAGAGAACAGTCTGCAGTTTGTCAAAACAACTTCAAAATTATATGTGCAGGTCTTCATCAAATCAGGCTCTGTCACACATGAAGTTTGGTCTCAAAGTGGTAACCAAGGTTACAGCTGGAGGCGGGGCGAGGTCTTCATAGGAATCCGTCATAACATCCAGGTCAGTGTTTCTGTTATATGAGTACGGGATTAATAAATAAATGAAAACAGAGGTTTTTGAATGAACAGCTTTTTATCTCTTTGGTTCTCCAGCTGTGCCTAAACAACTGGAAAAAAATAAAATAAAACAAAAAATAGACCAACAGGGACAAACATTTAAACATTTGAGGTCAGAAAAATTAATTTAATAGAACAACTTATTTATTTAGGATGCATTCAAATGAGTAAAAGTGACAATAAAGTAGATGTTTTGCAAATAACATTGTTTCGAGAGGATCGTGAAACGAGTAATCATACACGGCTGGCAGCCTGTTTCCTAATCATCCCTCATTTATTTGCACCCAATCAAATCATTTCCCCTTCACTATAAATTCTCCCAGGTTTTATTTCCCTGTGTCTTGCTTTTTCTACATCCCTCCTCCTTCCCTTCTCCGACGTTTTTCATTAATTCACGCCTTTCCCAGGGGGGCAGATGGTGAACGAGCTGAACGCCGAACTTTTGCCCACTCTATGGTTCTATTTATTAGGGTTCGGAGTTCACTGTTTTCTTGGCTCGCTCCCTAGACAGCACGCCAAATTAGCTTTATTATAAATTTTCTTTCATAAATAACGAGGAAAGCGTGAACTCTTGAAATGCATTTATAATGTTACTAAAATTGCCTATTTTAAATAAATGATGTTCTATTTGTAGAACAGAAATGTTTCTATCTTTGGAAAAATGCTCATGCAGTATTACTATTTTTACTGTATTTTTACATATGAGCCAATTAATGCAGCCTTGGTGCGCGTAAGAGACATCCTTCGATTTAAAAAATCTTACCAACCCCAAACCTTTGAGCCATAGTTCATGTGTCAACTAAGTGGAAAAAAAGGATTTAGGAAAATTATTTACATTTTATGAATGTGATTGGAGTACTGTGTTTAGTATTCCTGAAATGTGTGGTAAAATGTTAAGTGTCAAGCTGATGTTTGGACTGTTCATGCTTGATCAGAAATATCATGACCTTTTCTCCATCTGGCCCTTGCATCATTAATATTTATCAACACTTCTTATATATAAACACTCTAACAAATGTAGTTCTTCATTGTGCTGGATACTTCAGGACCATTTCACTCATTAATACTGACTGCCCTTTGCCGTATACTATCAGTGGTCTTAGTGCTCTTTAACTTATGCAGCAGCTCTCAAACACTTCCGGTTCATAATCTCTGTGATTTTTCCTGTTGCTTTTAACTCATTCACTTTTTTTTTTTAAGAGAGTCAACTGATTTTGAGTGACATCTTTTCACATTAGTCTGTTTACCTGACGTGTGTCATACAGTGAACGTGTGCTTATAGATTTGTGCACTACACTACTGTATGGAAAGTGTTGTGGAGCAGATGATATACATACTTCAGGTTAAAAGCATGAATGTTTTGGTTTATGAATGTATTAATAGGTGGGTCTTCGAGCCGAACGAGGCATCAGCTACATGGGTGATGTTGTTCTTGATGACGTGACATTTGTGGACTGTGCCCCTCCAATAGCATCTAATCTTCCTTGTCGCAACAACGAGTTCATCTGTGCCAACGGTCACTGTATCTCTGAGGACAACTTGTGTGACTTTATTGATCACTGTGGAGATGGCTCTGATGAGAATCATTACATATGCCGTAAGCAACAAATCCATCATCCTCTTCCCTGTCACTTGCAACACAGATGTTTTTAACTGTATTTCAGTGGTCAGAATTTGTGTCTGGAATAACTTTACACCTCATATACTGTACTGAATGAATGCAATCGTATTAAATGTATTTTCCGTGTGCATTTGTGGTTGTTTTAATGGAATAGTTAAATTCCTAAAAATTGAAATAATGTAATGATTCGCTACCTTCATGTTTTTTTTTTTTTATTCAATTGATATTGTGCTTATTAATTATGTGAAACAGAAAAAAAAGTCAATGGGCTTCAATGTTGTTCAAACTACAAACTTCTTTGAAAATTCTTGTTTTTGCTGTTGTTGATATTCATGTTTTTTATTTTCGCCAGAGGGATTCAGTGGTCGCTGCAATTTTGAATTTGACCTCTGCACCTGGAGACAGAGTCGAGATGATGATTTTGATTGGTTGATCAAACCAGGAAACATGGACACACATGGGACTGGACCATCTACTGATCACACCGTCCGCAACCCACTAGGCCACTACCTATATCTAGATGGGTCCTTCCCACAGAGAACTGGACACATTGCCCGAATTGTAGGACCTCTTTTCTGCCACTGCAGCAGAGATTGCAAAGTAAGTGCTCACTGACATTTTATGTGTTTAAGTCCAGGATGAGTTTGTGCTTGCGTTGTGTTCAGAACAATACAATGGAAACAATTTAAGAAAAGTAAAAAACAAAAACCGTATACGGGACTGATAACTGTGACATTTTCATGGACCTGACCAGTGGTAGATGTCTTTTATTTTTATTCATATGTTCATGCTTCTTTTTTTTTTTTAAGGAAGGCTGACATTTTTTTACAAGATCAGCGTCTTTGACATCTGTGGTGCAGATACCACCATAACTTCTGAAAACTGTTTGCAGAAGTTAAAAGTTGTTAGTTCCCATTTTCAAAAAGGATTTTTGAAAGTTTATGAAAGTATCATTTGAACAGACTGACTAAATTCAATCTTACGATTTGCTTAGAAAGATTAAAGTACCTATAGTTGTATAATGTTTTACAGTCAATGATTTTTTTATAATAAGCTCTTTTGTCTAAAGATAATGATAATGATAAATTAAAATCTGGGCTTTTTTCCTGGGTCTTTCTGAGTTTCATAGTAATACTACTTATAATTTAGTTGTTTTAGCAGTAGCCAGCACTCAAAATAGGAGCCAGCAGCATTTCTGCTTCCCTGCTGTGAATTTAAAAAATCCCCCAGTACATGTAACCTCTCAAAATATTACAATGTAGCTGCCGATCATCTACCGGGCCAAAGGAGCTTTAGCGCTGCAAAGTCTTCTCATACCTCCCTACAGCAAGCTGGTGTCATGGCCCTGGGTAACACAGAGGAATTTAATTAAATAATATCTGTGTTTTATGAAAGGCTTTGTACATTGATCTTTTCAATTAGCTCATTAACGCACAATGGATATTAAATCGTTGCTGGATTCATAGCTTTTGTTGAATATAGAGGGAGGAAGTGTATGTCAGAATTTGTCTCTGTTACTGTGAAGCACATAACTCAGTCACTGAGCCAGCCGGCAGCACTCAATCATCCTGTCAAACACACACACACAATGTCTGTGGTAGAAAGAGGAGCACCTTTCAAAGCTCTCATCAGTTTGTGTGTGAAGGCAATCATGTTTCTGTATCTCCTCTCACTTGACAGACTGTTCACCCTTTTTAGAGGTGTGTATGTGCGTGCGAGATAATTAGCCCATGGAGACTCGTTTCTCCATTGTCCTCCCATTCAGCGCACATCAATCAATCACAAGAAACAGCTGAAGAGGAGGAGTTTTTGTGTTTACTTGTCAGCCTTGGTTAGACGTTTTTAAATATTGTAAATTACAATTAGGAACATTGGCATTTTTTGTTGTTGTTGTTTTTATATCTTGGGTTTTGTGTTTAGTAAAAGTAGCAAATTTGTGTGTGACAGAATCAATTGTCTCATCCTGAAAGGTCAAACTCTTCCACTGACTCACCGGTTAGTCAAACTCTGACAGGAGTCCTTACACATACAAACAGAAACAGAAGAAGAATATCAGCCACCATAACAAGCAAAATCAATCAATACAAGAGAAATCTTTACACTGTTATGGCGAACTGGCTTAACCGATTTGCTTGTTTAGTATTGAGATTGGAGTTTTTCTGGAATTAGCCTAAATATTTAGTGGATTGGAAAACAGTATTACATTGTCAAGCGATCAAAATGATTGAAACCAGTAGAAACACATAAATATCTTTATGAGGAAGTCATTGACTCATTCAGTGATCTAATTTGTTTAAAAAAATAGTCTGAACAGAAATAGGTAAACTATTTGAGAATATTGCATCTAAAATGTAAGTTCTTCAGTATTACCTGGTGAATAAATGATAATAAACTAATAATTGTTGTTCAATACATCAGCACTGCTCTGATTACTCTGGCATATTTGTGCATGCTTGCTACTGGTATATTATTGCCTAACGTATTATTTATTTTTGTCTGATTTTCAAGATGGTCTTTTACGTTCATATGTCTGATGAAGGCATTGGCACTCTGAATGTGTACATGTCTGCAAGCTCCAACCGCTCACTCTTACTCAGCCTTTCTGGAAATCAAGGCAACTACTGGAGCAGACAAGAACTGCCTCTCTCGTCTACTGACAACTTCCGCATTATGTTCGAAGGCAAGGTGGGCCCTAATACTAGAGTTCACATCTCCCTGGATGACATCACCTTCTCATCAGGCTGTATTCTTAGCAACATATTTGAGAAAGACTCCACTCTTCGGTTACTTCCAGGTACAGTTCCACTAATTATGTCATATGTACATGCAGAGCTATCAGTGTGAATGTACAACATTGCTCCGCAAATGCATAATCAATCTATGAGCTTTACTATTGACAATGGACATCCTTTTTGTTATTTTATTTGGTACTTAATTGTTTTCCAATAGCATGTTCAAAGAAAGAAGATCTGTAGAGAAACTGTAGCAAAATATCTTTTTCTTTCTTAGAACAAAACATGAGTACACATTATATTTTGCAAGCAGTATCAGAGTACTTAATGTTTTAATACTTCATGCTGATTATTACTTTTAATTACATAATAAAAATGCTATTAAAATAAAAATAAACTAAAATATAAGAACTGTGTTCAAAAACTTGGTATCAGTAAGATTTATTTAGGAAATAATAGTTAAATCAGAAAAGATTAATTAAATTAATTAAAAGTTATAGGTGATGCATTTTTAACCGTATTATCATTTTGTTTCGGTTAAATGCTGTTCATTAAAAAAACATCACAGTTTCACTAAAAAATAAAGCAGAAAAACTCTTCATGTGAAATGTTTGTTGAATCAAATTACTGTAGAATAATTTCAAAATTTCTAAACATTTAGTTTTGCATCACAGGAATAAATTGCATTAGAAAAATGACATAGGCTTTTGAATTTACACGAATTATTAGACCTTTCAAAAACATTTATAACAAAAAAGAGAAGTATTAAGTACTGTAAACATTAGCATATTGTGATGACCAGAACAAATGAAACATCATCTGTTTTTATACATTAAAATGTTTTTTATGTGTGTTTTGACAGGATCTTGTCCACTGGGTTCTCTACAGTGTAACAACGGCAACTGCTTCAAAGGAGAGCAGAAATGTGACTTCACCGATGACTGTGGAGATGCAACGGATGAACTGGATTGTGGGACTTCCTGCTCATTTGAACATGGGCACTGTGGTTGGAAAAGCAGCATAGCAGATACCTTTAGTTGGGCTCATGGAGTTGGCTCCATTAATATGATTAGACCACCTCATGATCACACGCTTAAAAATGAAAGCGGTAAGTCTTCACTATATACCAACAACATACTGCAGAATGCATCTCACATGGAGGCATAACCAAACAGCCACCTTCACACCCTCATAAGAAACATATTGTAAAGTATCTACAACACATTGATCCAACTAAAACATATTTGATACTTTGATTTAGTTCATAAATAAGCATTATTCTGCACCTGCTACCTAGATGTTTGAAATAAGAAATTTGTTTCTGTGGAAATGTTGGCTTACATTAGCACAGATGTTTGCTGTCTGGTTATTACTGGTAGGATTATTATACCTGTGGAAGGTTTAGGTGTATTTTTTTTGCTTCTGTTTATCTGTCGAATGTTCACTATAAGATGATAGTTGTGCCAGTCATTCAACATTCAAATAAAGGTTTATTTATTTGTGGTCCCTGGTATATCCATGGTACCTAAACAAGGGTTAAGTACCATGGATATATATTTGTAGCAATAGCCAACAATACATTGTATACAGGTAAAAATTATGGATTTTTTTATGCCAAAAATCATTAGGATATTAAATAAAGATCATATTTTCGTAAATATATCACAACTTAATTTTTAATTGCAAATATGCATTGCTAAAGATTTCATTTGAATAATTGGCAATTTTCTCAATATTTAGATTTTTTCAGATTTTCAAATATATTTATATATGTATCTCGACCAAATATCATCATATCCTAACGGTCTGGTGGAATTAAAATGTACATTTCTATTTTAAGCTGTGAAATCTTGAAAGCTGTGAAGTCTTAGACATGGTTTTATGATTTCAAGCACCTGTCTCTTCAGTGTAGCCTACTTTATTGATTTGGTGCTCTGCTTCATTTTATCTCAGCAAGATATCTTTTTTAATAAAGCATGTGTGAGCTTGTGATATTTTGCACGACCATCCATAAGCAAAGTTTTATAGCACCAGCAGAACTGTATGAGTCTCAAAATCCTATTAGAGATACAGTAAGTGGAAAAGCCATTATGACAGTTAGATGTCCTGGCAAATATCTGTACATCACCATTTGGCAGTCTTATATTTCCATTATTTCCGACTCCAATAGCATACACAATCACATCTCTTTTGGGGTTCATATGTTTGCAATTTTCAGTATGACTAAACTTGGTTTTATTACAGATTAGAATAAGTGCATCAAAATGTTACATTACAAAATACATCGAAGTTGCCTTAGTGTACTATTTTCAGTGAATAATTGAAATATTCATGCATGCATGCTTCTTAGACTGATAATTCCCACAAATGCTTGCTTTGTTTTCTTAAACAATGGAAGAGCTGGAATTTGCACAATAAACCTTCATGCAGATTTTTATCAGTTAAGTTTGGTTAGTTACAAGACAGCTGTGTTGCATTAAATCTTGTGTGACATTAAATCTTGACTAATGCTTTCGGGATGTAGTTTTGAGCACCTGATGATATGAAAGCTTGTACATGGATATTAATAATTGTCAGTTTCTTTCGACACAGGCCACTTTGTATATCTGGCAGCCACTCCTGTAGGATTGAAGGGTGATAAAGCTCACATGAGAAGTTCTTTGTGGAAGGAGTCTAGTGCCGTATGTAAACTCACCTTCTGGTACTACATTTCTGAAAAAGCCACAGGAATCATCCGGCTCTTTATTAAGGTACATGACTAGATCTTACCAAGTGAAGCAAATATACAGTGTCACTGGAATATGCCACTTAATAAATCAGGAAAAGTATGTTGGTCTTTATGGCTCTGTTGACATAAGAGGAAACTAGCATTACGCAAGTTATGTCAAATTGCTGAGACATGTTCAAACTGTATGATATTACAGTCCAGTGTTATGTGTGAATCTCAGTTGAGATAAACCATTTAGCACTTCAAGTTTGTGTTATGAAACATACCTCGAGAGGGTTTATGTGCAATAAACAATTGCCATAGAAAGGGGATGTGCTCATGTGGGAATACGGTGAGCATTGGGAGGTAATGAATATGCGAAACTAAAGAACTATTAAAAATGAGTAAACTCTTATTTTGTTTTTGTTTTTTACTTAGCATAAAATGAAAATGTGATTGTCTTGTTTGCCTACTGTGACATACCCAAATGAAATGGCAGAAAAATTAACATATTTTTTACAATGGGAACTGTTTGGATCATTGTATTGTTTTCTGTTTGCTGTGAGGAGTATTTATTAAAGATTATGAGGGCTTATAAGAACCTTTTCTGTGATGGACAGACAGAAAATGAACTGAGGCAGGTTTGGATAGAGCGGCAGATGCAAAGGGAATGGAGAAAAGCAGAGGTATCTCTGAAGAGCCTGAGGAACTTTATTCTCATATTCGAAGCAGTTCGAACACAAGATGTGAGTGGTGGAGCGGCTCTGGATGATTTGCAGTTCGTTGACTGTGCACCACGTAAGTGCTCTTTTTTTCATTCAAGGTAATTGATTTCTATTCTCATTGTTAATACAGCTTTAAACAAGCTGGAATCTGACTAGCTCAGCTGATGTGAGCATGAATGCAAATGTAAGCTTAAGACGTGTTCTGCGGAAAGCTGCAGGAGAGTTTGTCTAGTTTGAGAAGTGATGCTCAGAGGGACGCAACAATGCATCCAGTTTTCATCCCCACATTTATTTCCCATGAGTCGTTTTTGCTTAACTTTCATGCATAAGCTTGACCAGCTCAGGGCTCTGTGGGTTGTGCTTAGCAGCGCCTGATGGAAAGCAGTACCACCGTTTAATTGGATGAGAATTGATTTGCTAATTCTGACAAGCCATCAGGGAACAACATGAAAGTCAGAATAAGTTCCTCTTTTGGTTCTTAGGCTTGACATGGAAAATGTCAGATTTAATTTGCATACTGGCACTTCCAAATCACAGTAATTACACTTGAGCTTCTGAATCGTTTAGTTAGACTGTGTGTAACACAAAGATATAAAACACAATGTGTGAGCAATGTGTGTGTTTTTAACAAATACAATGGTTGTTATAAGAATGACCATTCATGTTTTTATAATGTATTTTATTTGTAGGAACATTATTCTTTTTGCATTTCTTTTGGTTTTGAATTGTACAGCAAGTTTCACCAGAACCATAAATAATTAAACTAAGCTACAGTTACTCAGAGCTGCGTGTAATATAACAGACTATATAACTTGGATGCTACAGTGTAAATAAATTAGCTCTATCAAACCATGAAGAGGAGCAGAGAAACTTTACAACCTATTTCTTTGTGGGAATATGTGCTTTGGAATGAATTTCTGTTCCTAGATAAAGACTCACCCAGTGCACAATAACTCAAAGTTTCAGAGAATTAAACAGGACACAGCACAGCATGAATGATCTTACTTTGCTGTCATGTTACGTTTAATGAATTTGATGATATCCAAACTTAAAAGCTCTGGATGGATGCTACTGTATTTCATTGCTCTTTTGAGCAATGATGTAGAATATAGTCATACTTCACATGTCATTTGGATTTTATAGTCTCTTCATTGTAAGATGATGTTTTGTTTTATTACATGGACCATGTGTTTTTAAAATTTAGCTGTTTCAGATCATTGAGATAAAAGTGTCCTTGTATTTCAGGAGCTGTGCATCCTGGATCATGCCCTGCCGTAACAGATTTTGTGTGTAATAATGGAGACTGTATTGAGTATCATTTGGAGTGTGATGGTAAAGCTGACTGTTCCGACGAGTCTGATGAGATTGACTGCTGTAAGTACATCTGCACTAACCTTGCAATTCTTGACTATTAAAGTCTGCATTAAAATAAAAAATTTTTAATGCAATACTGTAGTGTTTATTATGTATAACTTATCCATGTGCTTAATTTTTTTCAATTCATGTGCCCTCATAATCTTTAATCACCCCTCCCCCTCAAAACGACTTTTTCTGTTCCAGTCAAGAGCGATAGCATGACTATTGGTGTTTGTCTCTCTGCCTCTTCAGAAACCTATCATTGAAAAACGCCCATTTTCCAATAATCCAATCAATTACTAAAGGATGAAATCAAGCCCTGGCCTATATTTTTTTCCATTTCAGGTGCCGTTTCACTCAAATATATGTCAAACTAAGGAAAAAAGGACTATCTCAACTTCTGTTTCAGGCCGACTTTAATTAAATATGGACATAATGTAAATAAAAAATCTGTATTAAAGGAGTAATTAACATCTAGAACAAACATTTACAGATAATGTACCATAGAATGTTTTTATTTTTTTTTCAGTCGTAAAGAAAGTATGTTTTTTGAGGAAAACATTTCAGGATTTCTATATAATAGACTTCTATGGTGCCCCCGAGTTTCCCAAAAAAGCAATTTAAATGCATCTTCAAAGGGCTCTAAACCATCCCAGTCAAGAAAAAAAGCTCTTTCTTTGTGAAAACCTTTCTAAAGGTTTTAGAAATGAACTACTCAATATCTATGGAGCTAATATATCAACTGTTCATGTTCTCTGTTAGTACATGTTCCAGGAGCTTGTAATTTTGATATGCCTGGCGGCCATTGGCAAGAGACCTGTCACCTGTCTCAGGATCCTTACGATGACTTTGATTGGGATATAGGCTATGGCAGAATGCGTAATGGGACAGGACCCTCAGCTGACCACAGCCTCGGTTAGTAAAATCTAATCTTCACAATGACCTTCAATCACCTGGCTAATATAAATATGACCAAAAAAAAAACACAAGACAAAGTCTTTAATTTGTTTTTTAGAATTGCACTTTTTCTAATTACTGAAAGCAAAATAGTTTCATTATGTGTTATAATGAGTGTGTCTTTCTGATTGGCTGAGATTTGACAGCACCTGTGAATCAAACAGATTGTATTGCTTTGAATCTTCTTACCTCCCTTAAACAGTGTAACAGACGGCTTGATAATATCTGAATCCAAACAAGCCACATGTGAATCTAAGTCCAAACCTTTCAAGTTTTTGTAAATATCTGCAGACAAAATTAAAAAAAGTACAAGATTCCCACGAATATGAGGTGTGGATTCTCTAAAATTAAAGCCAGCCTTCTGAATCATCTAATGAATCGTTGCATGATTTAAAACAAAAGGGTTGAAGGTCAGAAAAATCCATCACAAAAAGACATTTTGCAGCTACTTCATCAGTGGATGTAATTAAGATCTGGATTTCTGCCCCTCATATACTCATGTCCGGTTCTGCTGAAAGATCAGTGTCTCTCAGTAAAAGCATTAAGTGTACATTATTTTAATTGTGAAAATGAGTCTGCCCTCTAAAAGGTGATCGATTTACTGAACCTACTATTGATTTTTTATGCCAGACAAAGAGTCTTGCAGCAAACTGTATCTTTTGAGTAAAGCCGTGGAGGAATTATGCAGTGAAATCAAATAATGTTTGTTGTTACAATCTCTATCATAATACTTTAATAATATCATTTCATTTTTGACAAGATAGGAAGTTGTTTCTAATATTTGTAGAGGGTGTAGTAGTGTAAAAGTATTGCAAAAGAAAAATTCACTCTTTTTTAATGCATGTTACAGATTTTATGTTGTAGGTTTTTTGTGCTTGTGAACATTTAAGTTTAAGTCTTTTTTTTACTTTACATGCTAATGTGTGTTTTTTTATTCATGTAGATAATTTAACACTTGTAGCAGACATCTTTGCAAAAGGTAATATTTAATATAGTGTAGGTGACATTTGGTTTACTCTTTCAGATGGAGGAGGAGGGTATCTGTATGTGAACTCCAGTGCTCAGAGAGAAGGAGATATCGCCAGATTCATAAGCCTGCAGGAGTTTCCTGCGAGTGTCGGTATCTGTCATCTGCGCTTTTGGTTTCACATGTATGGCTCACATCAGATGGGTACACTGAAGGTGAGAATACTTCAATACAAATACATTTTGAAATATACACAAATAACATATTTTATATACGTTTTTACCTGAAACGCCCAGACTGAAAACCAGCGAGACAAAATGAGTCAATCATAAGTTTTATATTTCCATGAGATTAGAAAGGGAAGTAACTTAGAAGGTGAGGATAAAAAGTAAAGGGACACTAGCGTTCTCCGGATCGCTCTTCTTCGTGACTCTCTCACTCTTTTGGTAGATACTTTTCTCTTCTGCGTCCAGTTAATGTCCTCCTTGCCGTCTGAACCCAATGAACAAACAACAGATTAGTTGTGTTGGAAGACTTAACTGAGTTTGCAGGTGAGATCCCGATCAGCGGGCATTCTGATGAGTCAGCCGGTAAGGCGGTAAGCAGTCAGTAGATGCTGGAACAATGTTTTAGCAGGGAACTGGAATCTCCATCACTTGTAAGTATTACAGGTAAGTAATCTTTGAAAACGAGCTCTTACGATCCCTTAAGGAGACAGGCTGTGTTCGGTGCGGGTGAATATGGCTCAGTTCCTCTTTGTCTTTAGGCTTTGCTGGATTCTCTGGCACAAAGGAGACTTGTAAGGCTGTGGTAGGAAGAAGTTAACAGTGTTACCTCGATCTCCGACAAAGAGCTTCTGAGCAGTTTGGCTTTTATGTTAAGTCTCTGATTGCCGCAAGGTGATTTCAATTTAAAACTCAGGGGACTTAGAGTGAGGGAATGTGTCTGACCTGGGATTTGTTGATAGAGCCGGCGTGACAATACCATTCAAAGTTTATAGTCCACATTTTTTATGTCTTTGAAAAAAAAATTAACCTTGCAAAACTGAGCAATTTGGAGCCTGATAAATATCAGTCATAAAGTATATGTCCCCACCCTTTTTTGGAGCCAACTGTGCAGGAGTTCAATGATATTTCTTGCACTGCCTTGATTTTCTTTCAAAGCACCACCTTGAAGGTGGCATAATTAATTCAGGGCACTACTGTATATTGCAGGTGTATACCATGGGCTACAGTGGAACACCCCTGCTAATGTGGGCAACCTGCGGAAACCATGGAGACAGCTGGCATTATGCTAATGTGATATTATCAAATGCATCACCCTTCAGAGTGATTGTTCAGGCAGAAGTGGGAGTGGACCAGTGGACTGACATTGCTGTGGATGACATCTCTTTCACTAGGCAATGTCTTGTCGGAGGTACAGAACCACTGATTGCTTTTGATTCTTGTGTCTTCCTGAAATGCAATTGGGTTTACTATTTTGTTTCTGTATATGTTCAGGTCCAGTGACCTCCGTCCCACAAACATGCCACAGGGAGAACTTCCAGTGTTTGTATCTGTTTGAGTGTATACCACTGAGTTGGCACTGTGATGGTGAGGTGGACTGTCTGGACAGCTCTGATGAGGAGAT
The DNA here is from genome assembly GCA_032357475.1 of Enteromius thamalakanensis. NCBI lineage: Eukaryota > Metazoa > Chordata > Actinopteri > Cypriniformes > Cyprinidae > Enteromius > Enteromius thamalakanensis. The sequence goes on along the minus strand of JAUCMT010000134.1, from coordinate 18,427,438 downwards.
GTGTGCGAGTGTGTTTCCTGGCACTACGCCTCCTCAAGCAGGGTGTGAAATGGGAGAATACCGCTGCGCGAACAACAGCTGTATTCCAGCTCTGCTGCGCTGTGATACGGTTTTAGATTGCCCAGATGGAGAAGACGAATATGGATGCCGTAAGACCCAGGATCAGATCTGTTTCATATGCCTCGTAGTACATTACAACTGTAAAACAAACTGATGGATTTCTCTGTCTGTGTCTCTGTAGCTGTTAAGATATGTGATGATGGAGAGCTAGTGTGTGAGTCGACAGCAGACTGTGTAGCGTATCGCAGTCGATGTGATGATATTGTTGACTGCCCTCCTTTTAACCCTGATGAGTCCAGCTGCTATGGTAAAGCAAACACATACGTTCATCTCCCTTTATTATTTCAAGGGGTCATGTCATTCATGTATCTTTTAAATTAGTAACCTTTTAACTTTCTTTACAGTAAGAAAAATCATGTTGTGAAATCTACAATTTAAAATAACTCAGTCCCACTTTATATTAGGCAGCCTTAACTACTATGTAATTACCTCGGTAATTAATTTATGTAATTCAATTTATAATTACTCCATCCCTTACACCTTAACCCACCCTAACCTTACCTAAAGACAAGATCATTATATACTTCTTCATTCCCTAAAATGAAAGGTTAAATTTCTAGCTTACAAAGTAAAGTGACTTTTTAGGAGTTGCATAATATATTACTTCTTATTGAGTGGGCACTTCCTTCAGGGAAATATTCCTGCAATCTTCAGATTAAAGGAGCTGTGGCCCAGTAGCACTGTAGGGGTGAAGAGCCTCGGTCAAGGACACGTCATTAATGGGGACTCTCTGTATACCTCTCTTGTTAAGGATTGTCCCTAACTGAGCTGCAACCTGCAGCCTTTAGCCACCAGCCCATAACTTGAAGTACCATTTGATCTGTAATAATTAGTAGTGTACAATGAGGTCCTTTTATCATTAAGTTATCATTAAGTCATGTGGATGTTTTATTTTTTAGAGTGTCCAATTGGGTACTGTCTCAATGAAGGGAGGTGTTCAGTAAACGAAAATGGACCAGTGTGCATGTGAGTTTCCCAACCACAACAATACACACACACACACACACAGTCTCACGAGCAATTCGTACATATTCGTACGAGGTGCCAAATTTGTGCCAATTCGTACTAATTCGTACGACC
>JAUCMT010000134.1:18379049-18390598 GCA_032357475.1 Enteromius thamalakanensis | reverse complement strand
TATGTTTTGCTTTGGTACCGAAATTGGTACAGAGAACCGTGGATTTTCACTGGTATTGGTACCGAATACTGAAATTTGTACCAATACCATGACAACACTAGTGACAACACTACTATATACTGTAGTAGGGAAGTAAGCGATTTCGGATGCAGCATAAGTGTAACCGTAAAATAAAGTGTTAGCAAAAATGCTTTTAATTTGTCAGTTTGTGTGGATTGTGAAAGTAACCGACCAAGTGTCGATCCTCAAATGCCACATTTCTCTGAAATGGGATCAGGTTTTGGTGTGTCGCCATCCCATTACTGGAACAGACTGTGATACCCTCACACTCCACTTTCCAAACAAAAGAAACCGCAGCAGAGAAACGCACCATGGATTTAGGACAGAAGTCAAATTTATTAGCAGTGTTATGTTTGCTTTAGCCAACCACAGAATGAGTCCATCGAGTATGTCTTGAGCTACACTTGCTGGATGTAATTGTAATCACCGCTTCTCTCTCTCTTCCTCCGATTAATAGTTTTATATTGATTCTGCTACTTGTTTAGATCTTTTTATAATTGCAAGCTAAGCTTTGTCTTGTTTTCATCCTCAGCGGGTCAATCTCTCCTTTGATTTTCCATTTTATGGGCATTTGTTGCGAGAGATCACTGTTGCAACTGGAGGTAAGTAAGCTGTCCTCCTGAGTGTGATGTGTTATAACCAATAAAGAGGTTATAAGAGAGTGCCTGCCTGCCTTCATGCGATATGAGTCTTATATGGCTGAAGCAGAACATATGATCTATATGAGCTTAAAGGGGAATATATAATTGATTGGGTCTTGCTTGTAGGTGTAAGTGCTTGACTGAGTCACAGTGTTCTAGCGGATCAGGCTGTGTTTATCAGCTGTGAGAGATTCCTGTTAATAACAGCTGACTGTGCATGCTGGAGATATGAGGGCATGTGTGGGGATTTTTATTAGGATTGTGGTTCATGTGACTCACTGGCTGCTGGAATGTGTCTTAGATGAAGCTGTGAGAGTAAGGGAAGGATAGAGACAGAAAACCACAATATAATTTCTCCCTATAATTTCTTTCTGTCATCCCTCTGCGGCTATAAACGGTGAAGCACAAGTGATCTGAATTTCCCAGTGAAGCGGATCACTCAGGAATGCTGTGTAAAAGGTACTTTTGCTGCCTTAAGAATTTTTTAATAAACGGAACAGGGAAATGTTTGCTACATAATTAAATTGGGAGTGTCTTTTTATCAAGTGTAAATGGCCTGCCTTGTTGGCGAAGGGATTTTGTAGTAACTCTGTTGTCTTGTTTTTATCAAAAGACAAAAATGAAAAAGACACCCAAAGGACAGTGGATCACATTCTTCACCCTTATCGAGTATCACAGCAGCTGGAAGTCACTTTTTTTAAGTAAAAATGGAGAAAATATTTCAGAAGTGGAAATAATGTGCCTAATGGGTATTTAATAGGCCTTCAATTGAAATTGGATGTGGTATCCTTACATTGGGCTGGCACATTGACCACTCAAATGTGGTCTTTGTGGTCTACTTCCTGGATATTCGAGGACACCTTTCTTGATCAGCAAGTTTAAAATGGTTAGGGGTAGATGGCTAAAATATTGCTATAATCATTAACTTTTATTATTATTTTATTTGTTAAATTCCTTTTGTTTTCAAAAAATAGGGAACCCTGTCTTAGTTTATTTTTGTTAAATTGTATATAATGTTTTTTTAAATACCCTGTGTTTACAGGGTAAGCGAAGTTGGTCAGCTTAGTCCAGATTGGATGAATTCCTGTGGAAAGATTTGCATTGAATTAAGCAGAAAAAAAGCTGAAGACACGTTTTACATTATGTATGTGTGGAAGGTCCTCTCTCCTTTCTGTGAGTGGGATAGAAGGAGGCATTTATATGGCTAATTAGAGTATTAATCACTTTGGAGACAGGCCAGGGCTGTTTGCCAGGATGCATAGTTGAGAAAGGAGGAGACCACAGAGATTAGGAGTAGAAAGACTAGCACATGTTCATGCATTGGTGCCAAAAAACTTTTTTTTTGTTTTACATAAACAAATTGAGTGGCTTTATCTAATTTCCATCCTGAAGATCAGATTTGAAGTGTGTTTTGTTATGTTTTTTTATATTATGAACATGTATTGTAAAGGTTGTGCGTGTGTTTGTGTGCTTTTAGGGTTCATCTACACAGGAGATGTGGTTCACCGAATGTTGACAGCAACACAATATATTGCTCCACTTATGGCAAACTTTGACCCCAGCCTCTCCAGAAACTCAACTGTCATCTATTTTGACAATGGTAAGAGACAGATGCACTGGACTGTGTGTGTGTGGGGGGGGTTGTGTATGGGTGAGAGAGACAGAGGGTGTCCTATCTGACAGAAATATATAGTGGGAAAATATATTAGAACAGAAATATCCAATATATATCTGTCAGACCTTCCCATCTTCAAATACACACACCCATCAAAAACGATGTACCTTGACTTGCAATAAATCAAATGTGTCATGTTATGTTTTCCAGATGCTTTCGTTTACAGAGGCGATCAGAAACTGAAACTGTATTATTAGTAGAGAATATCAGTATTAAATGTATTTTCATGAATATGTAAAACCATATTTAAATATTGCTTAAATGTGTGTATGTTTCTCAGGAACTGCTTTGGTTGTCCAGTGGGATCACGTTCATCTTCAGGATTCGTATAATCAAGGAAGTTTCACTTTCCAGGCCACATTACACAGCGATGGACGGATTGTCTTTGCTTACAAAGAGGTCTGAAGTCTTTTTCTTTCCTTCCTCTATATATCTTTCATTCTGTTTTCTATTTCTCTCTCCGTCTGTTACATGCCTCTTCTGTGATTACTTCCTGTTCCATCAGAGTTGGTGTGATTGTGTCAGTGCCTCTGTCTCTTCAATTTGCCACGTACAAACATGGTCAGGTACCATGTAATGGCAAAGAAAAGTATCCAGTACTGTTAAAATATTCATGAAAACATCACAAATCATGTGTATCAAATGTGAAATACATGAATCAATCTTTAAATCATCAAGTATATAATTTACTGTATATTCAGCTGTTATATAGTTTTATGTATTATATGTTTTATATTATATCCATATAGAAATGTATATTTCATATATTTATATATAAAAATATTGTAACCCTGTAGTCAGAAGACGTTCTTGTAAATTCAGTTGTCATTTATTTGATTATTACAGTGTCATCAAACCCACAAACATTGTAAATCATGGGCACTCAAATGTGAGTTGAAACGTGTGAAATCCATTTATAATCAAATAAATTAACTCTATTTAACTTTTTAAACAGTTTTATGTATTATGTTTCATAACATATACATGTATTATTTAAATATAATTTATTTTTTACATTATGTTACTTATATTTAAATTTATAATATTTATATTTTCTCTTTCTCACTCACTCACTCACTCTCCCTCTCTCTCTCTCTCTCTCTCTCTCTCTCTCTCTCTCTATACATATATATAAATATATAATTACACCCACTATAAATTGTTATGCAATATAAAATAAAATATGTAGCACTGCAGTAGATAGAAATATTGTAACCCTCCAGCCTGAAGACATTATTGTAAATTCTGTTGTGATTTATTTGATTATTGCAAAGCATATTCAGCCCACAAACCTCATGAAACATTTGCACTCAAATGTGATATACTTGAAATGTGTGAAATCCATTTATAACCATCAAAAGATATATAGATATTTAACTTATTGTATACGTATAGAACTTAAATATGATTTATTAAATATAAATGTATATGAATTATATATAAATACACACTATAGTATTATGCATAATAAAAACAAAAACAAATTAAATGTAGCGTTATAAAACCCTCTAGTCAGAAGACATTCTTGTAAATGCTGTTGAGATTTATTTGATTATTGCAAAGCATATTCAAACATCAAACTTCCTAACTGAGTATGGTTTCTCCCTCTCCCCATGTCTCTGCTCACTTCATTTTTCTTTTTCTTTCTGTCTTTCCATCTTGCTTACTTTCTCGTTTCCTTTTTTGCTTTTTCACATTTCGTCTTTCAAACCAACTTCTCAGGTGGATGATGGATGAATTAACTAGTATGTGCTTTCATTTCAGGTCCCAGTGCAGATTGCAAAGATCAGCTCTGTCAATCATCCAGTGAAGGTTGGACTGTCTGATGCCTTTGTGGTGGTCCACAAGATTCAACAGATCCCCAGTGAGTCAACGTGACACCAGTAAACCATCTGGATACTGTATTCCAAATGTGTGTGTATGTGTTTGTGGAGATTTGAGATGATGACCGACTTTGACAGGTGCTATTCAGCCCATCAGAAAACTGGGAGGATGTTTGTTCTAACAGTCGATTACTTCAGGGATGATCTCGAAGCTCCTTCCTCCTCCTTGCTCAAGCTGTCTGTTTGTTGTCTGGTGTGCCAAGCAGAAAAAGTCTTTGATGTCGTAGTAACAGTGAGCCCAGCAGGACCAAACCCGGCTAGGCTGGAGAAACAAATTCATCAGATAAATATGTCTGGAGTTGGGCAGCGAGTGAGTGCGGGAGCGAACAGGAGGAGAGGATGTGTTTGCTGTCAGGACATCATGAATGGAGGCTCATGATTTTCCATGGCAGTTTATTCTCTTTCAGCGTATGTGTGTGCCTGTGTTTGTTTGTGCCTGTCTGCTGTGAAAGGGCAGGATTTGCATCATTCTGTCTGTCTGTCTGTTACAATATGAGAAAGAGAGACAGCTCTGAGGGGAAGGAGAGAGTGGATGGAGTGATTGAGAGCGGTAATAACCTGCGTGGGTCTCGCCTCTCTTTCACTAATTAGTGTCTGGAGACTCATGAGGTGACACTGTTTAAGATGCATAAGCACACACTTGCATATCTCCAGGCATTAACAGCATGCTACGAAGGAGTTTTGTGACACCCCATGGGCAAGAAATGTAATTACCCACAGGAAGAGAAAAACAGCCTGCACCGAACAAGCTACAATTTCCTGTCTTAAAGTTTAGCTGCTCTTTTATGTATTATTACTCCAACGATGTAGGTTTCAGCACGGTCAGACAGTTACTTCCTCAGCTACACACACACACACACATTCATTGCTGTTCACATTCATCCAGAGAGGCCACATATGAAAAGCCATATACACCCCCACAAACACACACACACATTGATTTCATTCTATTATAAAGGACAGTGTTTTTACACAGAGGTGACCCCAACTCATTACACAAACCTTTCATCAATAAACTTAAACAAAATGTGATTTGCATGATTTACAAGCATTTATATATCAAGAAGCACTGGAAATGTTGGGTTTTTTTATGTTTCATTAAATTTGTAGAAAGATTATATATATATATATATATATATATATATATATATATATATATGTATGTATCAAACCTACACGCACACATACACAAAATCCTGCTACAGTTCACATCCTCTCTTCATTCTAATTCAATTTTCCATTTCACTGCTTTTAGGTAATTCAGCTACCAGTCACGTAGATGATGTATTACTAGATGCATGTGTGTACATGCGTTTGATCCAGCGTGTGTCAAAAACTATACTGAATTACATTCAGATGTAGGTTGATCAACCTACGTATACTAAACAAATTGGTTGATCAACCTACATCTGAAAGTAAATTATGAAAAGTCCATTCTGACTTCAAGGGAGTTGTAGGGATTCATGACAGAATGAGTACTGCATAACCAATGAACAGTTCACTTAGGGGCCAATTCACACTGCGCCAACGGAAGATCACTAACGGCAGCTGATATGCTTGCTGGGTTTTGTCTGAGGAGTGTGTTACCCCATCAGTGTCTGTTGCCATTGGTCAGTGCATGTTTTCACTGACTGAACATATGTTGAATCTGATAGCCTTTAGCAGTGTAGTTTTTATTGGGTAAAGACACCAAAGAGATGATTCTTTTTAGTTGACTTAATTAGTTACTATTTTGTTTTTAACAGTATATTGGATAAGAGCTTCTGTTAGTGAGTGTATTAAGTAGTCTGTTAGCACAGGAAACAATGTGAGTAGTTTTTTCAGTGAAATGTTCTGTATACACAACTACTGTGAATCATGCTTCCCAATTCTATGGAAAGGTTTTTAGTAAGTTCTCACACAATGTGGGTTTGATCAGTTTTGGTCTTGATAATGACCTTTACTGAGCACATACAAATCTACTAGTTCCTTTTTTGGTAAGAATTCCCATAATTTAACATGAAATCAAACTTCTTCATCTATTTGTGGAATGACAGACATGCCCAAGTGAACCTGTGCCTTGTACAAAGAAAACATATTGGGACGATTTTATGGAAAAGAGCGTGTGGATTTCAGTGTGGAAGTATTTTAATTTGATTGAACGAGACTTTGCTGAGATTTGCTGCTTATAAATCATTATAAGAATAAAGAAGGCCAGTAAATAATAAAACTAGTTACACTACAAACCAGTGCGATACCATGATTATGATAATAAATAGTTAAAGTTAAAAATGGCCACACATTAAAAAAGTGGTTGTAGTAAATGTTTTCAAAATGGCAATTAAGAGGTAACATACAAGAAAAGACGTTTTACAGAAAAATGCTCTTCATCTCTACAGAAGTAAGCAACTCAAATGCTTCTCATGTTGATTGTAATGTGTGTTTGTTTGGCTCTAGATGTGCGGAGGAAGACTATATATGAGTATCACAGAGTGGAGCTGTTAAAGACCAAAATTACCAGCAGTACAGCTGTAGAAATGATGCCACTACCCAGTAAGTCAATGGACACACACAACATACAGTACATGCAAACGCAATAATAGAACTATGGGAAAATGGAGGCTTTGTCAGATTTTATATTAGAGTTTTTATCAAAAGTTATATGGAAATCCAGTTCATTGTTCTGTTAGCCTTTTGCTCTGTTCGTGATTGATTCTGTGCTGATGCATTTTCTCTGTCTTTTTTCCTTTCTGCAGCGTGTCTTCATTTCACAACCTGCTCTTCTTGCATAGCAGCACAGATTAACTTCAACTGCAGCTGGTGTCACCGGCTCAATAGGTGAGAAAACAAACCTCTCTTTCTCCTATTCTAATGTCATTTTACTGGAATTAGAGACGTGGTTCTCAGACTGCTTGCCTTGAGGTGGTGCGATGAACGAGGGGAGTAATTTACATTTTACAAGTTCTGTCAGCAGTTGGTGAAACACGAGCGCTCTCAGCACAGACATTCACAAGACGTGCAGATAATTCACCACTTCTAATTCAGCAGTCACAATGTTACAAGATTGCCTTTGTATATAAAAATGGCCTAAAAATTGAAACGAATTGTAAACATCACGTGTAAGCCATTAATGAAATGCCTCTCGCGGTTTTCCAAGTAATAGTGCTTTAAATGTTCAAACCAACACCGCTTTTTTTCAGAGAAAGAGGGAAAATAAAGTCACATTCCTGCTGATTCATGCCCAGACCCTCACCTCTCGAACCCAGACAGCTTTTCTCTGTAGATCACATACCAAAGAACAGAGGAGACTGAGACACCCGACCTCCTTCTGCTTTTTTTCCTGGCAATCCTTCCATCTGTCTACTCTTTCAATCCCTCGCTCTCATTCTCGAGCACATACATACACATCCACACGCATGCATACACATACTTTGAGGGATTCAGGAATATAAAATCCCAGTTGGTGTTTATTGTGAGATTTCGTTTATGACTGGCAGAGAGAGAAAAAGACCAGTTCGCTTGTTAGAGGAGTTTTAGTTTTTCCCTTTATCAAATGCATATGTGCTGCAGACATTTATTGAGCTCTAGCATTTTTTTGTGTGCAGTTTGTTATTTTATAAACCATTACATACCCAAAATAATGATGCATAGCACAAGCTCATCTTTCAATGTCAGTGGGACCTTGGTTTTTCCATCCACTCTAGGAAACCTGCTGAATTGTATAATTAAATCAGAACACAAGAACACTTGAATGGTCTCCTGGTAGACAAGAGAGTTCTATTCAGACTTCATCAATATGCATAACCATTTTTGTTTGGCTGGAGGTTATGGAAACAATGTAGAGTTAGAAATTGCTGCAGTAATTAAAGTCAGTTTTTTTGGCTTGATTAAGGCTGTGTGTTTGTGTACGAGAGAGAGTAAAAGTCCAGACTAATGAAACAGTAAATTCAGGTAACTCAGTTGACTTAAGCTAATAACTGACAGTCCGCTCCTCCCAATGCAATTTATCAACAATTTAGCCCTTGTCTTTGGAGAGAGCAGACAAAGTCTGATCTGATGCAGTTGTCACGCAAAAACAAGCTGTAACTGAACAGAAGTAGCAAAGTGTTGCATTTAATATCCTTCATATTTCATTACTCTGAAGTAATGAAATTACTTGAACACACGAGTTTATTAGTAATGATTATGTGCATCAAAAACTAGATTTGCATACTTGGAAAAGCATTCTTTACCCGCCAAGGTCAGTTTATTACTGGATCAGAATAAATTTGAGCTGACTGCATTTGCAGCCATTAACATGTAAATGAGATTATGAAAGGTTGGAGAAGTGCTGACGAAGGATGTGGCCTCCACCATAAGCAACCTCAAATCTACAGACCTATACTGTATTTCACTTTTACTTGTTTTCCTTGTATGATTCATCAGTGCTCAGGAGAGAAAACAAAAAAAAGTCATAATGGCCATGACATTTTTTACGTATTCTACGTTTGGTACTTTGGGCACTTATAGGGTCACTTGTCATGTTACATTCTCCCAAGTCCCCTACATGGGATGGTTCACTGGTAAATTTTTGGCCTGAAGTGGATCATTATTTTCATGTAATTTCATTTGATCTACCCTAAAATGGAAAATAAATATACTAATAAGTATTCAAAATACATTAATTTCATAGTAAGCATGCTACAAATACATTTAAACATTTATGTGCTTAATAAAAAAATACCCTGCAATTGTATTTTTAGTATACTAAACTGGTCTGCTAAATTTGAACAAATAATTTTGTATTTAATGCTTTTTAGTTGTGCAGAAGTAGTGCTAAAGTGTTTGCATACAATATAACTGTACTAAAGTGGAACTATGCGCAAGTATACTTCACGTACACTTTAAATATCTCACATTTAAAGACTGATATTGTTCAAAGATTGTGCAATCCTCATCATTAGTGAGAGACATTAAAACATGTTTCAAGCTTAATAAGAAGAAATGTGCAGTGTGTACAAGTTATACTCCAAATGAATTCATTAGAATTTTTATTTCAGAAAATGTACAAATAAAATAAGTTAATAGATTTGAACTTTACTAAGAATTAAATAAATGTATTTTTTTTAAATATATTGCTTTATTTGATAAACTAATAAAACGTATATATATACATATATAAAAGCATATTTGAGCATAATCTTAATGTAAAATCATATAAATATATAAAAAATTAACTGCTTTGGAAAAAAGTAGCTAAATGAATACATGTAAAGGTAATAAAGAAAAAAAATGATGCTACTACAAAAGAGCAACAATATTGCAAATGTAGAAATGAAATGAATCACAAAGTCAGCCGCTGTATTCTGGGGCCAATCTTTGGCCTACAGAGGCTGGTGTTTGTGTGTGTGTGTGTGTGTGTTTGAGAGAGAGAGAGAGAGAGAGAGAGAGAGAGTCAGTAGCTGTAGCTCTTCCTGTCCGTGGGTCATGAAATCTCTATTCCAAAGCTTTCAGTTAGACAGTCTGCCGCACATTTATAGTGCCCTCTGCCACCACTGGTCAAGGTGCTTCTTTCCCAAGAGCACATCATGTGTATAGAGCAGGGGCTTGTGTTTGCTGATGCTGTCGCTCACACACACTATTAAAAGGAAAAAAAGGAAAAAAGGAAACACATTGAAAGAATGCTGATCTAAGACACACAGTTTCCATAGACTGTCGGTTTATATTAACTTAATGCACACATGAAAGTATTTCTCCCATGTTTAGTTAATAGTTTTGTCCGTTTATATCCACAAAGATTTGTTTTTCAACCACAAAAAGGAGTATCATCCTTTTGATTTTTTTTTAAATGTAACAGGCTGTGACAAGCAAAATAAAAATCCCACACAAACCCTTAAAAACAACTGAGTTGCTTTCCACCTGTGAAGAGACCGGGCAGCAAATGTGTCTTCTCTTCTGACCCCAAAATATCAGAGAGAAACACGGAGGGAGATGTGCATATGGTGCGTTGTAGTAAACTGAAAAGAAATTATATATCACAAAAAGATGAGTGGAGAATAGGGAGCTGCTGAAGGATATGGAGTAAGGGTGACTGTATCTCAGCAGACATCAGGAATGCCAAGCAGGCAAGGCTATTGTGCTCCATTTTGCGTGCAAGAAAAAAGGAAGGCAGGGGAGGAGGAAAAGAAATACAAGCTGTACTGCCTAGTCCTGACTGTTAGCCAGCATATATTAGTAATATACTGCTGTAAACAGTTCTCGGTTTATTTCACCGTTTTGAATTTCCTGTTCTAGACCACAGTATTCTTAATGGAATCTTCTTGAAAGACTCATAAATGAAAATTCATTTCATAATTTACTCTACCTTTTTGTTCTTTTAAAGCCATACCTTTTTTTTGTGGAACACATGGTTACATTGTTTCTTCAGAAGAGTTAAAGATTTCAAAGGATTTTTCTGCACTGGTCAGCGATCTATAAAAGATCATGTTTATGTGTTTATTGGCTGTCTTTAAAATAGTAATGACTGCTGTAATTTTTATTGACAGATGTTCCAGTGGGTTTGATCGCCATCGGCAGGACTGGGTAGATAGCAGTTGCCCAGATGAGGTATGTATGTGGATGTTTGTGTATGGTTTTTATCCTAAATCTCTGTGCCTATATTGTAGATGAACTCCTCTGCAGTTTTCAGAGAAAAAAAGGTTATCCTATGCTGTCTCTTGCTTTTTATCTTTTATTTTTCTTGTACAGGGCCATGTATCTTTAAGTTTTCCTTTTTTTTCTTTTCTTTTTGTCATTCTTTCTTTGCACAAGCTATTTTTTATGTTGGTTAACTGTATGTATAGACCTTTAGGAATTTGAATAAAGGGCTGTGAATTGTGTGTTTAGCATATTATTTTTTTATATTAATTAACTATAATGAACTGACATCCCTAGTTTTTAGATAATAAAATATTGGCTTATTTAGAAGGATAGTTCACCCCAAAATCATTAATTAATCATGTTTTTCAAAACCTGTTAGACTTTCATTCATCAGAGCACAAATTAAGATAAGTTTGATGAATTGTGAGAGCTCCCTGACCCTCTTATAGACAGCAAGGGTTCTTACACAATCAAGGTCTAGAAACAAAACACAGACATCGTTAAAGGTACTGTATGTAGGATTGACACCGAGTGGTTGAACTAGGTATTGCAGTTCAAATTCAAAATATTGGTGATGGATTTTTTTCACCCAGCGCAATGACGGTGGAATGTTTATGCAGATCAGGCAACCTGGATGGCGAAACACTACTGACTTTGTGATTGGGAGATAGATGGAGGGTGGCGCTTCAGACC
>JAUCMT010000134.1:18347693-18378949 GCA_032357475.1 Enteromius thamalakanensis | reverse complement strand
ATATATTTAATGAAAACATGTTATGTTTATATATTAAATATATTTAGATATAATATCAAATATAAGAAAATAAAATGAATAAATGCATTTATAGGTAATACTATCAAAATATATACTGTTCGTGTGTGTTGTAATATAAACACAATAAATAAACTTAGCATAAACACATATATTATGTAAAGAAAAACTTTTATTTTTATTTATTTATTTATTTTTTACTTTTATATATTTTATTGTTATTTATCGCGATTAATCATTGGACAGCCCTAAATCAAACATATAATTTTTACAAAGCCACGAGAAGACTTTTTGAGCATAAAAAAAGTAAAATAATGGCTTTATTCAGCAATTCGCCTCATCCTGGTGACATTTTGGAGAGTATCCACTGAATCCAAACAGAGTAAGCTGTTCTGTGTCACTTGCACTACACAAAAACATTTTTTGTTTAGATCAAAGCGCAAACAACATAGACAGTGTTTCCATGTTGCACACACAAAGTATTCTTGTACAGTAGCTTCATAAAATTACTGTTAAACAACTGATGTCACATGAATTACTTTAACAATATCAGTGCAACATATCTGATCCTTGATCACATCAGGATCCTTGCTGTCTATGGGAGAGTCAGAGAGTTCTTAGAGTTCAGCAAATATATATTTATTTATGTTCTGAAGATGAACAAAGGTCTTACAGGTTTGGAACGACATGAAGGTGAGTAATTAATGACAGAATTTTCATTTTGGGGTCAACTATCCCTTTAATATTACAGTCTCAAAATGTATCCCTGAATGTTAACCGGCATATCCACTATATATCAAATCACCTGTCTTCCCTCGTCTTTCATTCTCAGACTAAAGATAACACCTGTGACATCATCAATACTACCAATATCAATCTGCTGACCACTGCATCAGTTGATAAGAAAACCACAAGAAACCGAGGAACTACTGAGGGTCAATCTACCCAAGCTCCATCACACATGCCCACCAGCATACCAACAGAAGGTACTGTCACACCTGAACATACTGTATATAGCACTTAGATTAAAATACAGAAAGTGCAACTGATGTTACAATCTTTTGATGACAGGAAACCAATGGGTCATTGATCTAAATCATTAGTTACAAGTGACTGCTCCTGGTAAGAATGCGGCAGGATACTGTTAAGAGGGCACAAATGGATTCTACATAAATCAATAGACACGGAAAAAGAAAGGCTTATTTGTGCTTTATGAGTCTGAGCAAAATCAATTTCTGGTGAAAAAATGTTCTGTATTAAAGGACATTCAGAAAGTGGAGCTGAAGGGGTTTGCTCATAAATAGAGTCCAATAGATAATCATGCTCATCATTCAAAAATCTTGCTTAAATAAACTGTAAAAAACACTAGATATCACTTAACTATTGTTTAACTTCAACCTCATGCTGTGTGCTCTGCTCTGTTTTTCTTTCTGATTGCACAGAGACATTATCAGGGTAGACAACACCATAAATTACAAATCTCGTCTGTGAATTATAAATACAGTGATAAATATTTCAAATGCAGAGGAGCAGTAGTAGTAGTAATTAAACTTCTTATTTTAATTAATTACTGCCTGCTTCTTTGTGGAACAGTTCTGCTGTCAGAGTAACACTTGTGTCTTAACAAGTCGCAAATTCCTGTAATTTTTCTTTTCTTGCTGAAAGCAACAATGCTGCGTGCAATCACACAGTCACAGCCAGTGAGAACAGACCAATGAGATTTCATTCTTGGAGCGACTATACACTAAAAATTAGTTTCTGCCATGTTTTAAAAGAAAAGGCTAGATGTGAATACTTGCTGACTACATGTCCGAGTCAGTGGCACCACCGCTCTTTGTTTTTACAAGCAGGAAAGGATCTGGCTACAAAAAGTATGTTAGTCTCAGGGTTGCCAGGAGTCCACTTAAAGTGATTAACTAGATGAAACAATCTGTTCATCATTAACAGTTTCTCAGAATGCTCAATAAGGCAATGATTTATGAGGTCATTGAAAAGGCATGCATCTCTCGTTTACACTCTTCTTTTTCGATCCTTTATTCATTATTGATTGGTTATTTTATTAACTTATGTTATTATGACAGCAGAATGCCGACAGGTCCAAATTGAACAATCAAGACATTTGTGTACATTTAAAGTACAATTAGCCTACGATTCGACTGCAGTTCTGCTGTACACTAAAAAATTAGAAACCTGCGTTAGTCACAGTTATAAATCTGTCATAATTCACTCACCTTTCATGTTTTACCAAACTTGTATAACTTTCTTCTAAACACAAAATATAGTTTTGGTATATTTTGAAGAGTGTTGTTAACCGAACAGCTTGGTGACCTTTGACTTCCGTTGTTTCTGGAACAAAAAACTTTTGTTACCCTACTGGCTACAGTGGACACTACAGCAGCACCAGCTGTTATTGTGATACTTCATTCACTTGAGTTTCAGTTCTCAGCAGAATTGCCTGTAGCAGATGTTGACCTGTCTGTCTCAGACAGGAGCTCTTCAGCTGTCTAGAAAGCATATTCAAGAATGCTGGAGTGGATTGCTCATTAAAAATTCATTACAAATCCCATCTCTTTGAAGTGCTCATCATCACACACATGTGCGACCTATTTACAGCTGTTTCTGAGACGTGGGTGTGTCTTAGATCACGTGACGCTATAGTTCACTGTAAACTGTCAACATGTAAAATTGAGCTTTAATATTTACTCCCTTTTTTCTTTCCCTCCTTTCATTTCTTCATTTCTTTTTCTCATCTATTTTTATAGATGACACCAAGATTGCGCTACATCTCAAAGACAATGGAGGTAAGATCTTAGCATCGCTGCAGTGCAAAGTGTGTCTGTGAACTACCAGATATAACTCCTGCTGTATCTCACCTTTATGATAAACATAGATTTTTCCTGCTTATGCCCAAATAATGCCATACTTGTGTGTGTGTGTGTGTGTGTGTGTGTGTGTGTGAATGACTGGTGGTGTATATGTGTGGCAGCAAGTACACTAAATATCTTTTCCACACAGCAGTGTTTTGTGCCAGTTCATTTTCTGACCAACAGCAGATTTTTGTATCATGCCTTTTTCTTCTTCTCTTTCAGCTTATCACACACAGTCTGTCTCTTGCTCTCTTTATATAAATTCTCTCTTTGCTTGACTCTCTTTCGTCTTTCCCCCTCTGAATTCCCAGAATTCTGTTAGTAAGATCCAGGTCATGTGTTTTTAATTAGGAGCAAGCTCAATATTTCTTTACCAGTCGGAAACGGCAGTCAGGACTTCAACATTTCATCGATAAAGCAGAAAACAGAACATACAGCCAATGAAAACATGTAGCAAGAAAGAAGCGCTATCTAAACTTGAGCAGAATTATAATTTCAGACTAAAACTACTTGTATTAGCAATAGACTGTTTAAGGTGAATACGTTACACTGAATTATAGTTAAAAACCTATTAAAAGGAAAAATCTGAACCATCCAATTCCAGAATCCAAACACAGAATAAAAATATTTTTGTTTTCAAACGATGGCCATCTGCCTGGATTAGTTTCTGGTGGCTTATCTCGCAGAGACTGTAAACTTTCCTTCTTTCCACATCAAATGAACCATCTGTATTGAGTTCACACCCTGTCAGAAATAAAATACAAGCCTGATTTTGCAAGGCCGTTTTGATACAATAAAGAAGGAAATCTGATATATATTTTTTTATTTGATTGAGGACAGGCCTATTGGATGGGCTGCCAGCTGTCTGTGTACATATTTCAGTCTGTCATGACATCATGACTTCTTCAGCTCACCAGACATAGTCTCTATAGTCTACAGTAGCCAGACTCTGCAGTGTCCAGTATGTAATTAAAATAACATGCGCCTTTATGCTAAACCCAATAAATGTGTTTAGATTTTTTTTAGAAATGTTTTCATAAGGTAACTTGGGGTCTGCACCAATTTAACTGGCACAGCATTTGATTAATGACTGATTTCAACAAAATGTCGCCATTAGCTTGGCGCCAAATGTCACAATATTATTCAATTCCACTGAAATCAAGAAAGGTATTTGAAGGCATCAGGTAAAGAGTGATGACTGGGAAGTGACTAAATGTTTGTGGAGGCCAGAGGTGTTTCTCAACACACTGTCTGCTCACAGTTTTCTGTATTTTGTTCAGTATGACAGTCATTAAGTCAGGCCGTCTTTGGCTGCCAAGCTTCAGTCTCCCTCTCATTGAAAATAAATTACTTCCCATGCTTAAGTGGTCATGGGCACTTTTGGCTGTAATGACTAACAACAGAAACCCTGCCTCGTGATTAGTTCTGCCCTGTAATGTCTGTCAATCATTTTTGTGCCTTTCGGCTAAAGAACTGTATAATGCACATTTTATTTTGTTTTTTGGATGAAGACAATGGATTTTTACATTTAATGTAAATAATTTTTCAGATATTTCTGGACAAAAATGAGCTAACATTTTGAAAAACATTACAATTATTCAGCATTATAGTAGTAAGATTTTACTCTTGACTTATGCACATTAAAACATGATTACCTGCCCTTAAGAAATATTTTATGTCTTAGAATGATGCCTGTTTGTAGTTAAACAGTCTTTGTCATAGCCATATAGCAGAAAACACAAAAATAGCTTTTTTTTTTATTCGATGTACAGTACACTGCCCATTACTTGCAACAAGCGAATAAATACTGTACCTCTAAGGTTGTGCTAATGCGTACACATCTGCAAAGATGGTGTTTCTAGGTGCTAATATATAATGGTTCAGTAAGGAGCCATATGTGAGCCAAGTGGGTGCTATAATTAAATAAAATAATGTAGTGCAGTGGTTCCCAACCACATTCCTGGAGTCTCCCCAACACTGCACATTTTGCATCTCTCCTTTGTCTGACAGACCCATTTCAGCTCTTGGAGTCTCTACTAATGAGTTGATGAGCTGAATCAGCTGTGTTTATCAAGGAGACATGGAAAACATGCAATGTTAGTGGGCCTCCAGGAACATGGTTGGGAACCACGGATGTAGTTTAAAGTGATTTTGCAGAAAAGAAAATCAATTACTCCCTGTCCAGATATTTGCAGAGATGGATGTTTAGATATTAAAATCAAAAATTAAGTGGAGTGGGAACATAAAATAATATTTGTTGAAAATGCATGCTTTCCTCAAATAATAAAAGTCAGTGGTGTTTAATGTGTTTGGGGTAGTTCAAAATGTTTTTTGCTTTTTTTGTACATTTAATTTAACCGAATGTAGTCAGGTTAATTGACTTGCGTATATTAAGGTTGACACGCATCTAAAGTCATTTTTTTATTATGCATTTATTTTTACCTTATTTGTTGAAAAATTCCCCTCAATCGATTCCCTCAGCGGTTAATTTTTCCAAATCCCTCCGGTGATTGGTTGGTGTTTGTGAGCTTTAAACGCTACAAATGAATGAATTATAATGCTAATATTTCATTTTGATGTCAACATGAACCCTCTACGCTTAGGAAATGTTTTAAAACACGACTCGTTTCAATGATTCTGTTACGGTTGTGTAAGGGCAAAGCACGGAGAGAGTCGATCTTGCAATTTAACATCATTTAATATCCACAGAGAATAACACAAAGGAGGAGTTTTACACACACTTATTCAAAGACAATGGCCGACGAGGACTGAAGGACAGACAGAAACTAATAAAGGGGAGACAATCACTGATAATGAACGAAACACACCTTGACATAATTAACTAATTAACTGAAACTAGGTCACGGGGGAAAAACAAAGAGCACATGGGCACATGACAACAAGAACATTCATACATGTAACAGAGTCGTGCGCTTTCATATTCAAATTTTGCAGGATGTTTTCATTCCCGTACAGCTGTGTTACACACTGCAAGAAAGGTCATCCATATCATATCCATATACAGTGGGGGCACAAGAATAAGTCCATTCAGATGTTACTACATGATGCACTTTAAGTTTATATATTTAACATGTTGATAATGCAGATCCAACTGACATCTGTAGATCCATAACTTTCATTTTAGGAAAAAGAACGAAGTATTCCTACTGATTTGTTGCTCTCAAAAGCTGCCACTGAGTCTGCTCAGCAGGATTTTATAAAGGCCTGGTTGTGGTGCAAAAACACAAGAACTGCAGACCACAGTAAATCTTAATCCCTGGGCCGGCTGGAAATGTCCACAATACAAAATTAAGATTTACGGTCTTGTGTCTCTTCCATCATTAATCTTTTTATCTGCCTGTTGGACAGAGATACACAACCCACAGAAACCTTAATGCAGACTGAAATGGCCAAATTATTGTGAAAACAGCGCTCTCGTCTGTTTAAAAGTAGAACTACAGAGATTCTCCACTCAGAATTCATTTTCCTGAGGTTGTTACGTTGCAAACTGTGCAGTTGTGTGTACAAAGACAGACTGATGTAATTGAAGTGAAATGCATCAGTGTTCAGAGCTATAAGCACAGTGTATTTTGTGTTTCAGCTGCTGCAGCAAAAAGCACCGCAGAGAACAGCACTCACCCGCTGCACATGGGGCTGATTCTTGGGATGGTCCTGCTTCTGCTTGTGATGGTGGCCATCGTCCTGGTGACCGTTTACATCTACCACCACCCGAGCTCTGCTGCGGGACTCTTCTTCATTGAGGTGAGGGTATGGAGGTTTAGGTTAAAGAACTCCAAATTTCTATGACCTTTTACAAATGTGCTACATGGCAGGTGAATTTCTGAAGTCTGTATGTGTTTGCATTTTAACAATGGATGGGTAATGACATTTCTAAGCTCCAAAAAAAAAGGATTTAAATTAACAGCACATTCAAAAGGTTATAATTGTGTCAAATGAACTTGTTTAATGTGGGAAACACTTTTATAGTATTGCTATACCCTTTTTATGCTTAAACCCTCCATTAATTCTAGTTACATCTATTTATTCTTTTGCAGAAACAATGCATTTTATACCTGCTATTTCTTATTAAATTGATGCAGAGATTTAATTGCAAACATTTGCTTTAAATCAGTTATTCTAAAGTCATGCATTTTAGATGGCTTTAGAAAAGAGGTAAAAGTTAAAGCATTCTTAACCAACTAGTAGAACATGTATGCCTTGTCTCAGATGGCGAGTGTGTTTAAAACAAAATTATTTATTAATATGAAATTCATTCATTTACAGAGACGTCCCAGCCGATGGCCGGCGATGAAATTCCGCCGAGGTTCTGGTCATCCAGCATACGCAGAGGTGGAGCCTATGGGTCAAGAAAAAGAAGGCTTTATTGAATCAGAGCAGTGCTGAGATTCGACCTTTGACTTCTTGAGTCTCACACAGCCCAGCAACCTTCTTGATGTCTAGCTTATCTCTAATCATAAAGTTCCACCAACCCTCCAAAACACTGATGAAACTGGAAACAGTGAGGGTGTGGTGATTGAACGGAAGAGGCATCCAGAAACACACAAAGCAAAACAATCCACATTCAGAGGAAACATTTGATAATCAGCCGGATGAATAATGTCCCAGCAGCTTCTGCTCGGTTCCTGACATGGGGTGGGGAACAGCTTTTGTTTGTTGATTGTACTGGATGAGGTTGTGACCTTTCACTCTCAAAATTATCATGGAACTGAATGCAGTTTTGTTTGATCCTCTGATTTGATGTGCCTCTCGGAGAGATTTTTCATGTCTTGACAGTCTCTGAAATGCACATTCATTCAGTCATTGTGTTGAAAATCTTATATAGACCTTTATATATCTCCAAAAGGGTTTTGTAGGGTTTTTATGTTTTTTCCTATTCCTTTATGACTTCAGCTCTTTGATTTGAACAGACGTTTGTTGGATGATTTTGTTTGAATATAATTGGAAAATGTTCTGTGAACAAATACAGTATGTCAACAGTATGGATTAACATTTGTTTTTCATCCAACTATATTCCAACCATTTAGGACATTTTTGCACATATCCATTTAACGCACATATATTGCTTTTTACCCAAGTTATTTTTTCTCCTCATCTTATGTTACTAGTGCATATTTACAAGACAGGCGCTTGTGAGACTGCGTGTGCGTGTATGTGTGTTTCTTTTTGTTTAGATTTTTTTTACTGTGGTTTTTGTTGTTATTTTATGGTACAGTGATCCCTTAAACACACCACAGTTGAAGTCAAGGATTCTTACTGATTTCAACGTGACAGACAAGACAAGTGGTGTCTGTTGACAGATCAGATAGAGACATTCATTTGTTTTATAATATTTGATATAATGATACAGCAGAGCTCTGCTACGGCTGTCAGGTCATCTGAGTTTGAGAGATTACAAGCAGTGCAACTGAGAACTGCAAAAGAATGTGATTTATTACTTTACTGAAAGAGTAACACAGCATATTACAACCTTACATAATAAATATTCAATGTGCTCTAATTAATATTTTCCATTATGTTCACTAATAATGAAATTTGAGTTTGAAGGTTTACAATATTTATCCTTATAAAATGCAATTAATTGCGGCACATATTACTTTTCTCCTGAAAAGAGATTTTGAATATTATGACCAAAGAACTGTCCACACACACACACACATATATATATAACAATTGTAAAGCATTTCCATAATACTGTACAACCAGATAATGGTAAATATTTTTATTTTTTGTTTGATTCCTTCAGCAAACCTATGCATTGGGACAGTTCCTGAGAGTTTCTTTTCGGTTTTCTTTTTATTTTGTTGTCTATTAGGAGTTTAAGCATGCATGCAAGGGAGATATATTTTTCTCCAATTTTATCCTCGTTAACAGGGTGTCTCACCAAAAATCAAGGTCTAAATTCTATTTTTATTAACTTTCCTCACTGGAAGACCTGATTATTTTCAGCAGATGTAACCTGGATGTGTATGTATGTGTGTGACATTGAATCTATCTGAATGTGTATGAGTGTGACGTAAGGCAGAAGTGGATGTTTATTGTATGAAATATTCTCGAACAATGTTTGTTGAACGAGGTTCAGCAGTGATGCCTGGTCTCAAAATTCGGGGAAACAAGCATATTAGTGACCTGAATTTTTGATAATCATAATCTTTTATGTTGTGCCACACATTGAGAGATTACAATGCTGTAATCTGTGTACTCTTGTGTTACTACTGTCAATTTGATTACAGTACATTATACAATTTGATTAAATAATAAAGTTGTTTAAACTGAAAATCACCTTTCGTGCATCTGGTCTTTAGAAATTAGAATGATTGTCTCTATTCTCTCTTAAAGGCTTCTCTTCTATGTAGGTATAGAAGTATGAATATTTAAAGCAGCTAGGTGAAAGTAAATGTTATGGCCAAATTAATGAGTACAGCACCTTAAATCAATACCAGCATTATTTTTAAAGGGATAGTTCAACCAAAATGAGACTATGTCATAATTTACACACCCTTATGTTGTTGCAAACTTTTATGAGTTGCATTCTTGTGTTAAACACAAAGCTCTAATTAGCCATGATTTTGGGGGGTTTTTTCAAGTGAAAGAGTCCAAAAACAGGTGCGTTACAAAACTAGTAAAATGTTTCCGGTACTGAGGTAGGCTATTAAGTGAATGTGTATGGTTTTTAGTTGACTCATTGTATAATTGCAGGTTTTTTTGGTGTCCCTGTCAACTCTGTTACCTAACAATGGAGACAATGGTGTGACAGAATTGACAGTTTATTTTTATTTTTTTCACTTGCTCCACAACTCCACTTGCTGGCATAAATGCTAAGAACACATGATACTAATGAAAACATGATTAAATAACCAAGTGAGAGATCACTAATAAATTATTTTTTCCATTTGATTTTTTTCCCCATTGTGGTAACAGAGTTGAGATTTTAAAATAGTTATTGTTGTAGGTATTAGAAGGTATTAGATTAAAATATTTTCTCAGAGAGACAACAGATACTTTTTTTAGATCTTATCAGTGAGTGAAAGTGACATTATTTCCTGTAACTTCCACAATTCTGAGAGATAATTCCAACAATTTAAAGGCAAAAATATGGTTTGGTAACAGAGTTGACACGAGATTTGGGGACACACATTTTTCGAAGAAAATAAAAATATTTTTAAAAAATTAATGTTGTAGAATTAAGTAACTATTAAGGGCTTTTAATAAATAAAATAAATAAACTGTTTGCAAAAGAAAAGTACTATAAAATATTTGATTGCACATTGATACATGATTACAAAAAAAACACTGACTAACACGGACAAGAGGAATTTTTTTTTTTTTTAAATTAAATTTATTATATTGTTATGGACTGCAACAACTTGTAATTTATAACAATTAGTAAAGAAAAAGAATAAATAAATAAAAAATATATATATATATAACCATTTAAAAATAATTACTTTATTTTTGTGAGGACACCAAATGTACCCGCAATCACCCAGTTGCTAAAGACTGTCTTCTTTATCTTCATATCAGTGAGAAAAATATTAAATGCATAAAGCAACGTGTCTAATTTTGTTTAAGAATAAATCCTTATGAACCTTATTCTGTAAAAGTTAATTGTCAAAGTGCAAGATGAAATATGGATTTTTTTATTGGCAAGGTGTGAGGTAAAAAAGTATTTCAATAAAAGTCTAATTGAAATTACATATGCAAAAATAATAATAAAATATATGTAACGTAAATTTCGATGATTTTGAGATGTTGTTACGTTGTCACAGTTGTGACGCTACAGTTACGTGTAAGCTATCTCTGTCCTCTGATTGGACGAGCAGTTTCTGCACAACTAGCACCAACTCAGTCAATGTAGTTCCTAAACAATTCATCGTTTTATCGGCTTTTCGGTTGAATTATCATATCCTCCGCGGTTCTGAGGAAATCTCGTCGAAACTGTCTTGAGTTTCGTCTGAATGGCTGAAGCGTCCGTTACAGGTAAGCGGTTAATTATTTATGGCTTCTCGCCTCAGAAAGGCTAACGTTAGCTGTAGTACTGAAGTGTGGTTACGGCCTCTCGCCTCAGCAATATTTAAGTAAGTTATTTAAGAAAATCAAACTAAATAAGAAAGATATGTTTTGTGACTTATTTAAGCGATTTATTTGGCTGTTTACAAAAGGATATTTTATCAGCCGTCATGACCTAACGTAACGTCACGTCCATAATGACGAAGTGGGAACGTTAGGAAGTTAATTTGCCGATGTCTTACAAAATAAATATCACGAAAAGTGTGTCAGTAAATTCATAAATTATATTTCTGACCTGCTAACAGTAAAAGTAAAGGGAATGGCAGGCCACAATTTATCATAGCCATGTGACTGCCTGTTGCAGAATAAGCTGAGTCAGTATGTGCAGGACATACAGTTTATGCAAAGAATCCAGACTTGGCTGTATAGATAGTGCTGCAGTAATAAAGTCAAAGGGCAGAAAATAAGCCTGACAACCGTTTGTATTCTCTTTTAGACACATCGAAGTTGAACCCAGAGTCTGCTGAGTTTGTACCACAAGCTAAATCCAACCAGCCCTACTCTAGGAGAGGTTACAGGCAGCAGCACCACAGTCAGGACTGGAGGGCTCAACATGTTAGGCCTCACCATCACTTTAACCAGTCCGATGTGTTGAATCACGGTCAAGATGAGTCTGAAACCTCAGCCAATAATACATTACCCCCTCCTGAACTTCCCTTCAGAGGAGACGGAAGAGGCAGAGGAAGAGGAGGAAGACAAAGAGGAGGACGCAGTGATGGTAGGCGCATTAATGACCATCGTGCTCTGAGTGAGAGATGGACAAAACATGGAAGTGATAGCGACTACTCAGGAAGGGACCATGGTGCTTCCAGTCATGAGCGACACAACTCACCCACTTCTAATAGATCCATGAATGAGGAGAAGAAAGAAATAACAACTGTGGAAACCGACGTAAGAGTGTCTTATCAAGCTAGCCGACGTAAACAGCCCAATAAAGCAAGAGCTGAGAGATTGATAAAGGGACCTCAGTCCAAGGACCAAGAGGTGAGTAGGGAAAACCAGGGTGATGCAGGAGATGCAAAGCATGCAGCAGTTCATGAACATCCAGAACCTGAGCAGAGGAACCATAAGGGATGGAAAAGTGGGGATCGCCACATGCAGCCCAATTCCTGGAGGAAAGGGCCGGCCCCTAACCATGGGATTGAGGGTAACTGGAGAGAAAGAGAACCTGCACAGATCAGAGCAGAGGAGAGGAAAGGTGCAGAAGCTGAGGGCAGAATACACGAGGAGCCCAACAGGAACAGAGGGGCAGTGAGGGGAGAGGAGAGGAGAGGTGCGGAAGGTGAGGGTGGAAGACGTGAGGAGCCCAACAGGAACAGAGGAGGTGCGAGACGAGAGGAAAGGAAAGGTGCAGAAGCTGAGGATGGAAGACATGAGGAGTCTAACAGGAACAGAGGAGCAGTGAGGGGAGAGGAGAGGAGAGGTGGGGAAGGTGATGGCAGAATACATGAGGAGCCCAACAGGAACAGAGGAGCAGTGAGGGGAGAGGAGAGGAGAGGTGGGGAAGGTGATGGCAGAATACATGAGAAGCCCAACAGGAACAGAGGAGGTTCAAGACGAGAGGAAAGGAAAGGTGCAGAAGCTGAGGATGGAAGACATGAGGAGTCTAACAGGAACAGAGGAGTGACAGGGGAGGAGAGGAGAGGTGCAGAAGGTGAGGCTGGACATCGTGAGGAGTTCTACAGGAACAGAGGAGGTGCGAGAGGGAAAAGGCCACTAATGCAGAATCCAGGGCCGAGGAGAGGCGGGGGTCCTGATCGAAGGACTGGACCAGTAAAGCACATGGAGCCTCCCAAAAGCAAAGAAACCCAGACAGGTGATGTGCTTTAGATCAGGGGCTTGCACCATGAAGCTGGTTTAAATTAGTTTGTGCCAATCCTGAGTTTTGGGCACAATGAAAGTGTTTCATCGTAAAGTGATTTGTCACCTTATAACATAAGCTCCACAGCTAATGTATGCTGTAAGCAATCTAAAATTAATATTGGATCAATCAGCTCTGAGCAATGTGATATCTCTGACACAATGAAATAACTCCATAGGTTTCAATTTTACAAAAGCAAACTTTTAGTTTAAATGCGTGTAAATATATACAGTGTACTGTAGCAAGACTTAATATATGAAACTTTAAAATGTTATTGCGGACTGACCTTTACATCATATAACCCAATACAATATAACCTTTTTACTTTAAGATGGGTGTAGATGTCCTTTTATTTTTCCCCTTTTAATATTCAGTAGAAGAGGGAAGTGAATATCACTAAATGTCTTTGGCGAAGTAAACCACATTTTCACAGCATGTGACTGTTTACCACTGATGTCACACTATCACACTTTCAAATCCTCAATAGTTATTAATCAGCTAAGTTTAAAGCCTGTGCTTAGAGAGGAAGTTGATAATCAGCAACATGGTACTAACGATACCTGATTGAATTAGTTTTGTCAACTTCATGTAATCCAGATTTTGTTCAGCTAGCTACAAGCCTCATGACTTCTGCAGTTATTATCACTTACAGATGTACCCTTGTAAGTCTTTTCTACTATAATCAATAATGGTCAAATCTCTAAAGTATGATCGTACTGCATTTCTGTGTCTGTCTTACAAGTTTTTTAATATGTTCAACACCGTGTGTGTGTGTAGGTTGTCTAATTGAGCAGCTGACGGAGGAGAAGTATGAGTGTATGGTCTGTTGTGAAGTGATTCGGGTCATGGCTCCGGTTTGGAGCTGTCAGAGCTGTTTCCATGTATTCCACCTTAACTGCATCAAGAAATGGGCTCGCTCACCTGCATCTCAAGCTGATGGTACGTCAGCTGTTTCTCACCTACGATAGGGGACGTTACCAAACACTGTGTATATGCACTAAAAGACAGTGCTCTCACATTGCTATGAATGGACAATTCATAATTTTGAAAATGAATTTAATTAAAAAATGTAAATGGTTCAATATTTACAGATGGCACCGAAGGTTGGCGTTGTCCTGCATGCCAGCATGTGACACTTAAAGCCCCTAATTCGTATACCTGCTTCTGTGGTAAGATTATTTTGGGTTCTCTCACACATTATATTTTTTTGTTTACATAGTTTTCTGTTTTAAATCAATAACGTGGCTTTGTTTTTAATGAGGAATGTGCTGTAAACCCTAGATTTTAGTTTTTTTTACCGTTCACTTTAATGGACAGGGAAGGTGACCAATCCAGAGTTTCAGCGCACTGAGATCCCTCATAGCTGTGGAGATATGTGTGGGAAAAAGAGGAGTGGAGGGGAGTGCAATCACCCCTGTAACATGTAAGTGCCCAGAAGCACAAGCAAATGAAATGTATTATTTGTCACATTCATATACATGCACAGTACGACATGAAGTGAAATGTATTGCACGACTGCCCCAACAAATTGACATATTGAGAAACAAATTTAAGAAACAAATTAAGTAAAACGGCAAAAGGAGGTAGAATATAAAAATAAGTAAAGTGTATAAAAATAAACAATAAAAATAAGTACAGTGGATAAATATATATATATATATATATATATGTATGTGTGTGTGTGTGTGTATATATATATAAGAAAATAAACTAGCAAAAAAAGAAAATTAAATTAAAAAAAAATGGAAATAGAATAGAATCTGACTATATAAATATATATTAAGTATATATACACCCAACAAGAGTAAGAGTGTGCTGTGCAGTGTAAGTGAGAAAAGAGGCATACTGGGAACAAATAGTATGTAAATTCCACTCATTTATCCTCACGCAACCTCCTCCCAACTGCTACAGTAAGTGCAAAATGCAAGTACAGATTGTGTGGAGTGAAAGTGAAGTGAAAGTGATTGATGGTCTGAATTGAGTGTAGTAGAGATTAGAGAATTCAGTGTCCATATGTGTGGATGTGCAAAATGGATCAGTACTGTGTGATGGACTGATTGAGAGACCGTATCGCCTGCGGGAAGAAGCTCCTCCTCAGTCTCTCTGTGTTGGCCTTCAGAGGTCCGAATCGCTTTCCTGACCTCAACAGAGAAAACAGTCCATTGTTGGGATGGCTGAGGTCCTTCACAATCTTCCTGGCTTTGGTCCAGCTCCTCCTGCTGTAGATCGAGTCTCATATAAACTCCTCATTAGAAACATATCTGGTAAACTTGAAATCATCTGCTTTCTTAAGAGCAAGATTTCATCGAGATCTTAAAAATCTTATATTTAGGCTTAATTATGATTTTTGGAGACAGAAAAAAATGCTATATGGCTGAGTGTAAGATGATTACATTTCAAACGACTATGATTTCATTACATAAACCTGAGCACTGCAAGTCCAGAGTCCTTTGAGTCCGATTGAATGTGTTAAGTTGAGATGCATTGCAGGGATACATTTCTTTGATACCGATTTCATTCACTTGGTAATAGCAAAAATGCAATAATTTAATTAAAAAGATGATGCATATTTTTAAAAGGTAAAAATGGCCAGAAAAAGTACTGGAAAAATTTCTATCACTATTTCTATCACGGTAACTTGACCACACAGAATATGAAAAATATCAACAAAATTCAGGAGTCAGCTGTCCACTCAACGTTTTTTTGTCAATATTGCACACCTCTAAAGTATGTATATAATAATTTTAATAATAATAATAATTGTACTAATAATACTTTTGACACCCTTTTTTAAAAAATGGTTTAAAGGAATGAGATGTTTATCATTATATATAACTTTGTTTTAGTGAAAACCTGCATCTTAATTGTAAATTATGCATTTTACAGTAATTTTACAGTTTGATATGGTACTATTGATATTACCCTCCCCCGCTCATATGGGATTCATTTTATTTTTGCAGGTCTCAAAAAGTCTTAAATTTGAGCCTTAAAATCCTGTAGAAACCCTGTAAGAGTGATTACCCAACTAGTGGATCAGGCTACTGACTTGTTTGCACAGCTGTAGTTTTGTTTTGTTGACGTTCTTGTGTGCTGATAATTCCTCTTGTTCTGTGTAGCCTCTGCCATCCTGGGCCCTGCCCACAATGTCCAGCTTTCATTACAAGGTCCTGCATTTGTGGGAGAATGAGGTACAATACATTTTTGTTATTACCTGTATATTTACTTATAATTTATGTGCTGGCCTAACTCCACTGGTTTCTTGTGTGTGCAGTAAGCAGGTTCGCTGCAATCAGACAGGACCTCTGCTTTGTGAGGCTGTCTGTGGGGCTCTTCTGAACTGCTCGGAACACTACTGTGCCCAGGTGTGCCATTCAGGGCCATGCCAGCCCTGCCGAATTTATGTTCATCAAGGTAAGTAGTCATGTGTCTTTTAATTGGTTACAGTGTCTATGCAGTCATCTAATTTTCTGCATTATAATTCTCCTGTCATGTACACTTTCAGCCTGCTTCTGTGGTGTGACATTTAGGGAGGTGGCATGTGGGACTGATCGTAAAATGTTTGACGGATCAGGGTATTTCTCTTGTTGCAAGCCCTGTGGAAAGTATGTACAAAACCTCTCTTTGCTTGTCAATGTGTGACATTAATCATTTCACAAGTTCTTTAAAATCATTCTTATCTAGTCTTAAATAAAGACTTGTGTTTTAGACCTTTTTTATTATTTGTTTTCTTTTTTGGACCGTTTGACCTTTTAGTTTTGGTTAACAACATGTGTGTGAGAGCTCATCTCTCGATCTGTTGCTCTAGGATGCTAGACTGCCAGTCTCATCGCTGTCAGCAGTTATGCCACCCTGGGCAATGCCAGTCATGTCCACTCAGTCCCAAGCTGGTGCGCAGTTGTTCATGTGGACAGACTCCATTATCTAAGCTTCTGGATCTCGGTTACCCAGAGAGAAAGACCTGTACTGACCCGATCCCCTCCTGCGGCAAGACCTGCAACAAGCCACTGCCATGTGGAGATGGTAGTATGTGTCTGATTTGATATAAATTTAAAGGGAATTAAGACGGGGATTAGAAATACCCTGAATTTACAATGAAATCAGTTTTGTTGTAAAGGAATATTTCAGTGTTTGATTATTCTCGAAATTTTCCCTATTCTCCTCTGTTCCTAATTTAAATAGGAATCCATGGGAATGGGAATCCAACTCTTTCCTCTGTTGTGGGAAACTGCCTTATTGTAATTTCTTACAACAAAAAATGGATCAAACATACTAAAAGCTACTATGTGACATGGTGTACAGTACAAGCTAAAGAACCCAGAACACCGTTTTTAAAAGCTGTTGACCCCAAAAAACGAGTAACACAAAGTCAGCGTCTTTTTTCCTTTCCTTCCTTTTGTTAGAGAAATGATCCAACTTAGTGGCCCAGCAACATGAAGTACCCTGACATCTACAACTATATGTGTCCTTCATACGCCGTTTTTGTGGGGTCAACTGCTTATGAAAACAGTTCTTGGTTTTTAGCTTGTTTACCATGCACCTGGTCACACAGCAGCTTTTAGACAGAGAAATGACAAGGAGGCAGCTTTTCGCAATACAAAGTCAATAGAGAGAGTTGGATTCCCCCCCTTAATACTGTTGAAAATTCTTAATATTTCTTTTTCACTTGTGTCTGCTGTAGATTCTGTTCACTTTTGTAAAAAGCTCTGCCATGAGGACAGCTGTGGCCCGTGCTCTTTGACCTCCTCTATTAAATGCAGATGCGGCAGTAACAGCAAGGTTAGATGGTTATCGCACAGCTGCACAAAGGTTAGGAAGTTCTGAAAACTGCAGATATAATTCATACTCTCTCTTCTGTTTATAGGAAGTTCCTTGTGCTGCCATTCAGACGGAACGTAAGGCTTTGGTTAATTGTGTTACAAATTAATAATATGTACTGTACCAAAGCAGCAGTTGTAATGCTAATGTGTAATCCTTCACAGAAGACATGGTGCTTACATGTGAGAAACGCTGCAGCAAGAAGCGCTCCTGTGGCAGGCACAAGTGTGGAGAGTTGTGTTGTGTGGTGAGTCTTCTATGTTTTCGTGTAAGGATTATCTGGGTTTAGTAGCCACAAGAAAGGTTTATTTAAACCTTCTCTCTCTTTATCAGGATGTGGAGCATAAGTGCTCAATGATTTGTGGTTACAAACTGAATTGCGGTCTACATCGATGTCAGGACCTTTGTCACCGTGGCAATTGCCAGCCTTGTTGGCAAACCAGTAAGCCTAGCCCTCAAGATCATTCTAATGCATGCCCATCTCTTTTCCTTTTACATTGCACTGTGTGTTTTCTCTTAGGTTTTGATGAGTTGGCATGCTACTGTGGGGAGACTGTGCTCTTCCCGCCCATCCCTTGTGGAACCAGACCTCCTGAATGTAAAAACTTATGTACCCGAAGTCATGATTGTGATCATCCAGGTACTTCTGCTCAGTCAACCACAGATTTATATATCCATACTTGTCTGTATGTAACTGCGCTTTTTTATATCTGTATAAAAATATTTCTTTTTTAAAAGTCTATTATGCACACCCAGGGTGCGTTTAATTATTCAATACAGTAAAAACTAATATTATGTACAATTTTAACAATATGAAATAACCAATGTTTATATAAACATTTTAAAATACAATTTGTTTATCTGTAGGTAAAGCTGAATTTACCCATCTTCATTTCCACATTATCCTTCAGAAATCATTCTAACATACTGATTTAATGCTCCAGCCACATTTTCCTTTACTATAAACTTTGAAAACAGTACTTGCTTAATATTTTTGTAGAAACCCTGTTTTATTTTTTTACAGGATTGAATGATGAATGGAAATTAAAACATGTATATATTTAAAAGAGGATCTTTTGTAACAGTTTAAAAGTATTTACTTGTCGCTTAATGCACGCTTCGTTATTTTTCCATAGTGTTTCATTCATGCCACAGTGAGGAGCGATGTCCTCCGTGTACCTACCTCACCAAGAAGTGGTGCATGTGTAATCATGAGGTAAAATACTGTGTTTAAAAAAAAAAAAAAGTCTTCATATTTTCTAATGAAATTTTAAGCATGCACCATCCTATTTTGCACTCTATTCAAGAAAAGTTCCTCATCTCCTCTTCACACCATTTCTTAACATTTCTCCCTAGCAAAGGAGTAATATTCCCTGCCACCTTCAGGACATCTCATGTGGTCTAGTGTGTGACAAGCTCTTACCCTGTGGTTCTCATCACTGTAAGAAGATATGTCACCGTGGGGAATGCCAGGCAGAGGGAGAGTGTAAGCAGCCATGCACTCACCCTAGACCGAGCTGTGGACACCCCTGTGCTGCTCCCTGCCACCCAGGCACCCCTTGTCCACCCGCTATCTGCAGTGCCAAGGTATAGTCCATCCCTCATCCAAAATCTACACAGATGGTTTATAGATGTTATTATAATATGCAGTTATTGCTCAAAGCAGTCTTTTGTTTCCTCAGCTGTAGCCTGATTTGATTCCTTCAATTCTTCAGCTGCAGGGGGCTTGTGGTCTGGCACATGCTTTTGCAGACAAACATACATTATTGGTTATGTAATACATTTGCTTGAAAGAGTAAATTATGGTTTTAATAAACGTCTGTTATAGTTGTTTATTATAGCTTGTCACAAGTAATCTTCGGAAGATTTGTTGTTTTCAAATGTAGAAAACGCATCTAAACAGGAGAATATCTGATTATCTAAGCACAAAAATCTTCCCCTCTCCCGTTTTTATTTTTGCAGACATTTTCATGTTCCTCATGCTGGAAAATAATCAGTGTTCAAAATGGAGTCTACTTTATACTCTTAGTTATTTCTCACTTTCAATCCTCTAGGTGGCACTGCAGTGTGACTGTGGCCGAAAGAAAGACACCGTTCCTTGTGCTGATGCAGCCAGTTCCTACCAAAGGTTAAATGCGTCATGCAATTGAATTATTTAGGTTTTTTACAATTATATACAATTACAATACATTTAAATTGAATGATACACATGTTAATAAGACCAACAATAATACCAATGTCCTATGTTCCAACTGATCAGTGATCAAATCTCTAAATTCTGCAGATATGCAGCTATTTCTGTTGCCAGTAAGCTGTCAGATATGAAGCTGGGAGAGTCTGTTGACATCGGACAGCTCACAAAGAAAGAGCAGAGAAAGGCCAGGTACAGTGTTTTTATTAGTCTGTGGGTCATTGATTATCTTATGTAAATGACAGCATTAGTGGCTTTTGCAGGTTCTGACATGTTTAAAGCTGCACTGAAGGGGAGAGCAGAGTACAGAATTAACGCTCACTGACCACAAATAAAAAATTGATTTTGTAATTAAATTGCCAGTGGCTGGTAACTCCTCTATTATACATGGTTTAAATTAAAAGAAGAAAATATCTATGTAGCAACCTTTACCTCAGAAAGTGAACATTGTTAGTAATGAAGTGGAATAACCTTAATATTTGGCTGCCCTCTCACAGGTTGGAGTGTGATCAAGAATGTGCTATACTGGAGAGGAACAGGTGAACATAAAGATTTCTCGATCTGTGTCTGTTTACAGTACGTTCCTAGAAATGTCTATGTGTGGGTGTGAAGGTTTAGATGTTCTGTGTTTTGCCTCCAGGCGGCTGGCTGAAGCGCTGCAGATTGATCAGTCAGCGGATGCCTTCAAGTCAGCGCCTTCCAAATATAGTGACTCTCTCAAAGAAGATGCAAGGTGTTTCAAACTCTAAAATAATTCAAGAACGTATCAACAGTACATAAAGCTAGGACATAGTTGTATGAGACATTACAAAGATTAAATTCTTTGGAATAGCTCACCATGAAGGAACCAACCATTAAGCAACCTACTGTATTAAAAGTAGTGAATCAAACTAAAAGAATGCACTCTTGAAGACAGTGTTGCAGTTTGATTCATTAGGCTTTGCACTATGTGGCTGTGCACTAAAGAATTAACAGTTGAGTTTGGGTTCTTACAGTTGCTTTGACAGTTTAAAGAAAAACTGAAGAGTGTAATATATACACACAAGTAAAATGTTTAGTCTACTACAGAGCCAAGTCAAAGCCTGAATGCTTGAACTAATTATTATTTATTTTTTAATTCAGGAAAGATTTCAAGTTCGTTAATGAAATTGAAGAGGAGATTAAGAATTTAGTTAAACTGGCTAACAAGGTAAAATGTAGTTCAATGATCACACTATAAACAGTTGACTATCCGAGGACTTTTAGCATCGTTTTTCAGAGCTCTGTGATTATGTTTTTCCTCAGGGTAAACAGCCTAAGAAGAGTCACTGTTTTCCACCTATGAAGCGTGAACACCGGAGAATTATCCATGAGCTAGCGGAGGTATACGGTGTGGAAAGCGTCAGCTATGATAGCGAACCCATGCGCAATGTTGTGGTTACTGCCATCAGGTCAGATTTTAGATTGGGCTTCTAGCTGTAATAGTGAATACTATGCTTTTTGTGAGCATAAAAGCAAACACGTGTTGTGTTTTCAGGGGGAAATCAGTGTGTCCTAACATTAGTCTGGCTGCTTTGATTGAAAGGGAAACCGTTTCCAGAGCACCTCCTCCTATTGCCCACATCAAACACCACTCAAGCAAGTACGTTCACACACATCTCACCACAAGCCTGCCTATCAAACTCTGAGCTTCAAGATGTTTTTGAGATAAGTGTTTTATTTATGTGCTGGCAAAGCTGAATTTTGTAACAGCAATTACTCTGCTTCTTCAGTCTATGATCCTTTAGAAGTCATTTTAATCAGGATTGTTTTCTCAAAATAATGTGTTTGAAATTAAAATGTCACTTTTGTGAAAAAAAAAGAATGCCAGTGTAATATGATTACTCTGTTATAAGCTATCGGTATGGTTATTCATATGAGCTACTATGTGGATAATGAGGTGGAATGTTAAAAGCCAATCTCTCGTCATTCACAGTAAATAGAATGGCTGTGGCATGTAGGTGTTTCTTGGTATTTTGTGTATTTGTGTAACAAGAATGGGTTTTATGAGTGTAAAGTGCATCATTACTAATGCATTTGTTATTCACATTCTTTTCAGGGCTGACAATTGTAAAACTTGGAGGAAACAATCTAAAGAAGAGCCCTCAATTGATTATTTTGATGTGCAGGATTGACATAAAATATTGATTAGTCACTGCAATAATCACACAAAATAAATCTGTCCAAAGTCCAAAAACTTCTTTTTACTGTAGCATCACAGTTCTGAAGAAAAACACAGTGAGAATCTAAAGCTGTGATTTGTGATCATGTTTAAGTTTACTAAGTAGCGAACATCTAGGAGTAAAAGTTGATGTGGTTTCTGTGCACGTTGGAAAATCCAGGATGTATTTGTATTCTGAGACTAGACTTTGACATTATCATTGACTTGACAGTGACTTCTGGTAGACAGCTTACACAAGTGTCAGAGTAAAGTTGGACATGATCAGCATCAGGAAAGTTGTTGGTAGTGATCTCATTTTACCATACCTTGTTAAAGAAGGTGAAATAACTGCTCCAATAAATACTTCTGTAAGCACAACATTCTGCAGTTTGTGTGACTTAAGTGCAGTATTGAATACAATGCAGTTCTCCATAATTTCCTTCAGGATTATGTAGCCTACACTGGTCATACTCATCACAGTTTCTTCCATGAGAAGACTTCCTTTATACCAAATAACATCTAAAGGTTTATGAACAGTTTCTTCTGAGGTTTGTAATGAGTAAAGGGCTGTGTATCTGTATCTTAATTTCATCAAAAAAAATGACAATGAAGGCTATTTTGTATCGACTGAAAAAATAAAGCACTTTTATTTTTTTACAGTGAGGTTTAACGTTGAAACATTTTTATATGCACAAATTGTTTGAGTATGTAAGGTACATTGATTTTATTTTAGGCTAGTCGTGATGATTTGAAAAGGCAAAGTAAAGTAAAGACTGGCCAGAGCGGCAATGTTTCGAGCAAGGAGTAAAATCGATTATGCTATGTTAACACGATTACTCTTGCTACGATTATGAGCATAATCGTATTATTTAAATCGATGTATTGCGCTTTCATGAGTATCGCGATACTGTCAAAATCTCATTATAATCGCATTAAGAGGGTCCATGTGAATCACAAGTTTTTGCGATCAGATATTTTTTAATCCTGTAAAATGTAAATTATCTATTGTGGCCAAGGGTGCATCTTTGGTTTGAGAAGTGAGGGGACAGAAAATTGGTTTTCGATTTTAATCCCATTTCTTGCATTTTCATTGGATTCATTTTTTAATGTCTAGGGACTATTATGATAAGTTAATTATAATAATAAATTATACCCCAAAAAAAAAAAAATAGTAGCTACTACTACCACAAAGCTTTTAGAGAATCGTTTTAGTAAGTCAAAAATGTGTGTGAATAAAATGTAAGTAATGTGAGACTTAATTTTCACTGTAAAACTTTTTTTTTCTTTTTTTTTTTTTACTACTGTACCTGAAAATGCATAAACAACCACCAGTACTTAATGAACAAATCAAGGGACTACCGCTTGTCCCTGTCTTACTCTCTGTTCTGAAGCAGCTCCATCTCATCTTTATGTTAGACTCAATATGAACAAATATGTTTTCATATTAAACTAGCATCCATAATCAGTCTGTGATCTGATCATCATATCAGGCCTCCATCTAAGGACTTCTTATGGACAAATATTTAGCGCTTCAAAGTTACGAGTTACCACTCAAACATACTTTTCTTAATTTGCTGTTGCTTTATTACGTTGAAATTTATAATGTATAAATTTTGTTCTGAAGATGAAAGTTGTCGAGTTATTGATGTCTAACTGTGTGCGGCGCCGGCAGGATCGTTTTGTTAATTTATTATTTAATTAGAAACTGATGAACTTATTACCCCAGCCCACCCTGCATCTCTTATCTGGAGCCGGCCTGCTACATGATACAAGCAGAAAACCACATCACAGCTCTAAGAGATGCAGGAGAAACAATGAGTGATGAACTGACAATAGCTCAAAACGAAGACAACGTCTTCAAAAGAAGATTGAGGGTTGAATAGATAATGTAATGAAGAACCACACAAGACAAGGCTTTTACAAACCAAACAAGAAGGATGAAGATACAAATCCGACATGTTACAAATGTGGAATAAAAGGACACAGGGCACGGAAATGCCACAAAAGAGTGTGGTGTAACTACTGTAAAAATAGTGCAAGAAAAAGGGTGACCGAGATGGCACAGCTTGAAGAAGGGTATTATGTTAGATGTTAGCCACATCTCACATTGTGAACGACAAAAGCAAGTTCAAAACTTTGACAGCTCTTTCCAACCTAAGATTCATTCGGTAGAGTTAGCTGATGGAACAAGAAGCGTGGATGATAGAGGACGAAAGCACAGAGCACAGTTAAGGAATGCACTGTACATGCTTTCTTACCCACATGAAATTTTTCTGTAGCAAGAGCAGCAACTCGAGAAAAAGGAGTACAGACAAGCAAAACAATGGCTATGTGAAGTGAAACTTTACTCAAACAAGAAACCGAGAGCCAGACAGAAGGGCAGAAAAACCTTTACAATTGATTCCCGCTGATCTGGCTGGTATGTAAACACAGCAAGGAAGGACACAGGTATGCTCTATCTTTTACAGATGATTTCTCGGGCACTATGATGGTGTACTTTCTAAAGTCTAAGGCAGATACAGTATAACCCACAACAAGATTTGCACAGATATCACAGAAATACTGTAAAATGCATCCGTTCATACAATAGAACTCAACTCATGAGTCGAGGCTTTCAAGATCTGTTAACAAAGAAGAGAAACATCTGCACTGTACTCACTTCATCAGAACGGTACAGCGTAGAGAGGCTGGAGAACACTTATAACCAGAAATAACCAGCTAATGTTTGCTGATAGAAAGCAAGATGCCAGACAAATTGGAACTATGTGATGCAGACATCAGCCTATCTGTAAAATAGGTGTTACTGCAGACGTACAAAGAAAAAGTTTTTCACAGGCATGAAGCCAAACGTTTCCAAAATATAGAAGTTTGGATCTGCATGTTTTGCTTAGAAACAAGAAAAAGGTAAACTTGAAGATGTGAAGGGGTTTTCGCTGGCTATGACAAGAACAGTCCAGCTTACCTGGTATACTACCCCACCACTGAAAAGATCCAAAAACACAGATTAGTGAAGTTCACAACCAAGGCGACAAGAGGAAAAGAATATATTCAGAATATGAAGTCATGAGTCAAAGGATCAACAGTAAGACAGATGCTGATGAAAATGTGAGAGATTTGTCAGGACAGGACATTCAGATCGATACCTCTGAGGCTTTACCTGAGCAAGCTGAGGAGACTACATTCAGGAAGAACCCGTCAAGGAGACCAGTTCATTTACAGAACTAATCTAGAGGAAAAGCTGCAAATGTGCATAGACTTTTGTTATAGAACAGTGTGTCAGGCACCGCAGACTTAACAAGAAGCCATAAATAACATCAACCATCTCAATGCTATGGATTGGGAGACGAAATATCTAGAGGAGAACAAAACTTTCACCCTCACTAAGCTGCCACAGGGAAAACAGCCAGTTGGAGGCAGATGTGTCTATACAATTAAAAAAGACATTGATGGATCTGAAAAGTACAAGGCAAGACTTGTTGCAAAAGGTTACAGCCAGAAATCAGGGACTGATTATGATGAAACATTCTCTCCTACAGCAGACATGACAAGTGTGGCTATGCAAAAGTCAGCACTAGAAAACCTATTCTTGCATCAGATGGACGTTGAGACTGCTTATTTGCATGCACCATTTGATCATGAGGATCTCATGCCTGAAGGCTGTGAACGAGAATCTGAAACGGGTGAAAAGCTTGCATGTAAGCTAGAGAAATCTCTTTATGGTCTTAAACAATCCAGTAGAAACTGGAATGCTGTATTACATGAGTGCTGACAGAGAATGGATTTCTGCTGACAGTTGTGTCTCGAGAAAGGAAAAGCCCAACGAGAAGGTAATCTTAACTGAATGGGTTGATGACCTGATTATAGCAACAAACTATGAAAATGTTCTAGAGAGTGTAAAGAGGATGCTCACTGAAAGACGTGGAAAGGTTAAAACATTTTCTTGGTATAGATTTAAACAAGGGCGAAATTGTCAATCACACATTGGGGGAGACAGTTGTGGGACTTTTTGTGTTGGCGCATGCACACATTTTTTTAATCTTTGAATATTGGGGGGGACGTGTCCCCCTGTCCCCCCATAAGATTACGCCTATGGATTTAAACAACAGAAGGTCTAGTTAAAATTTCACAGGAGAAATATGTTGAAAATAATAGAACGGTTGAACATGCAAAATTGCATATAAACCAAGAGAAACTCCATGTATAGGAAGCTGGATTTTTCAGAGGATGCCAAAAAGATGAAAGACTCCACTCAGAGAGGCAGTGGGAAGTTTAATACACTTCTCCACATGTACACGGCCTGATTTTTGTTGTTAGCCAACTTTCTGAACATTTTGCTGAACCAACAGTACAACACTGGAACACTGTGAAACATGTTCAGATAGGTGTGGTGAAACATGGGCTATGTTTCAGGAAAAATAACGCTAGGCCTAATAACGAACAGTGATGCTGACTGGGCTTCACATACAAAAGACAGGCGTAGTTCTTCAGGATACCGTGTTAGTCTTAATGAAGGCCTTGATTTCATGGAAAACCAAAAAGCAATCAACAGTTGCACTGTCAACTTGTGAAGCAGAGTATGTGTCCTTAGCATCAGCTATACAGGAATGTATCTACTTATAACAACTTCTCATAATTAGACACATCAATATGCACAGACTAAAGTGTATGAAGACAACCAAGGTGCCATGGCTTTGGCCAAGAATCCAATATGTAGACAGAGGTGCAAGCATGTTGACATCAAGTATCACTTCATGAGGGAAGCTTTAAACGACGGCAAAGTGATTTTGGAATACTGTCTCACTGAGAAAATGACTGCTGACGTTATGACGAAACCAGTCACAAGGCAGATGCTTAAAAGGTGTTCTAGAGATATGTTTGGTATCTAAGAGTGTATTTATGTTTGCATTATTATTGTGAATACGAGAAGCTTTATTTGTGTTTATTATTTTCCAGATTATACAATAAGATACGAGCGAGAGGGGGTGTTAAAGTATGTACACGCTTGCTTTATTGTATGAAGCTTAACAGTCTTGACTACCATCTCTTCTTCAGTCGTTTTCGTGTGCAGATTTTTGGCGGACTTTTCATGCGCATGTTGCGTAGTGTATTCAGGCCTGTTCGACAAAGTTCTCGGTGTATTTCACCGGTCAGTTTGAGTAAATGACTGAATCTAGGCAGCGGCGCGTAATTTGTCGACGCTCCCTCTACATCCCGAGTTTTATTCGAGGCGGCGGGGTAAACGCGCTTGCGCCTCAGCGCTCACCGTCTCTGGCTGCATCCCCTCCTCACTCCGCTGCCTCTCCACACACTGACTGTCCAGTCACTCCAGCACCGAGCAACAGGGAGTGCGTGCTTGTGCTTCCAGCTATAAAGAACTTCATCTCCATCGCTCCGGACACACATCCGCTTCTTCATCAGCCATCCGCTGCCCTTAACAGCCGGCCACAGTAACCATCTGCCATGGAGAGGAAGGTAGGACATTTACAGCAACATCATAAGAATGTCATCTGCTCTATGGAGCACTTATTAATCAACAGTGTTCAGTGTCTGCGGTCTATTACAGTCCTGATGGTGTATAATCCGCCCATCTCATCACAGACAGTCAGATTAGTGCGCATGGGAGTTTTCCGACTGGATCTAGTTTATTTGGCAATGTAAAGAGCTGAAAGACACTATATGCAGCCAGAAAGAACACACGAACTAGTCCTGAATACACACACACACACTGGTGCACGTGTTAATCCTGTCTTCTCCATCACTGATCTTCAGCGCGGATGGATGCTTCTTCATGATCATAACGCTGACTAGAGTGAGAGGTTCAAAGCAGCACTTAAGGCTGTAGTGGAGATGTTATGAGACATCAGATGCTCCCCTGTACTCTGCTAAGAGCTTAAGTACCTCTTAGCTTCAGTTGTTGGTGTTGCAAGTGTTAATCAGAAATATAAAGATGCCTTTCCTCAAAATTGACTCTTAAAGGTTATGTGAGCACGTTTGTTTGTCTTTGAGTAAAGGTATGTGATTTAACTCCGCTTTGTTTATGTAAGTGGGTTAATGCTGGAACAACTAGGCTAAAGCAGTGCTTATTAAGAGGCAGTCAGTGTTATTTTGCTTCTCACCAAGCTCATTTTTGTTATTTTTTCTTTGATGGGAAACCTGGAAATAATCAGAAATTTTAAAACTTTTTAAGCGTGAAGTCATGGATATATCATTATTGAAATAAATATAGAAACAGCAGCCTCTGTTAATGCAGCCTCTTAATTTATTAGTTTTTTTTTGTTTGTTTGTTGTCCCTCAAAGATTTTACTTTTGCCATTTTTGCTTGTGATAGTTAAGAACTGACAGGAAGAAATTGGGAGAGATAGAGGGGCACGGGATCAGGAAAGCTCCTCAAGTCCGGATTCGAACTCGAATTCGATTCTGGAAAGGATATATAAATAAAAATTATTATTATTATTATTATTATTATTATTCACTCTGACTCTGAATATTTGTAATTTTTTAAATTTTAAATATGGTTTATTCTTACAGATATAGGCCAAGTTAATAACAGTACAGGCTTTGCCAAGAGGTCAAATCAAATATTAATGCTATGCTATGAGGCAGCACATTATGATAGTCTAGAATCAGGTGGTTGCATTTGCAAAGGTGGCAACTCATATGAGAACTTCACCATTTCTTTCTTAGTTTTCTGTATTTTCCTCCATAGTCATCTGAAAACTGATATCAGTATGGTTTTAAGTGATGTACTGTAGGAGTAATAGTCCTATACATCTAAATGACGAAGCATAACTGAAATTAAATAGACGAAAGCACTTTTTACATTCAAGTGTAAAGGCTAAGTATAACCTGCTACATTTTTACATTTCTTTTTTTTTTGCTCACTATTTTTTTTATTATTATTTTTATATAATATACAATTTTATCCAACCTATATAGTTAGAGGAGAATGTTCTGCTTTTATTTCCTGTCCTTCGTTGCATTGGGTGTATTCCGCTTTCCACTCTTGGGTAACCTAGTTCTTAATATGTGCTTTTATTCCCCACAAGGACTGATATTATGATGCTCCATCATAATTTAGCTGTTTCTTAAATGAGTGGAGTGACCCTGATATCAATGTCTGTTCACTCGTACCATTAAAGAGCTGAGGTTTATAGACAATTTCCTTTGGGGGAAGGGGTCATGAGAGAAGTGTTATTTTATAAAACAGCAAATGTAGCATATGGCACAGATTCATAAAAGATTAGTTTCCTGTCGCGTATATCTTAGATTTTATTGCAATTTCAAAATAATATTGTGATAAAGGACAGTTGCAATTCCCTCATTGTTTTGTTTTCCTCATACATCCATATCAGATGGCTGCTGAGTAAATCAGAAAGTATTTCTATGTTTGTTTAATGATTTATTATTAAGTGTATTGAGTAGTTTTTTGGGGATGTGTTGAGATGCCTGCTGCTGGAATGCTCTGTAACTGCTGCATTGCTTCTGCTTGGATGCACTGCAGGAACGTACACCACCATTGACTGTAGATAGGCTGAGCGTGCTGGAGCGCTCATCTAGTGCCAGTGCTGGTTACTATAAGAGCTGTAGTTTTTGTGTCTGTATGCAGTATCTAATGTTGTAATTGTACAATGGTATATTAATGGACAAATTTAATTTAATTTTGTTGTAATTTATTCAACATTATTTTAATCAAAGCCCACGGCAGGCCTGTTTGTTTATTCATTAATGTTTAGTTTAATCATGAAGCATAAAAGAATACAATTTGGTTTACATTTGTCAGCCTCATACTCTACCATTTTGTGGTCTGTAGAATTGTCCTGTTTCTGTAAGTCTCTTTCATTTTAAAGGTAGTTTCTGTTAGTCTGATGATAAATTCAGTAAACAAATAGAAATGTTTCTATTTGAACATATTTTAAAACGTAAGCCCTTTTAAGCAGTTTATTGTGTACTTGCTGAATAGAATTATTAATTTCTTTAGAAGTATGTATATCATTTCCTAATTGTTTGTGCTTGTTAATGCTTTGGGAAATTTTTTTATGATACACACATATTTCATATTATTTTTTTAATAGGAATATTTCAGTCCGCATGTCTTTTTATACTCGGCCATTAAATCTTTTATTTTTATTTTTAATTAAGACAATTTATGAGTATAAAACAGTATACCATGGGTCCTCAAATGTTTGAAATTGTTACTTCAGGCATTTCTAAAAACAGCTTTTTTCTCGAAACAGATTTTTCTCTATAGAAGACCAAATGAATCTGTCTAGTAGAATACTATAAAAGTAGTGTATATAACATGCTTCAAGTTTTTTTTTTAAAGCCATTTGGTAGCTTTGTGTAAGAAACAATAATTTGCCCTAAAGTTTGTGTAAAGTGTAATTGTTGACGTTTAATTGCTGCACAGTCGGTGCTGTAAAGCGTGACACACTGCGAGAAGTTTATGTACTGTGCCGTCTCCCAGCGAGACATCTGTTAAATGTTTTAACCTTTAGGGATTGTATACCATGTGTCCAGATTAGCTTCAAAGTACAGTTGTTGCAAAGAAGGAGGATTTTTGCAGCACTGGGTTGTAGTCTGAAGTCGCAGGTGTGTCTTTGAGCTGGAGGCCTTGTATTCTCTCTGGAAACAATTCCAGCGAGGCCAGCAACACTTAGAATGGATCACAGAAGTTCGCTTCAGTGCCCAGCAATCTTCTGAGAGTGAGAGAAATCCCATTAGTATTCAAGGACCCACTTTTTCTAGCTGTCACACCTCAAGAGCTTTAGGGAGAATTGGCTCTTTCACAAGTGAGACTGCAGGCAGAGAGATGAAGGGATGATTATTAAATACTGGCTTTCTTTCATTCTTTTTCTCTTCACTGCCTTTCTGCAGGTCTAAATGTGAGGAATTAGAATGCTGTATTCTTGAATCGCCTCACGTCATGCTGCCCTTTGTTCAGCTCAACAATACGTCTTCTCATTTGTGAAGACACCTGCTGTATTTGCATCTAAGATTTATATGCCTATTTGTGCTTAATCCAAGCCTGCTTGTGTATTTTAATCTTACCGTTATTTTTCACTTCTTTGCGGCGGACCCAAAAAGTATATGAATGTTATTCTCATTACGTAATATAATAAAATATCAAACCAAATTATATTTTGACAAAAGCACACATTTATATTAACATTTATCTTTATATATATATATATATATATATATATATATATATATATTAAATGTTATATATTAATTATA
>JAUCMT010000134.1:18323826-18347593 GCA_032357475.1 Enteromius thamalakanensis | reverse complement strand
ACTGACAGCACCGGCCCGAAAATGTGCGTCGGCCCACCGGGCATTGCCCGGTATGCCCTATGGCCAGTCCAGGCCTGGATGTGGGGGTGTACAGTCCAGATGTCCGGATGCGCAACAGGTGTCCGCTTTACTGGACAGTTTTATTGCCCCTCATAAATTCCTATGGGCCATAAATCAGGGTCATAAATACCTTTTTGTCATTTGCCCAACCTTATTAACTACTTGTATGATTGTTCACCATTCTTGCAAGAATTAAATCTTTTTATAAAAAGCAATTGCTCTATTTTGCCACAACACTAATAACCAAAGGGAACTGAGGGAAGAGGAACTAAAAACTAAATCCTTGGAACAGAAACTGACAACAAAACCTAACTTTTTTTATAATAAATATGCAAACAACAACATGCAAACTGATTATCTAAAATTAATTATGTTAGGTGATTAATAAGATGTCATTCATGAAAGCAGTTGAGATGAATGTGCATTAGATAAGATTTGATTAATTTGCATTGTGATTAAAAATCAGAATTTGTTTTTTGTAAAATATGGTCGAGATGCTCTATTTTCCCTGTTTTGACAGGTATGATGAGGTAAACAGCCTATATAGTTTAATGAGAAAATAGGCCGATTGAGGAAATGTGGAGCCACCTGTGGCTAATTATTCGCACATGCTCCTCCCGAAATTTGTTTATCAACATCACTTATGTAAGTTAGAGGCATTACAAAGTTTTTTTGTTTTGTTTTTAAGAAAACCTTAATACAAACATTGCCTTATTATGGA
Organism: Enteromius thamalakanensis; assembly: GCA_032357475.1. Classification (NCBI taxonomy): domain Eukaryota; kingdom Metazoa; phylum Chordata; class Actinopteri; order Cypriniformes; family Cyprinidae; genus Enteromius; species Enteromius thamalakanensis. The sequence continues at coordinate 18,346,812 of JAUCMT010000134.1, read as the reverse complement.
AGTTCTAAGCGGTCATGCGTTATTGTTTTTTTTTCTTTCTTGTTTTGATCTCGACATAACAAAAATGGTTCTTTTCTTTGATTTTTAATATACAGTGCATTATTTGCTATAGCAACGAACACAGCCTTGACGGGGACATTCTAAAACTGACACTCTCTAAACACATTATTAGTAATTCATATTATGTACAGACAAGAAGATGAGCCCATAATAAGAAAGTAATCATTTTAATTCCACGTGAAGCTTTTTTCTTTTCATTTTAAGGACAACACAACGTGGCTAAAACATCACTTAAAATATGTGGCTTAAAAATATCATTAATAAAAGAGAGACTGAACAGAGGAAACATTGAACCAGCAACATTGAAACATTTTTAGTAACACAAGTACTCCTGAAAAAAGAGGTAAGTGTAGAGTTCTTAAGAATATAATGTTACCTTTTAAAAACCATTTACAAATGTTCAGGCAAAATATAAACTATTAAAGGGATAGTTCACCCAAAAATTGATGCCTCCTGTCAATCATTCAGCACATCATCTCATCTCATTCACCTCAAGCATTTTTATGTTATTACCGGCACTAAATTCTGAGTTAAATTTGCTGAATATTCTGAGGAGAACGTTGGGTCGCTATTTGCTGATTCATAGGGGCCATACCCACCACTGAGGACCTCTGTATTTTTTCAATAACAGAAGTTGTAAAATAGTTACCTTATATTAATTCTACTTTGGTGCTGCAAGATAAAGCCAAGATAACAGATCTTCTCATCTGAGATGCCTCAGCGGTGGGGATGTGTGATATACAGTATAGTCTGAGATTGAGAATTTTGCAAAAACCATGCAAAACACTCCAACAGATAATCGTAGCCAGGATTTCCATCTTGCTTAAAAAATCTAGACTTTGACTTTGTTTGCGTGTGCAGACTGATCATATGTCATCTGTTCATTATGTTTTTAAAATGCTCTTAAGGTACTTTGAATTAAAGCAATATAGAAATCTTGGCCAGAACACGTCCCGGAAAAACGGCACGTATGGTCACCCTATTATCAGTTATAGTGACAACTTGAACAAACATATAAACCATGTGCAATCTTTGTTCCAATGCCTAATGGAAGCTAGGCTGACTGATTTTGCTCCAGAAACATTACAGCATAAAACCTCATAAGAGCATAAAAAACATTTTTGCAATATTTGGGAGTTTTTGTGAAGTTGACATCTCCATTAGGTGTATTTTCAATTGGCAATTTAATTTGCGCAATTTGAAGGGTAATGGAAACACGGCTACAGACGAGAATGGACAAAGAAACACTGAACAGAATGCAACTTATATGGGGAAGGTAAATGGCTTCTCATAAAAATACAGTTTTTTTTATGGATTATATAATCTACATATGGTCCCCACTGAAAATATTGTATAGTATAAAACATGGTGAAGAGTATCAGACAGGTTGCTCATTAAATGATTAGCTATTTTCTAACAAAAATTGTTTATGCAGCATTATGAAGCATCTCCTCCATTGACGCATTTTGGGCTAAAGATTCCAGGCTTGCCTTCCAGTGCCTTTGCTAATAACCAAAGGGAACGGAGGGAAGAGGAACTAAAAACTAAATCCTTGGAACAAAAACAAAATTTTATATATTACATTTTTTAGAAATTTTATAATAAACTTGCAACCAGCAACATGCAAACTGATTATCTAAAATTAATTATGTTAAGTGATTAATAAGACGTCATTCATGAAAGCAGTTGAGATGAATGTGCATTAGATAAGATTTGAATTAAAATCAGAATTTGTTTTTTGTAAAATAATTTTCCCTGTTTTGTCAGGCATGATGAGTTAAACAGCCTATATCATTATAGAAATAACTTTCAGAAACAATTTTTACTGAGTGACTTCTAAAAACCAATAACCCCTTTTCCTTCAAAGCTTTATATGTGAGTTACACTGATGATCAGTAATAGTCGTCATTTTCTGAATTATTGGCTGAGTTGCACAAAGCCAGTAATCCTCCAACATTATCCCTCAAAGTATTTATTAGGCCTGGTGCACCATCACTATGCAGGAGCCGATTCTCAGTTATATTTACTATTGCCTTCATCACATCGTCTATGACCTTTACCACAGGATGCCAGAGGATGAACCTTTGTGTTTGTGTCTCCAGGACGGCTGCTCTTCCACTAAGAACACTCAGAAGGTTGACAGTTCTTCTGACCTCTTCCTGAATATAACTTGTGCCTTTTAGATGATTTTGAATCTCTTCTATCTTACAGTAAATCCTCTTCAGTGCTTCATTGGCCTGTTCAAGTTCAGTCCGTGTCTTAGAGATTATTCCCTTGTAATGAAACACTTTTGCAGTCCATTTCTGGACTTGAGACTCACAGCGTTGTTTCTCAAATTCAGCATCTCTCAATGCATTTGAAGCTTCTTCAAATCCCTGATTTCCCTCACTAATCATTATTGGACCTACAAAACAGAACCTATTTAATACACATGGGGGAAAATTTGCCGAAATTCACTAATTGTTAAATTTAGAGTAATGTTAAGAGTAGTGTAATACTCACCAGCAATCCATCCAATTATAGGTATTGCAAGCAGCACTGCCCCTGCTGTTGCTACATCATCACATGTCTTCATTCTGTCTTGATGTGCTCTTATGGCATAATTTGCTGATTCTACACTTTTTTCAGCCTGCTCTAAAGCTGCTTTGGAATGATCTAATGCTTCATCAGCAGACTTCTTCTTTATGTGCAAACTATGCATGGCCAGCCTTTTCTCTTTTTTCTGCTGCTCAGTATTTTGTTTCTCTCTAATAAGCTGCTCCATGCTTTCATCTAATTTTCCCAGTTTTTCTTTAATCATTGTCTCAGATGTTTTCAGGCACTGCTCAGCATCCTTTATATGCTTCCTAATTTGGTTGTAATTGGAGCATGTATCAGTGGTGGGACTGATATGTGCTTTCTTGAGGGACTCACAGATGTTGCAGATAGAGACAATTCCCTCATTTAGATGCATAGAAACTGTCTCCATAAACTGTTCATCCTTCACACAGCAGGTACTAATGTAAGGGGAGGCAAACCAAATGAAAGGAATAGTTTAATCATAATTTAAAGTAAAACCTGCCTCAGAGCATTTGTAATGCAGTATGAAGGCATTTCTGTTATATGTCAATGTATGTTATAAAGCATTATATTTATATAAATAACTTAAAGTTAAAAAACATTCGAATGTTAAATTTTTTTTCTTTTCATGAATTTTAACACATACTGTAACACTTTCTAAAAGTAGAACAATGAATAGATAAGTATTATAATGTATTGTAAATGTGGTTACAATTATTTGTGAAATCATACAATGCATTATACTGTAGTGCTATGAGTAAAGTGTTATTCAAAAAAAAAAAAAAAATCCTGGCCCACAGGCCATCCAAGATGTATATGTGTAGGTCAAAGGTGTCAAGATGTTTGCATCAAAAGAAATTCACAAAAGTGATTTTTTGTCTATAGAAAGGTGATGAATCCTTTTTCATCTGTATATATACAGTCATAGCCTAAAATATTGGTAAATATGATCAAAGAAGGCTATGAAAATTAATCCTTTTTTTAACCCTTTTGATGTTTTATTTAAAAAAAAGAAACCCCACAAAACTCTAACCTTTCATTGGATAATAAGAATTTAAAACTGTAGAATTTAAATTTAAAAATATCATTATGAAAATAAAAACAAACTGTAAAGTTTGGGAAAAACAAACTCAAGCATATTTAGTATTCAGACAGGATTGGAACTTCAAATGGCACTGACTTCTAGGGTCAGGTGAAACTAAACAATTTAGCAGTTTTTTAGCAGCAAACACTCAAGATGGGTTTGGTGAACACAGGGAAAAGTATTCTGATCTGTACTGTCTGGTTGGTCCAGGAGGACAAGCTGGATGTTGTCCGGGTTGCCTTGGAGGGCATTGCAGTCATCCACTCCACCCTGGAAGGCACTCTAACTGTTTGGTCGGCCCTGGAGGTCATGGTCGTGGTCTGGTCGGCCCAGGAGGGTATTACAGTCGTAGGTTCCGCCCTGGTGGGCACTCGAACTGTCTGGTTGGCCCTGGAGGGCATGGTCATGGTCTGGTCGGCCCAGGAGGGTATTACAACCATCTGCACTGCCCTGAAGGGCACTAGAACTGTCTGGTCGGCCCTGGTGGGCATCTTCATCATGGATTCCACCCAGGTGGGCGTTTCCGCCTCCCGCTCCTCCCTGGTGGGCGTTTCGCAGGCTTTTGCCTCAGGAGCGCCTGGAAGCCGTGGGGGCTATGTCACGCACAGCTGGAGCTGCCAGAAAGACACTGCTTATGGCACTCCAGCTCTAGGACTTCTTGTCCTCTGTTTACCATTTTCAGGCTTTTATGTTGAAACTGTATTCTCCACCCACTGACCTAATTTTTATGTGTTAAGTTGCGGTTGTCTGTGTGTGAATTCGCTCGTCAATGTTGGATGTACCTGTGTTTTTTTTCCGTTGTCAGGACGTCCTTGTTTTTCCGAGTTTCCCGTATCTTCGTTGTGTTGGATTTACTGTTTCCGACCCCCGCCTCGTATCTGGATTATTCTTATGCCTATGCCTTTGATGTTCCCATCTGCTGATACCTCGACTCTGCCTGTTTTGACTCTGTGTGTTCATGAATAAACGCCTGCAAATGGATCCGCATGTTTTCCCGCGTCTCATTCGTGACATACAGTAAGTTATGAAACCTGTACTGTAATTATGTACAGTAGATGTAATAGGCAGATACTGTTACACATATGTAACAGACCAAGTCACAGCTACTTCTACACTTAAGTAAAATCTTGATACACTTTTTTTTAAGTAGCTTATGCCTGTGCAATATTCTGTCATTTTAATATAATCAGAAAGGCTTTACATGAAGGCTATTTAAGCTGTGTACTGCTGGGTTAAATCAAACTAACATGTAGCTAGATAAGGTGTACAGTATAGATATACACAAAGTACACTTAGGTAGCCTACAGTCTTGATCCACTTTATTTTAAGTAGTGTAACAGACACAGTCAGTAACATGTGTAACAGTAGCTGCCTATTACATCTAAATAATTACAAACTGTAAGCACAGGCTGTTCCATAACTTAGTTACATGTGTATAGTCAAGGCACTTGGAGGCGATGTTGAACCGCTGATGGTAGACAGGATTCCCCTTTAAATACAGACTTCCGATTAGCAGCAGGTAAATTGTTTGACGTGCAATATAATAATCTTCGAGGTGGTCACGCTGGCTATTCTGAACTGAAGACTTTGTGGCTACTGAATGATCAATGCTGTAAATAGCACGTGAGTGTTAATCATTGATTGGTGGTTTAGGTGAATTATTTTACGATGTTAAATGGGACACTTTTTAAATGTGTATTCTTAATTAGTACCATTTCCATTGCATCATGCAGGTGGTTGCCTGTTGCGGGAAGAATAATCATTGGCGCATTCACGCGGGTTTAGCGTGCTGTACGTGGGGGGGTTGACGATGGTAGGTCGTTCTATCTTGTAAAATGATAATTAGGATGTCTTGGTATGCACTAATTTATTTCTAAATGAGTGTTAAAATTCTTTCCTTTGTTTAGGAAGTATATAATATAATTATAGCTCCTTTATGGTATACTGTAGGTGTATGATCAGCTAACTCCAAGATAGCACACGTACGTCTGCAAGATGTCTTGATTGTAATAAATGCATAACCACGTGGTTTCAAGTGCGTAACATGGACCGACAAACTGTGTTTGGCTGCTTATGTGGTTTGTTTTCTTTCTTTTAGAATTTGGTTCAGTCCAGCTCGTTGGCCGCAGTTTTTTCCTACTTTTGTTTTGTATGGTTTGTTGTGTGATGATTATATTGTAGAGTTCTGCCCAGAACTTGTCCTTTTGTATTTTGATTTATTTTCTTTTGTGTTCTAAGAAGGCCCTGACACATAGCCTTGCTTTATGTAATTCCAGAAGAGTGGTATTCGCACTTCCACATGCACAAGTGTGGGGTGTCAAGAGTGTTTGAATGTTCTCTTCTTTTTTTTTTTCTTCTTTTTTTCACATGAGTCAGTGTGCTGTGTAAAAAGATTGTAATTTATTTTTTTTGCTTTATTGGTTGGTATGGTTTGGAAGTGTTGTTCTACCGTCTGACTCATTGTAATTAGATGTGACTGTATTTATTATATTTAAATAAAAGTGAACTGTTATTTGTATAAGTTCTGAATTGAGCATATTCATTTAATTAAATAACTGTGCGGGACCCCGTTTTATGTGGTGGCCCTGGGATCTCCTACCTAGTAAAATTGAAGTGGCGTAGTCGATCATATTTGTAACATCCATTTTTTATAACCCGACAAACATGGGGTAAGTACATTTTGTTTTATTCAAGTACAATGCTAATAACTTACTAGGTATTGTACAGGGCTGGACTGGGAGTAAAAATCAGCCCTGGCATTTTATGGTCCAGTCGGCCCACCACCACATATAAGGCCTACCATATACAGCTCTGGAAAAAAATAAGAGATCACTGCAGAAAAATCATTTTCTTTTGGGTTTTATTCTTAAAACTGTTAATCTCAATACACCACCAATACAAAACAATGCATTCATTTTTCATGAACTGCCGGCTTTGAAATTTTAATTTATTTCTGAATCCTTGTGCCAGTTCTTGACTCTTTCTTTTCACTGTTTTCGGCATGTTTAGTGTTTATTTTTAAATTTCTAATTGCATTTGAAAGACTTCTAGCGTTTTTTACCATCCAACTGGTCACACTGCAAGAGAATAGTATTGATTACAGCAGTGCTTTTTATACATTTCCCATTAAATACAATTGGATTCAGGGGCTCACGAAATAAGTACCTCAATAAACGGAATGAAGTATGTTTGTGTAGAACAAAGACTGGCATGAAATGCTTGTCATACTCAGAGAGATACTGATTTAGGTTTAAATTACAGTGGTCTTTTATTTTTTTCCAGAGCTATATATATATATAAGAAGCATTGAAATGGTGTTAAGCCTGTGGCATCCTGTCTCAAAGATTTCTGTGCATATTCGGCCCATGGTAAATACTGTGCCCAGTCGTCCTGATGGTCGTGACAGTAAGTTCTGAGGTATCTGCTGATTTCCTGGATCTTGCGTTCGGTCTGTCCGTTCGTTTGAGGATGATAACCTGACGATAAGCTTATGGATATTCCCAGGGAAGAACTCACGCCAAACTCGAGATGTGAATTGTGGACCCCTGTCTGATACAATGTCTTCAGGAAGACCAAAGTGACGAAATACATGGTGAAATAAGGCTAGGGTTGTTTCAAACGCAGTGGTTATTTTGACAAGGGGTATCAGCTTGCATCCCTTTGGAGAATCTGTTCACTACGACCAGTATGGTGGTGAAGCCTTCAAAGGGTGGTAAATCGGTGGCAAAATCAATGCCAATGTGCGTCCAGGGGCGTTGTGGTATCGGTAATGGTAGGTGTTTGCCAGTAGGTAGCCTCCGTGGTGTGTTTACCTTGGCACAGACTGCGCAGCCCTTAACATACCAGTTGACATCTCGTGTCATGTTAGGCCACCAGAAACTTTGGGTAAGTAGTTGGAGAGTCCTCTTTGTTCCTGGATGTCCTGCCCCGGGAGACGTGTGAACCGTTTCAAGTACCTGAAGTCAGCTAGTGCTGGGTACGTAGATTTTCTGAGCTGGACAGTTGGGAGGTGGTGGTTCCTGGACCGTTGCTTGATGAATTTGGTCATCTAGATCCCAGGCGATGGGTGCCAGAAACAGAGTAGGTGGTAGAATGGGGGCTGGTTTCTATGGTGTGGGATCTGGGTCTTGTAGTTGTGATAATGGATCGGCCTTGCATTCTTATTTCCTGGGTTGATAAGTGACTTTGAACTTGAATCTTGTGAAGAATAGCGCCTGTCTGGGATTAAGCCGTTTTGGCTTTCGGAGGTATAGGAGATTTTTATGATCAGTAATAACAGTGATGGTGTGCTTAGCTCCCTCTAACCACTCTTGTCGCCACTCTTCAAAGGCCAGTTTTATGGCCAGCAGTTCTCGGTTACCCACATCATAGTTCTGTTCCATGGCAGAGAGTTTTTTTGAGAAGAATGCGCAAGGATGAAGCACTGGTGGATTTCCATGGTATTGTGATAGGGCTGCACCGACTCCCAGTGTAGATGCGTCCACTTCCACAATAAAAGGTAGGTGAGGATTGGGATGATGAAGAATAGGAGCAGTGCAGAATGCTTGCTTCAACTGATCAAAACTGAGAATCTCTAGAGTGACTTGACATTGGTGGGTAATGGCCAGTTCTGTACTGCTTGGACTTTGTCCTTCTCCATGGCGACCCCTGCTGGGGAGATGACGTAACTTAGAAACTGTACTTGAGTGAGGTGGAAGACGCATTTCTCTGCCTTAAGATACAAGGAGTGTTCTCTGAGACGTTGGAGTACCTTGGTGACGTGAACTGTGGGTAGAGACATCTGGTGAATACACAAGAATGTCATTGATATAAATGATAACAAATTGGTTTAACATGTCTCGGAACACCTCATTCATAAAATTTTGGAAAATGGCCGGTGAGTTGGCCAGGCCATACAGCATAACACAATATTTGTAGTGCCCAGTAGGGGTTACACATGCCGCTTGCTATTAATCCCCTTCTTTAATTACAAGGTTGTAGGCGCTGCGCAAGTCAAATTTGCTAAAGATTTGAGCTGACCTGAGTTCCTCAAGAGCTGCTGGCACCAATGGCAAGGGGTAAGCAAATTTCAACGTTTGGTTGTTGAGGGCCCAGTAATCGATGCATGGACGCATGCATCCTTCATCCTTCTTTGCCCCAAAAAAGAAACTTGAGGCGGCTGGTTATGTAGACGGGGTGATAAATCCCTGTTCCAGAGCCTCCTGTGTATATAGTTGTTCATGGCTTGCATTTCTGGAAGAGATCACACGACCTTTGGGAAGTTTAGCATTGGGAATCAGTTCGATGGAGCAGTCCCATTGATGGTGAGGTGGTAAGTGAGTGGTCACATGTTTGCTAAAGACATCCAAGTAGTTGTGGTACTTATGTGGAATCGCAATATCAGTCATGACTTCTGGGCTCTCAATAGTGGTGGAGCAGCATCCTAACTTAGGTAACTGTGGTTTCACAAAGGGAATGATACAATCAATTAGACATTTATCACTCCATTGTAAGATCTCACCCATCCTCCAGTTGATGTTGGGATGGTGTTGAATCGGCCATGGACGACCTAGCACCAAGTCTACAGAGGTGTTACGTAACACCAAGAACGATATGATTTCTTGGAGACATCCTACTTGTAGAATAAGAGGTGCAGTACATTTTTTGACGGCCTTTTATCCAGAGATTGCATTTCGAAATGTAAGGAACATTGCATGAGAAACCCCTTACAGGATGATTGCTCACCAGAATGGCGGACGATTCATGGCACTTGAAACAGGTTATGTAACATGAAGGTCTTTTAATAGCGTGAAGTACAGTCTTTAGTTCATTCCTTTCGGGGGGGTCCTCGTCTTCCATGCTGAGTGTAAGGAGATCGGTGCCATCTTTAATATTGAAAGTTAGGTGGGCTATTTGAGTATAATACAAACTCACAAAATAAAAGTTGGTGCAATAACATCCCATATCGTTGGATAAAAATAAAACGTCAGGTCATATTTAAACTAGATTAATTTGCATTCGCGAAACCTTATGCACACATTTGACTTTTTCAAATGAAGTGGAGATGAGGGCTGGCCAGGAGTGAGGCAGGGTGTGGCCTGAGATTTCATTGGACTAGCTCAGTGTCCTTTAAGACAGTCAACCAATGGGCTGCGACTCGTGTCTCAGATACTCCACCGTTGCGTTAATAAATTAATTGGCCTAATAAACTTTTTTAAAAATATTAAATTATTACTGACAGCCCCAGCCCAAAAATGTGCGTCGGCCAGGCGGGCATTGTCCGGTATGCCCTATGGTCAGTCCAGGCCTGAATATAATACCAATGACCAGTAGTACAAATACAACATAGAAATAATATTTCCAGTTCAGAAAATTTTAACTGTAAAAATATGGTTAATATTGTTATAGATGGATTGATCATTCACATGCACAGTGTAACCGTGTGATGATATTAGCACTGAGAAAAGTGATTGATTCTGCTTATGTTTTGTAAAGATGTGGATGGTTGAGAACATTTTGATAATATTAACTTTAATTCATGTTGTCAATTTGAAGTTATGTGAAAATTAGGCGCATGGACATTTGAGGAACTCAAATGATCAACATTTGATGAACAGCCAATGAGTAAGAGGAGACGACAACAGAATCAGAATCAAACTCTGAATCAGATTTATTGTGAAGTATGTTTACACAGAGTTTGTCTTGAAGCATCCAGAACGCACAAGAAAAAAAACTTAAAACACAGATAACAAATGGGGGTTATGATTACAATAAAAGTCCATGGATATTGCCCTCAGTTCATACTGCTGTTAACATTTTGACATTCAACACCTACCCAATAAAACTTGTCAATCAACAATTCAAAAAAATGAAATTTGACATTTTCTTCTAAAATGAGCATATTTATCAGGCTTATATATGTGTAGGTTTAGTCATTTCACTTCAATGGCAATGAATAGTTCTTTATGAATAGTGAAAAAACAGAGCATAGACATAGCAGCCTGGGCAAATATTTTACATTTATACATTTGCATCCGAACTCTTCATATGTACACAATATACAAGATAGACAAAACATATATGTACAAAATGATCTTGTTAAACTATAGTATTGGATAATTTTGCACAATGGGTGGAACCTGGAGTTATATTAACTGTTCATTATCACTGATGGTGAGTAACCCTAAATTTTTAACAGCCTAATCCATTAATACAGCAAAATTCATCTAACACAAAAGGAAGATCAGGAAAGCATTGAAGGTATTAGTATTTAATTGCGACAGAAAGCAAATTAAAAAAGCTCAATATGACAGGTAGAGTGAAAATAATCGGCCTTCGGTGCTCTATGAGCCTGTTTTATTTCCACCTCGATCTAAAAACGGGCAGCTATTCCTCACTGCTGCTGCTTTAAGAAACCTCCCTCCATTTTTTTGAGAATGAGCATCGTATTCCAAGCACTGCTGGGTTGGACTGCAGCAAAGGACAGGAGAGAAAGCAGTAGTAATAGGCAAAGGAGGAGGGGTTTGGTTAGCGGCGAGACTAACTACACCGCGGCAGGGCTGCGAGCGACCAGTCAGCGAGCATTCCCTTATCTACCAATGGAATGCAACAGCTGCAGCAGCCTGTGAGCGTGTGCGCTTTCCAGTCAGTGTGTTTGTAAAAGGGGGAGGGGGGGACGGTCATGGTGGGCCAGCAGGAACCCCCCTGAAAGACCCCCAACTCTCAACCCCCCACGTTCTCTCGCAGCCAGGCTCCTGAAAGGCAGCTCAACCAAACGCGAGCGTGAGAGACACAGAGAGCGAGAGACTCGACCGAGCAGCACACTCCGAGACAGAGAGAGAGAGAGAGAAAGCAGAAAGTAAGGGAAGTGGAGCAGGGAGCCTCGGAGGGGGGTTGAGGAGGTGAGCGAAGGGTGAAAAGGAAGAGAGGCGAGGGAGAGGGAAAGACAAAAGCTAGGGAGAACCAGAGTGGAGGGAGACCAGAGGGAAATGGCTTCGGAGGAGACCGCTGGAGGAGCTCGCAAAGCCACCAAGAGCAAACTATTTGAGTTCCTCGTCCATGGAGTGGTACGTACCCTCTCGGCGCATGTGTGTATGTGTGTGTGTGTTTGAGCTCAGCTACAGACACAGCCCGTGCGTTTGACTGATAGCGGTGAACGGTGTCCAAGTGAAGGTTATTTCCAGTCCTCCGGATCCCGGCTCTTCTTTTTGAAACGGAGACGGGGTGGGGAGAAGAGGCGAACGAGGGAGATGAGCATGTAGGAGAAAAAAGAGCGAGACGGATCAGCGAACGTGAAAGAAAGGCCAAAGGTAGCCACTTTGGTCAGTGGAGGCTGCATGCGTTTGGCAGCGTGCCTAAGGTGACGGGCGCATTCATTCAAAACACAAGCCGTTCTGTGACTCAACACACTGTTATTACAACTCCAGGAACACATCAAGTGCTTTGGTTATCATCTACTATGTAGACTAGCGTGTCTGTTGTCATGTCATTCATCAAAAATGCAAGCTAGTCTTAGATCCAAAGCATGCACTAGTAGCGAGTAGTAATTATTACTACTAACAGCACTGTAACACGGACTGCTGTTTCCCATGTGACACTATTCAAGGTTTGATGCAGAAGAGGCTGTAAATATCCACTTGTCGTCTAAACCTTTGTGTACCTACAGTAAGGTTACAGAAGCGGTGTAATCTTTTATTTATGATGAGCAGGGCTTTGTCTAGCCAGAGCAGATCAATTTGAATTAAAAAGATGTTTTGTAGTAGAGTAAGCGTAATGCACAAAACCGCTTTTTCATTCTTTGTTGCTTTTTGTTGTCTATCATTGCGTCTATCATTCGTGTGTTTCTTTTGTGCTGTGATTTTTATTCTTGATATGATTTCTTGTTTCTGTAAAGCAACAATGGGTTTTTAAAAAGGTGCCATGTTTATAGTTATTATAATTGACATATTATTACTGTTATTACGTGTATGGCAGATTATGCATCATTAGCATCATTAGTTGGGGTCTGTTTGATTGTTTCTATTTATTTTACTTTTTCAGTATTCATGTTTTTAGTATATTGTTTAAATATGGAGGTTATTCAGTTACTGTGGGATACATTTTTCTTTAAAAGTTTAGGCTCTAAAGGATGCATTCAGTCCAAAACACAGTAAAGACATTTCTAAAAGTAAAATTAAAAGTAAAACATTTAAGATTATTTTATTTTCTATTCAGCAAGGAATGCTGTAAATGTATCACCACAAAAAACATGGATGATTATATTATAATCATCCATCAATATTATCAGTCTTATTTCTGAAGGTTCATTTTATACTAAAGACTGGAGTAACAGCTGCTTATAATTCAGCTTTACCATCACGTGAATAAATGACATCGTAAAAATATTTTAAAATGGTTAAAACAGTTAAATTCAGGTTTTTGCTACAGTATTTGCTATATTTTTTTTTTTGGTAATTGTAAGAGACTTCTATCCAAAACAAAAACCTTACAGACTTTTGAATGAATAATAAGAAGTTCCTTGGTTAATAGTTAATTCTAGTATGTGCTTGTGTTGTGTTTTCTTTTGTAACTGAAGACAAAAGACTTCATAAACAACCTTTTGTTCACTATTTGCCTCAGTTGCGCATTAAGCTGCTTTAACTTCACGTAACAACACGTAAATGCTGAGTTTGGATGATGAATGAAGAAAATGATGGTGTTGCCTCTGCAGACTAATTAACCTTGACGAAGCACTGATTGTTCCTGGGCAAATGTTTCCTGCTCCTTATTTTGGCTTCATCTCCTTTTATGTCCTCTCCTATGCCTGTGTTCTTCTCCTCTGTGTCTGCTGTGTTTCTTTCTAGACTAGTGTATTCTCTGAATCACCCCAGCCTGACCTTTGCCATTGTTCACCTTACTGCTCCTCTGCTTCGCTCAGTCTGAAGCCTGGCATATGAAAGTTATACAGTATATTCTTTGTTACGTGACATTGTATGTTTGAACTGCAAGAATGTGGTGGTTCAGCCTTGTTCCCAAGGCAAGGAACAGTATGTGCACATCAAGGTTTGCAATTAAGTAACAGTTTAGCTAGCATGAGTGAAATGAGGTTTTGTTTTGGATGCTGTACCGTGGCCAGTACTGTACAGTAACTATAACCATCTCTTATACTAGAAAACTTGAAATTTTGTCTCACTTGTGCTTAGACAATGATTTGTTGGTAGTTTCATGCTTATTCTGTTTTGCTCTTTATTTCCTTTTTGATCTCCGCTTTCAGATGTTCAGTTTAGGCTCATTTTGAGCTTAGATTAGTTGTCACAGTTTCAACGTTTCGCTAATACTTTCTTTCATTATTTGCTCCTTCTCTGTCAGGCATTAAAACAAAAAACCACAGTCTTGGTTAATGACAGACCCAGTCTTACTGTGTAACTGTGTGGATAAATAAAGATGACCTAAAGGTCGTTTCACTCTAGGAGCGGAAACTCTCATTCCAGTTCAGTTTAAACAAAGCAAACTTATACCATGGTAAAATACAGTGAGATAAGGAGTAACACAGTGCACATACAGTATATCGAACTGTAATACACTGTTTGAAAATAGCAGAACAACAATAGGTCCAATTATGACTTTTACCCTATTTTGTTTGTTGAACAAATTATATTGTGAAACATTGCAATATACCTTCCATTTGTCCTCCTGTGTATCAGTGTGCACAGATTTATGTCATTCTGAACTGATCTGATTGCAGTTTCTGAAAGTCGTGTTTATATTATTCCTAAACCTTACTATCAGACTCCCATATTCGTTTCCACAGACAAAGATAAGTTTGTAAGACACAGGCAAGATGCAAACAAACCCACACAAATAATTGGATTCAAGGGTTCACGCTGCAAGATATGTACTATTACAATCCGCAACGCCCCCCATTGAATCGAAACAATGACATTTAAAACAATCTCAGTGTGATGGACTGAGGCGGTTTGATTATTCATGCATGTAAACGTTTATTTTCAGTAACTCATGGAAAGCACAGGAGTCAAATAATCTGCAGTTGTCATATTAACAGCAAGCAAAGAAGCTCCAGAGGGACGAGCGTGTTCTTGAGCGAAAAGTTGTTGTTTATCAGCAGGAATCGAGCAGAAGTGCTCATCAGTCAAAGCTGATTGACAGCACAAACAAACTGTCTCTGAAATGCAAATCCACTTGGTTTGACTGCTGGAAAATATTCCAAATGAAATGTTTTCCTTCGTACCTGCATCCAAATTTATATTCAAAGTGGTTTGTGAACAAAGCAGCCACACAGAGAGAGACAGCAAAGGACAGTAATTGTTTAAACTATTTTAAGTGGTACATTTGAAATGTTCAGCTTTTGGTTCATGAGCGAACCCGCTACTCTGATAACAAGAGGAATCTGATGAAAGGCTCTTTCATTTCTCTCCAGCTATCAAACGTGATTATTTTTCCTGCCGGTCAGTTTTTTCCTGCGTTAATGTGACGGTAAGACAGCTCAGCAGCAGACAAAGACAGTTAAAAGCATCTGGCAGAGAGGCAGAGAAAGTGTTTATCTGCAGCATTCAGGGAAATGTTACACCTGCAAGTGTGTGGCCTTATCGAATGCTAAACATCTCATTGTAAGTCATTGTCTTTCATTAGCCTGCAACTCTATGCTCTCTGCACAGCCTGCTCTGATTTCACAACAGTCTAGAGTTCAGTTCATCAATCTCCTGACCTGCAGACATAACATAGCTCTTGCCCACGTGAACTACATCATTAGTGGGTACATCACAATCACTTCCTTTGATTAAATTAAACACGAAACCACCCAAAATCAGCAGTTAGTTGTTACTCTCACACGTTTGTTCCACATTCCACATCTGCAGCAGTTCAGTGTGAGCCCTTCCTGTTTAACTGTAGTGCATAGAGAGGTTTCTCACACCACAGCCACAAGGTGAAAGTAATCTTGTTTAACATAACTATGTCAATTAGAGCAGACCTTGACAGATCTTCTCTAGGTGGTTTTTGCCGACTTTGCTTTGGAAAACACGGTCAGTGGAGCATCAAGACGTTTTTTTAATACTGTGTCATGTGCAAGATGCTGCAGAACACCTAAACTTAAAAGCACATCTGTCTAATGCTAATTTACACAGGAGAACAATGAAAAGGAGCAGAATGGACTGGACAAATTGGCTATTTTGTTGTGTAGCAGCCCTAAGACATTAATCAGGCACATACTGTACAGTAAGGCTGTGCAATTAATCGCAATCGCAAAAAAAATATCGCAATTTAAGCACATGCAATTTCTAAATCGCATAAGGCTGCAATTTTAACTATTCATTTATTTAGATTTTTATTCAGAAACAGCACAAAGAAATTACAGACGCATACGCAATTACCTATCATATGTGCACAGATATGATGCACATTGTCAGTAAATGTTATTTTATTGATTGTGAAATGTTTTGTTGTGCATGTCTTATGCACTGAATACATTTAGAATGTATGAGGCTTGTTTGAAAAAGCAAAAACAGTTGCCAAAATCGCAAATAAAATCGCAATATTAGTTCAAAAAATCGCAATATGATTATTTTGTCCGTATTGCACAGCCCTACTGTACAGTAATGCTGGTGTAATGACACCTCACTAAACTCCAGATAAGCTTTACAGAATAACTGGGGATATTCATACGTATTCGTGATTTTCAGTAAATTCTGTTTATAAATTGGTAAAAATGTAACTTTTGAGACAATGAATCCAAATCTATTTCTCGCAGTCAAAGGAAAACAGAAACAACCTTCTTTGATGATGATTATAATTGTTAGTGAATTTGATTTAATTATGTGCTATGAATGATTCATAGGCATTTTCAGATAAACACTAAAGACACTTGCAGAGGTGCAACTAGATTTCTGATTAGAAATGAATGCGTAATACATAAAATTAGGCTATGATTCCAGTTGCTTCATCAGTTCTGTAATCAATCAGCTTTTTCCACTTGATTTTCACTCATTCTGCTCTCACATCTATCCCTGCATCTGACTGACATTTCTTTTTCATCTGTTCCCTTAGCATGTCTTTGTTGTTTGATGTGACTTCAGTCACTCTCGTTGAACTCATTGTCAGACATGTACTCTACTCGCAGTACACTTTTCTATTTTTGTCTGATTGGAGTTTCCTCTGCCTGTTCTTTTGACCACTGTCTGTGTATTTGTGTGTTTTCTCTGTCACTCCAAGCCCTACCTTTGACATGCTCTCAAATTGCCTGTCCAGTTACCATGATCATATCCCTCTGCTTTCTTTTGTCTTTCTAAAGAAAATCCTGTCTGCTGCTGTCATTAACCTATTCCTATCCTGTCCATCTTATTTTTTTCATGTTGTGTACTATCATAGCAAACTTTATCTTTACCATCAGTTGCATTGTCTCACTCCTTCAGTCTCTGTGCGCCCATCGAGTCTGTCACTCTCAATAACATCTTCATTTGTCATGTCTTGGCAGCCATATATTGGAGCCTAAATTATGTCACTATAATATATGATCAATTACTTCAGCAGATTGCTTAGGCTGTGACTTCAATACCAGGAAAAAAAATATCTGTAATAATAGCCACCCTGATTTTCACCCCAAGATAAGTTTTTTTTTTTCATGTCGTGCAAACAGCTGCATCTCTTTAATATGTAGTGTATCTCTGTACTTAATGCTAAATTCTGTCAAGTCAAGTCAAGTCACTTTTATTTATATAGCGCTTTTAACAATACAGATTGTAGCAAAGCACTGAACATTCTGTGGGACATTTGTTACTCTATTACCATTTTTTCTTAGTTTGTCTGCATTGTTTATTGACCAGTTCAATTTAATAGCACCTAGCAAACATCAAGTAAAACTTATTCTGATGTAATAAGAACAGCAACTAATAACGTAACTAATGCCATTAAACTGCAACTAACGGTTAAATAGCATGAGTGTTTGTATCAGACAAAGTTGAAACACTCACCATCTGTTCTCCAGAGAGACGTTTATGCACATGTGTGTGACTTGAGTTTACTCTTTCAAAGTAATTTGTTCACGGTCCTGAACTGCTGTATGTGTGACCATTTGTGCGTGGTGTCACAAGTGTTGAATAGATTGCTCTTGAGTTGTGTGTGCAGTTGCTGCTGATGTTAAGGAAAGCAACAGCTGCTGTTGTGCGTGTTGTCAGTAAGTTGTCGTTGGTCAAACAGTGGCAGATATTTATATCTTCTTGTCATTTTTCAAACTTTTCATTTCTACCACATTTGTTGTTATAACTGATTGTCATTAATATGTAAGTTTATAAAGTATCGTTACACTGTATATCTGTAATCTGTTGTTTCAGAGTACATGATAATCATGTAAATTTTCTTCAAGTCTGTTTCTTATCTTCGTCTTTTTGCTGTCACCATTTATTTTACAGCGGCCCGGTATGCCATCAGGAGCACGAATGCCTCATCAGGGGGCCCCAATGGGGCCTCCAGGACCACCATTTGGAGGAAGCCCTGCTGTCCGGCCCGGACTCACCAATCAGGCCATGGAAACCAGTCGTAAACGTCCCGCTCCTTCACAGCAGCAGGCTGTACAGAATCGAAACAGGAAGTGAGTATAAAGTGACGCATACTAATGATCAGGAACCCACATAAAACAATAACCCCATAATAATAACACAATAATAACAAGGACCTGGAGGATCTCTCTTAATATACAACGTATTCTCAAAAGAAAAATGGACTAACAGGTTCCCTATTTTCATTTATCCCTGAAATGAATGAAGGATTATAAGAAAGAAATCATTATCCCATTAATAGTGTTAAATTCATTCTGGATGGACCTTTATCGCAGCGGCATTGATTTCAGGAGGAGTTCCTCAAAGCAGTGTATCGATTTTTCCCGTTATTTATATTTTCAATACACTATAATCACCTATAGTTGAATAAAAGCCTGTTTAAATGAGCATCCGTATGATGATTTCAAAATCCGGACATTTTCAGAGACAGGTAAAGAAATATTCAGATGATTACAGAGATGTATTTAATGATGGTGACTTAACTCGACAGAACTTGTCCAACGTAACATTACTGATTGCACCACATTGGTATTTGCTTGTTTAAATTTGTGTGCAAGATCAGAATGAACATGTTTTTATTCATTTGTATTAAATGTAATTAATATTCATAGTTACGCTGTCAACATGGTATACTGTTTAAGATTAATTAGGCAAAATGTTGTTACACTACTTTAAGCCAATGCCCATGCATTCATCTGTTTTAATACTGCTCAGTCGGGGTGTGACGAGATTCCGTGGCACGAGATCTCGCAAACTTGCCGATATCCTCGCGATAGTGGTTTGATGAGGTGCAACAAATCTCCCTGACAGGAAACTGCTGCCGCGTTCTATTCATGACGTGCTGACACAAATTCCAAATAGTTTTTAATGGTTGATTTTATCGCATCCTGTGTAGGTAGACTTAGGGCCGTGTCCACGCAGCTTTTAAAGTATACTCAATTCTGGGAATAGTGCGGACGGACGAGCTTGATACATGCGCAATGTCGCCAATTGACTTTTGACTATTTCAGCATTCGTCTCGCGCATGCACTGTTGTACACGGTCAGTCCGTGCGGCCTCTAAAAACTGTCTGCACGCGGACAGGGACACGACTCTGTTTTCTGAATCTTTTAGCCTGCTTTTAAAGGAATATTTGTGTTATTTGTTTTTATTTATTTATACTATTAAAAATTTTTTGTTACTTATTGTTAGTTACTATTAAATATTTTGCAGTGTTCACATTGCTGCATGTAATAAATTAAAATAGTTTAATTTCAAAAAGTTGATTACAAGATGCACCTACATTTTTTTGTTGAATAAAATATATATTTTTTCCAATATATATTATCATTGAGGATTTATTTTAAATTAAATTTTTTTTTTTTTAAATATCTCGTCTTGTCTTGTGAACTCAGTGTCTCATCTGTCTTGTCTTATAAGATAAGTGTCTCGTCTCACCCCTACTGCTTATATTAAAATTAACAATAGTATGTGTAGTAAAACAAATGAAAATCAGTAAAAATAAAATAAAACATATATATTATCTACTATAGTAAAAACAGGGTTTTCGTAAGGGTGTCAAAATGAAATGAAAACCGCTGTGAACTATGAATTTAACTGTGCCAGGTTATTAGGGAAATAAGCTTATTTATTTAGATTGCACATGGAAGGGAAATATATTAATAGGAACATTTCAGCAGGTGACATGAGATGTAGGCCTAAAAATCCGCAAAAAGCGTACGTTACTCCATGCAAACGTGCTTTTGCATAATATTTTAGAAGGCCCATAATTCATCACACGCATCTCATCCGTGTTGTGTCAGGAAATCGTGAAAACCGAGGCAGTTTGTGGTTGTTTAGAATAAAAGCAGCCAGGTATACTGCAATAACTGTGAAAAAAGAAGAAGAGAGGATTCTCCCATTAGTTTTGACTGTGTTGCAACGGGACACTGCTTCACTTGCCAGATAAAGGTCTATAATCTTGCCGTTAGTAACCCTGCTTTGTAGCAATAATCTAGCATTAAAAGCTAGATTAGCACTGACCACTTTTTAACATTACAGATCTGAAAGGTTCCAAAATTGAACCAAAATGTTCTGTCATCATTTACTAATGTTGCTCCAGACTGTATGACTGATTTTCTTCTGTGGACAAAAGAAGATATTTTGATGACTGTTGGTAACCAAACAGTTTTGATGACCATTGGTCTTCATTGTATGGACATTTCTCACAATCTTCCACAGAAGAAGGAAAGTTAGAAAGAGTGAGATAAGCATGACATTATAGTAAACTACTCCTCTAACCAAGGTCAAGGATGGCATGGACGAAAGCTCTTCCATACGACACAATGCTCTTGTATAAACCCCTGGGGGCTGAAAAGGATATGTTTACTGTATTCCTATAATCTATAATGCAGAAACACTGGAAATGAAGTGTTTAATGAAATCAGTGCTGAATGATGAGCATGTAGATTGTCTCTGTTGCTGGCTTGGTCGTTAAGAATTGTTTCCACAGAATAGCCCAATCCTGTTGGACATAAGATTTGATTACATGCATTTTAATGGGAAGCAAAAGAATTTGCAATTACAAAAATATGCCAAACAGTAAAATGGTTATGGGTGTATTGATGTAGACTTCATGAGTCTTTTCGTGTCCCTAATCTCTTTCGTATGTTTTATTTTTTGTCCTAACCGACTACAACAAACTTTGTACACCTGGTCTGTGTCACATTTCACAGTTTCTGGGTCCGAACGCTCCTTCAGATTCCAAAACAAAATATACTAATGTGCTAATATACACTTACGTTGTGCTGTAGTACTACTGAAAAATGATGTCTAAACTGTCTCCATACTGAAATGTCTAAATAGTTGAATTATTGCTGTCTAGGATAGCCCAAGAGTCTGTAGTGTCCCTGTTGAGATTGTAATCTATCCTTAAAATGGAGTGGAGGCTACAAACTGGAAACAGTATTTTGATGGGAGTGCTAGGTAGAAATCTTATTGGTCCAACATTTTTTTCCACTTGAGATAGCTGCACATTAGACACCAGCACATCTTCTGATTTGTCTGCGATTGTATCATGATGTCACAGAGCAGCTTCACTTTCAATGTGTGATGAAATAAATAACTTGCTACTGGAATATGTTTAGGACATTGTGTTATTTCATCACTTTTTTTGCATCCTCCTTAAGATGTTTATTTCTTCTGATTTAATTTGCTCTGTTTGTTCTTGGTGCTATTTCTTGGCTGTTTCTGATCAGATATGACCCAAGTTCCTCTCTTGTAAATCTCAAAAAATTCCCAGAGGTTTTAAATGGGGTCACTCTGTGGTCTTGTATCAAAAATCTCTTTGACGTGTGTCTCAGTTTGCGCAGTAGCTGTTATTTAGTTGCAGTTAATCTGATCTGTAGTCTTCAGTGTGCTGGCCAATTATCTGACTGTGCTGTTGTGACAGAAAGGGGCCATGCTCTGAGAAATATTGTCTGTAATATTTGTTCCTACATTGTTTTCTGGGTCTCTTGTCTACTTCTCTCTCTCTGTGTGTGTTGTGTCCTCTCTGAATCAGCTTCATTGATTCACATACTTGCTCGTTCTGTCTGTCGACCTTGTCCGACACATTAGTGTAACATTATCTTGCATTGTCTAGAGCCCTCCTGTCTCACATCAGACTAATCAATGCACTGGTTGTGTGTGTAATAACCACACATGGTACATCAGATCATTTTCCTCTGCTTCTGCCGTTTCTTGTACAACTCCAATGTTGTTTGTTTTGTGTATTCAGCTTTTTGTAATGTGTCCCCAACATATTTAGCAATTCTAAACTTGCACACACACATGCTCTTGAACACATACAAACACGCTCAGTACCCTCTAATGAAGGACCCTTCGAATGCCATCAGGAAGCCTGTTGGATTTCCTGGACCAAATGAGATGCCAGGGAGACAGATGGACATGAGAGAGGCCCAATCAGATCCCACACTCGGATCAAAGTAGGAGTTTATTCTGCTGCATGATGGATTCACACATTTTGATCCCACCCTTGTCCCGAGCCTTGACCCCTTTACCCTGGCACATCTTGCCTCCAAAGACCAATCCCTAATAAGGATTACCCCCCCTTCACCTCTGATTAATGTTTGGTGGTTATCAAAGATTATTCCCTTTATAGGGCAATTGTTTGATTTATTAAGTTACAGATCAGCTGATGTCAGTCATCAAGTTAGTCATGTAATGACTTTTGAGTCAAAGGCATTAGAAAATCAAAGGTATTATAATTCTGTTCATATATTAAGGTTGATTTAGCATGAATGTGCTTGCATGTCCTGTTGCATGGCATGATGGCAGTATGTGAGAGCTTGTTTTACACTTTTAATGTATTCACAAATTACTAAACTTTTTAATAACTATATATAATTAATTAACTAAACTATTAATAAGGCAGTCTGGCTGATCTGTGTATTTTAGTTGGTCGCTTAGGGTGCTTTCACATCTGTGGTTCGGTTCATTTGGTCCGGACCAAGGGCAACAAATGATACATTGTAGGATTTTTCTGCCGTTTTGGGTCCTTTTCACACCACACTGATTGCTCTGGTCCGAACCAGTTGAAATGAACTAAAATGTAGTCATGTGACAACATCTACATCACTCGTTGGCCAGAGGGGCCATTAATATTTCGTAAACTGCTTTTTAATTGGTCAGAATTAAGATGCGGGAAAATTCCAATGGAACATGCCGCTATTTAGTATGGAGGGACGACTGCGCTGGCTGATTGTATTGCTGGTC
>JAUCMT010000134.1:18300777-18319043 GCA_032357475.1 Enteromius thamalakanensis | reverse complement strand
TGGACATCTAGGATGACATGGTGGTGAGTAAATTATCAGCAAAAGTTTTTTTGAAAGTGAACTTCTCCTTTAATGAATCAGCCTCACTTAAACCCCTATAATGTATTTGATATAGTAACGCTGCTGAAGGAATTATTATGTAAACTGTACTTGAACTTTTTATTTCTGTTCTCATCTCCTCTCGCAGATCTTTGACTGTCCACGTCTGAAGTTCTCTGAAATTCCTCAGCGCCTCACCAACCTCTTACTTCCCCCCGACCCTATTGTCATCAACCACATCATTAGGTTTGGATGCTTGTATACTTGTTTTTTTACAATCGTGTCATATTATTGCAGATACTGTATCTATCAAAAGACAGTGTTCTTCATCATATACACATCTGGTCAAGTGTTTGGGGTCATTAGTTTTTTTCTTTTAGGAAGGACACTTTAAATTGATGAGAATGATCATCTTACATCAGATTTCTATTACATATATATTACTAAAACTGTAGTAATGTTAATTATTTTGAACTTCCTACTCAACAAAGAAACCTGAAAAATGAGCACAGAATCCCCATATTAACAGGAAAACTCAGCTTTAAATAGAAACAGCTATTTTAAATATGAATATTTCACAACATATATTTTACTATATGTTTTATAAATGCTGCCTTTGGGAACAAAAGGGACTTCTTTCCAAAACATGACCCCAAATATTTTTTTCATAATCATTTTAATTCAACCTCAGCACATCTCTGTATGTGTATATGATCTAAAACAGAACATCTTGCGCTTGTCTTCTCCTTCTGCTGACACTAATTTTATGAAGAATACATAACATGAATTCTCATTGAGGTTATTTTTGTACAGCGTTGACGCTAATGATCAGAAAAAGACAGCGTGCTATGACATTGATGTAGAGGTGGAAGATCCCCTTAAAGCACAAATGAGCAGCTTCTTGCTCTCCACAGCCAATCAGCAAGAGATTGCCTCTCTGGACAACAAGGTTAGTGCACGTCTCCCACATCAGTGTGGGCACAGCGGAGCAGATGATTGAACTTCTAGACATTTTGTCCTGAATTACAGGTTCTCTGATTTCGACTCGTATTATTACAGTTAGGCTGTCAGGAGGATAATAATCCGGATTTAACAACTTCTGCCATGCCATCGTGCCTGTGAATACACCCCTGATTTTTCAATTTGTCTCTAAATGCTCTGTAGATCCACGAGACTATTGAGTCCATTAATCAGCTGAAGATCCAGAGAGATTTCATGCTCAGCTTCTCCAGGGATCCCAAAGGCTACATCCAAGACTGGCTCAAATCCCAGAGCAGAGATCTGAAGGTCTGCAACAACTTTCATTCTTCAACACATGACTGTTGACATTTACAGAATGTATATTTAAAGAAAAATGAAATGTGTTTTCTGTTATAGTACTTGTTATTTACAGTATTAATCACAGTACTCATGTTTCAGTTTAATGTGCAGAGACAGATACATATAATCCAGCTGTAGGCTGAAGTCCCAAAATGTGTAAACATAGTGGCTCTGTGCCGGTTTTGATACATTGCTCTGATTGTCTGAGTGGTCCGATATGTCAAATTCTGGCTCAACCAATGGCATGAGTTTAGGGCGGGACTACCTGTTTGGAACAGGTCAGAAGGGGCAGTAGGAGTTTTTGGAAATTAAGTTTGCTTTTCTGTTTTGTTGCTGCTGTTAATGATAGAGTTATTACACGCTTTAAACCAAGATCATAGAAGCACCAACAAACTATTTGCTTCATATTCAGTAGTTTCCACTAAAAAAATCTGAAGCTTCAACTGCCCTCATACACTGCCATTCAAAATTCCATTCATGTGGGCTCAGGATCTTACTTTTCAAAAGAAATTAAGTATTTTATTACGCAAGGGTGCAACAAGTTCATTAAAAGTTAGAATAAAGATTAGTTAATTTTTTTGCAAAACATCTTTAACAATTACAACATTATAGAATTTGGAAAAACATATATAAGCAGTACAGCAGATAATGAGATGAAGTATTTCTTCTTAAATACCATGATTTCTGGAGGACTAGAAACTTCAGCTTTCCCATCACAGGAATTAATTAAAAAGGAATAAAATATGAAATATATTTAAATGGACAGCAGTTCTTTTAAATTACAGTTAAGTTTTCTGAAGATGTAGCCTTAAGGGGCATAAGAGGCGCTACATCACAGGAATAAATAACGTTTTAAAATGTATTAAAATAAAAAACAATATAATTATTATTATAATAATATTAATATTTCTCAGTATTACTAATTTTAATGTACATAAAAAGCAAAAGAGAGTTCCTTTTTTATGTGATTTCTTTCTCTGCAAGTGTGCCCCTTAAATACTGTCCTGCATTTCTAACGGGTAACACATCTTGATTGTTTGTAGCTGATGACAGATGTTGTTGGGAACCCAGAGGAAGAGAGGAGAGCAGAGTTTTATCATGAGCCCTGGTCTCAGGAGGCTGTTAGCCGTTACTTCTACTGCAAGGTAACAATATCACAATATACAATGACTAGTGTGCACCTTCTTATTGGTCTACCATAAAAACAGGATGTTATGGACAAAACTGACTGTCTTTCTGCTTCCAAAGATTCAGCAGAGGAGGCAGGAGCTGGAGCAGGCCTTGGCCTTGAGGAACACCTAGAACTCACGCCGACCACGTTCAGAAAACATGGCTCATTTGTGACAACACTGCATTATTATCGGCGGTGTTTGGGGGTTTGTGTGCGTGTCCAGTCATCATTGCTGTCACTGTGACCTACAATCCACCACACTGGACCAATCACACCGTTACTCCAGCAGCCCCTTTGTATAGCATGTGCATTTCAGCCAATCACAGTGCTGTGTCTTCCATTCCTGGATGAAATCATCTCACAATGCACTATTTGGATTTCTGGTTTTTAATGCCAAACGCATCCACCAGCATTTTGAACTTGATGACTTCAGAGCCGGCTCAGTCTCCTAGACTGTTGATCCAACGTTGATTCATTTGTGATTCAGCTCTTCTTCCTGTCAGTCATCAATTCCTGGCATTCACACACAGTTTCTCTGTGATCAACGTGTGTTTGGACTTGATGTCTCTAATTTAGCCCACACTTGTACCATTTTTGTTCTTGGGTATTGATCAAACAGGTCATTTTGTATGTCTGTCAGTATTGGGAATCAGTGGAGCTGCAATAATTGGCTCCGTTATTAACACTTTTATCCAGAAGTGTATTTATGAAGTACTTTAAGGGAGGCAGCTTAAAAAAGGAGAATCATTCAGTATTAACTGAGCTGGTGGCTTACAGGGAATGTCACTCTCTGCTGTCTGTCCCAGCCACAGTAATGACATTTAGCTGCGTTTTTTAAAATAAATTGTGTACATAAATAATTATAGAAGATTGAAGGACATCGTTTTAGTCAAGTATTTAAAAGCTATTCTGACATATAAAGTCAAAACGGTAACTACACCCCCACTAAAGTGAGTGAATGATTAAATTCTGTGTGTTTAGCTTTGTAGGACAGTACTGACGTAGTCATTGGTTGACTTTGAATGAATCTGATAGGTCACAGACGGTTTCTGAGAAGTTTTCACATATACAAAGAAAATGAGCCGTACCAGCATGCTGACACAAGTTATTCAGAAAGTTATTCAGAAATAAAATCCACTCAAGTTGTGACGTATCAAATACTGTGTCTGGGTCCAAGCCTCCAAATGGGAATAAAATCTCAGCTGCATTTTATGAGCACCGCACATTAATGGTACACCTTTAAGCTGAGCTTCCAGGGTACACTACACTCTGGGCTCAGTGTCCCAATCACCAAAATTTTAACAAGTCAGAAATGATGCATCACTGTCTAGTCAACTGAGAGGTCAGTGTGAACTTAAAGGCATGATTTTTTTTGTTTAGTAGTTGTATCGCACACTGCGAGTGTATATTAGCACCATTTGTTGTTTGTTTTTGTGATCTGAGGAAGCGTTTGGACCCAGATGTGGTGACGTCAGACTCAATAGGTTATCAGTCAGCTAGATAAAAGTGAATATTCTGTAAAATCTTGTCTTTTCACAGACATTTCTTCACTCTTCACATAAACCTTTTTTTGTGGACATGGCATTACCATCTCATTGGAGAAGTTTCTTTGAATCCAGCTTTATTTGTTATCCATTTCAATAGTATTGTTTAAAATAACATACTGTGGGCATTTGTGTTTCTCACTAATGTTGAAGGATTTTATAGCATTAGTGTTGTTTGATGTTTTACCAAAGCTGTAATTTACTTTTAATAAGACAGTGTACAGACTTTGACTAGATGAAGGCCTTTTTAAAAGATGAAGGATGCATTTTTAGAAATACACTTTTTAAACTCCCATTTCTCCATAGCTGTGAAAACAGTGCTTTTAAAAAAATTATTTGACTCATAGAGTCCTTGCACTAAATCATGGATCATACCTGAGCGCTCTAAACACGTTCCATGCTAATTATACGTCACATAAACAAAAAAAGTAGAGAAATGAAGTAGGAACTCGGGAATAAATGTCACATTACTTCTAAATTGGCTCTGGGTTTTGATCGTGAACCCTCTGCTGCTTCTTTACTGTCAGCTAAAGGTTGTTTTGTCCAGGTCAGTTTTTGTGCTTACACATCTTCTCATGAGGAAAGAGGAGTTCTGGTGACCTGCGTGTTGTCACTCAGAGTCTTTTTTCATACCTATGCATGCTGCATGGACACATTTTTTATACTTTCATACAAGGACATGAGAAACCTTCCGACTGCTTGGCACCTGGTCAGAAGAGCACTGAATTTCTTTAGTTAGTGACCCTCTGTGTTTGGGCCACAGCCTCTACATACAGTACCAACATGAACAGCAGGGGCCATTTTAGGTCACATATTTTTTGTTTTGTCTTTTAAAAAAACTTTGCAATTTAATATGGATAAGAGAAACACACCAATGATTTATACAGAGCCTGTTGAGCAACAACAGCACCTCCAATCGGGACTTTTGGGTACTACATGTACAGTCAGCCATTTTGAACACTATAAACTTGAAGTATAACATCTACCTGTGTTGCTGCGACTAAACAAGGTTTTTTGTTCTCATGTGTAAAGTAACCTCTTCTTATTCTGTAAGCCACCAACTGTGCTTTACCTGACCATCATGTGGTTAAGGGTTCAATGTTAGCATCTCTCTTGCTTGTAGTCGTTGTGTGGATCATGCTGCCCTCCAGCGCTTCTCTGAGGGAAATATCCAACCGTTAATGTGCTTAAAATCACGTTTATTGGTATCGCTTTGGTTAAATACCACACACGTATTGAGGTATTCACTACTAAAGTTCTCCTGGGCTTTCAAAACTATATTATAAACAGGTTTTGGTTATAGTGTCTGTCTTTTTCTTCGGTTTGTTCATAGAAGTACTGCCAGCAGACATCTGAACAGTAGGTTTTAATGATCTGCTATGTATTGTTTTCTCTTTCACACAGTCTGTATAATGTTTGCTTTCTCATCTTGTTTCACTGTTCAGCTAGAGAGATCAAAACTACAGACGTACATGTGTAGCATAGTGAGGATGTAAATAAACAAGCGCTTGCCAAAGTTTGTGAATGAAACACCTTACTGAAAGTGTGTGGAGAGTTTATTCTGGTCATGTGGATTAGTCCAACCAAGGCATACAAGGGGGCCTCATGAAATTATATCAAATTACATTAATTATTTTTACAATCCTATAAAACAAAAGTCGAAAAGGTTCATGCCTCCTTAGATTGATGGGCTTTAGGTATGTTCTTTGGACAAAGGGGTCTTTGAATCAAAATTGTTGAAAATAATAAAGGTCGAGGGAATAAAAGACTCTAAAAAACATTATTTTGCGGGGACATAGCAGGAAGTATTAATTATTAGTGATTTATTCAGTATGTTTTCTAACTTTTGAGGTGATAAATGTGTCATTATGCCAGTGAGTAAAGTGATGTTTGTATTCAGCAGCTGGCTACACCCTCCACTTTGAAAGAACCATTCACCACCTCTCTACTCTAGACCTGGCAAAATCCACAGGGCTTCACTCTGTTCTCTGAAATACATGAAAGAGCAGAGAAAAAGACTTCCATACATACAGTAGGATGGATAATGTACTGCTCCTAGTGGAAGAAGACATCAATGTTTCTGCCCCTATAAACATTAGTGTACTGAATTTCATCTCTCATTAGCAAGAAATCCCTTGAAAAAGTTGAGGGGGCTGGAAATGTGATGAACCAGTCCAAGCTAGTTAAGTTAAATGTGTTCATTTCCTCCAGTCTGTTTTTCTAGAGTATAGGCACTCTTTGTACAACAATCTCTAAAGGTCCCTTCACGAGTCAGGTTCACAGACGCCTATATTTAAATATAGAATGTCAATTTTAGTTAAATGTGAGAACCAAAGGTGTTTAGTATCACTGATCTTAACTAGAAACCACTAGTTGGCAAAAATGCGGGTTTTGTAACCAGGAACTACTAGTGTTGCTTAGTTCTATTTAGTTCAAGATACTTGATGAAATATGTTTACAGTGTATGTAAGTGGGTGCATCATATTAATGATTCTTAATCAGGTTTCACATATAATTTTTTATTCAGTCCTGAAATATTCAGCACATTCTTTTCGAAGGAAATACAATCAAATATCTGGAGGAAGAAAGAGGTTACTTGTGTAGCTGAGACTAGAACCTCTATTAACCACCTAAAGCCTGACATGTTCATATAGTAAAGGATGAATGCATTTCCATTGCTAACTTCAGGTTCCGGCATTCAATCATCAGTATTAATGTAAACGAGATGAAATGCACTCCTCAAGTTTTATTTCAAATGAGTTATGAAGATATTGTTGTTGATGTTGTTTTCTAGTTAAATTAGACACACATTCATAGGTTAACTCCATTTTATGTAGACCCAAAAAAATGGAAAATCTGTAATTACTTACTGATCGTCTAGTCAATTTAAACCTGAATTTCTTTCCACAACAAAAAAAAATGGTCACCTTTGACATCCGCTGTATAGTCATAAACTAAACTAAACAAAACACATTCTTCAGTCCTCTATCTTCCGCAAAAGAAAGCGAGATGTACAGATTTTTTTGCAAGGCGACTTGTTTCGTGTTTGGCTGAACTGAGATGACTGGAAGAGAAGTTCACAGCATCAGGGTGAAATTCACTCCGTCAATATCAGTAGGTCACTTAAGGCCACCTAAATGAGTATAAAGACGTTTAAGGGTTGCAGTAGTTGTCAGTTCAGGTGCTGTTAGCCTGCTCCTGTTCAAACAGAGCCATAGCTAAGTGCGATCGAGAGGCCAGCCCCTCAAGGTTACTGAGCACACAGCGGTGATAGATGTCCTCACTGAAGCGCGGGTTACATTCTCTGTGCACATACTTCTGAACTAGCGCTGGCTCCACAGCCCGAAACACGTGCAGTCCTGAATAACGCACAAAGATCTCGTAGACGTCCATGCTCTCAAGCAACTCGTCATTGTCCAAGATGTCAGCCGCCATTTTTGTTCGGGCAGCCATATAATCTGCATTGTAGAAGCAGGCTTCTTCAAAGACGTGGCGGTCAAAATGGCCATCGCGCAATGACTCGGACGCAAACGATGATGCGGCGGAAGGCTGTTGGTCGCGGTAGACCAAAGCGGGGCTGTACTCTTGAAAGTGGATCGGGAAGAAGACCTGCCAATTGCTGATAGCATTCATACGGCAGCGATTAAGGAAGTCAGCATTGACCTCGGTCCAAACACTGGCCAGGAAGAACAGGGTGTCTACTGGGTGCTTCTTCGAGATGATGTCCATCAGCTTGACCTGCGAGGGCACTTCAGTCTTTACGCTAATCCAAGGAATCTTTACGTCACCGTAACGTTTCTCTACCTCACTAATCATGGCTTTGACACCTGCAAAGACGTCCGTCTGGCTGACTCGTTGGGCGTCAAAGGGGTCATACACAAACAAGAAGGTGAGAAGAGCATTGTCATGGGTATCCAGAGCATTCATGACATACATGTCAAGGAAGTTACTAACAAAGTCTTGATCGTGTGCCGTTACAGGCAGGATCACCTGTACCCTTGTTGCTTCTGTCACGTATGGCATTGGGATGATCTCGACAGCGCTGAGCGGTTTCAGCAGACTCACCCGTTTGGCGATGACCTGACTGTGACCTTTCTGTGTAAAAGCTTCCAGGGCCAAATCCAGCACGTACTCCATGCCTCGTGTGGGATCGAAGCGCCGGTACCCATTCAGCAGACGCAGTTTACGGAAACGCAACTGCGGCTGATAGCGTTCGTTCAGACGGCCCACTGCCGTGTCCAGGACTGAACTGACGTCTGCTCTGTCCGCACCTCGAAGTTCACACTTCGGAGAGCTATCGGCGCATGAATAAATGTGCTCTTCTGTGAAGTATTCCCAGTTGATCACCTCAAAGCGGGTTTTGGGTCGGAAAGGTGGGTTGATTCCGATGGGCCAGGTGGCTCCGGCTTTGCCCTCTGGAGTGAGTTCACTGATGTTACTGATCTGGTTCTGTGGCCAAAACAACACAAATCATTATTATAAGGAGCTGCGATGAATGTTAATCTGGTAAAGAGAACCAGTTCACCTTTCTGTCATTGGTTCAACTTTATTTTAGGTGGCCTTTTCTAGTTACATTAAAATTAATCATTTAATACAATGCATTTATTGTGTACATACATGTTTTTACATTGTACTTATACATGTTATTATATCTGTAATTAATTTCTGTATTAAAATCTATAAATACACTGTTGACCCATCCCTTACACCTTAACCCACCCTTAAACCTACCCATACCACCAAACCGGTCACTAACCTTACCTGTACCCCATCTGAATAGCAGCACAAATGTCCTGCAATACAATATGAATTCAATAAGTATATTCTACTTATTTAACTTAAGTATGCAGTAGTTAAGGCCACCTAATATAAAGTCTCAGTCTCAGTTATTATGCAGAAAAGAAAATCTTTTCCTTTTACTCAAAGTCATCCTATCCAATCTAAAGGCAGTTGAAAAGCTGAGGTAGCTTATTTTATTTAGCTCAAGTTAATTTCCTGCTGTTGTTAGTTAATGTGATGTGTGATGGCTGACCCCATTACCTATGCAGAATCTTTGTCCAGACATGAAGCACTATGCGTCAATGAAATCTAATTTGGACTACAGTAATGAGTTATCTTTTTAAAATGCAATGCAAGTTCTGAAAATGTCAGAATAATATGCATATACAATGTGATTGTAACATGTCTTTGTCCAGCATGACATTTTGTTCTTGTCTTATGAAAGACAAGTACTCAATCCTCCAAATATCTGATTGTACAGTACACATTTAATAATGTTCAGAATGCATACTTGTGCATACAATAAATACAAGTCCCAGTGAGGCACTGCTAAGTCAAGATACACAGAGGTCTTAATAGATTGTCAATCTTAAAGATGCTGGTTCTGCATATGATTGTGCAGACATGCCTTAAGTTAATGAACTTCAGGCAAGACACAACAAGTGAACAAGCTAAACATCGCAGCTTATTACAGATAAACCAGTTGCTTCTCCACAGTACATCAAAACATTTGTTTTCAGGTTTTTAGATTCTCTGAAATATGAACTTTGGATGAAGCTAGTTTCAACACTCTTTCTTCTTTTTTTGTCATATTAAATAATAAAGGAGTTTAGGGTTATAACAGAAGCATCTTTAACACTCCATAAATAAGAAAATACTTAACCAGAAATCAAATACATTTCTGCCATACTTTTATATAATAAATGTTACATGCAGTGTCTTGGCTAGAAGTAGGTAGGTTTATAAAAGTGAGAAAATGTTTTCTTCTAATGAGAAGTGCGGTACATACCTGTAACTGCTGTATTTGTGCATAGGTCCAGTCCAGTTCAATCTGGTTATAGCGTTTGTGTAGACGATACATCAGGGCAGGTTCAGAGACAGGATGGACAGTGAAGGCGTTCGTAAACTGTGCACTGTCCTCGCGCTCAGGGTCCACGTTCTTCTGCAGCTCAAAGTATCGGTATGTCATCTCCTACATCATTTAAAAAGATCACAACAACACTGATCATAACCCAGGATTAACTCTCTCTGTGCTTTGACAAAATACAATAATCACTTTCAATTTCCACTAAGAGATTATGAGTATGAGCAATTAATACTGCGCTTCAAAACACAAGTTTTAGTAAAATTGGAATTAGCTTTTTTATTTACATTCTTTAGAAAAAATACATTTGCCCACCTGATGCTTCTCCACACAGCTGAGACCCAGGTAATCGATGATGCAGCGGCCAAGCCACTCGTCTGGCCGAACGCTAAGGATATCATTTCGACAAGAGTCTAAGTGGGGCTGCAGACGAGCTAGCAGGCTACGAGATAGCAGGTACCCATATCCTCCATGGCAATACCGGGCGCGTTCTTCACCCCCGATAAACTCCTCTGCCCGCCCCATGTACATATCCTGTCCCGCACTGAGATGATTAACCAGTTCCATAACCCTTTCCGCTTGTGTGTATGTATCATCTTGTGCAAGGTAAAACCAGTCATACTCATTGCCGTGGTGTTGGTGGAGGTGGCGTATAGTTTCATACATCAACCAGACGGGTCGGTCATCACCATGGGCAACAACAGCCATGCCATGCGGTGCCTTCGCACTTCGAAGGCCAGTGAAAAAGAAGGTACGGTGGAAACGGTGGGCTACTGTTTTATTGACAGCCACCCCTAGTGTGTTGAGAGTGGCGCGTGAGCTCAGAATACCAACCAGAAGGCGTTCTCGGATGCCCAGCTCTGTGTGGATGTAGCGTGTCCTGTGGCAAACAAACAACAAGTAGAAGAAGAAGAAGAAAAAAAACTGTATTTAACCAGTTTCCAAGTGTACATAAACACTGTCATTCAAAAGTTTGGAGGATTTTTCAAATGTATTATGCCCAAAAACAGTCATATTGAAACTTATTGTTTTAAATTGTTTACAATTTACATTTTTACTTTTAACATTTAAAATGTTTCATTTACGGCTGTATAATAATTATATTGTGATGGGAAACAAAGTTTTCCCTTTGTGCATTCAAAGCACTGATTAAAACATTGGTTTTAACTGGTTTAATCCAGGAATGAGGGGATAGAGATCCAAGCCAATTACAAAGCTGAGTGAGACAAATGAGGGACAACTACTACAGTATGATCTCTAAAGCAAACTGCCTCACTGACCCTTAACCTCTGCTCTGGCAGACTAATGTTGTCAACCTAATTATTCATATAAATTGAGTTTGTTATTGGTAATCTGGGGATAATGTAAATGGTAGAGTGTGTTCAGGGCAAAGTTTTATTAAAACAATTAGTTATCTCTAATCGAGGTAGAGACATGTAGACAGTTGTGGAGATCAGCTGATATTTTCCTCACTACTTGATTTTTGTTTAAATGTCCAATAACCAGTTTCCAAGAACACTTTGTAATGCATTATATTTCATTATTAATAATGCTCTTCTGTTAATGTAAAGTTATTTCGTAATCTAAATTGATGCCAATTCACATGTTTGTTTTGGCTGTTGGGCTTAAAATAAAGAAAATGTAAAAATCCTGTCTCAGTATTTTAACGTTAAGTAATTTACAAGATGCATGCAACACTAACAGTTACTAATGCTTCAGTCCCAGTTTACAGAAATGAGACTAAGACGTACAAACAAAGGTTTAACTGTTCATCAATTCTTAACCTCTCTTGGGCCTCTGCCAGGGCTGCCCTGCGTATGCGGCCTTGGGTGTTTTTATGAGAGGAATAATAAGAGATTCTATGTCTGCGGCTTCACAGAGTGGTGAAGAATTCAGCTGTAAGAAAAGCACAGAGGCGGGGTGAAAAATACTCGGCTGAGACTTTACTAACTGAATGCCAAGTCAAACAATCCCCACTCACAAGTCACATTTTTACACTCCCTACAAATACCAAAAGGTCATAGCTGATTTCATATAATTGTAAATACTTTTAAATCAATATAGCTTATTGCAATTTTATATTATGGCCTTCTGTTCTTAAATGCTGAGATCTTGTCTAATTTTTTCTAAATAATGTATATAACAAATGAAAGTACCATTTTAAATGGGATTTCAGTTGAAATAAAACGAAGCCAAACTGATATCGAGGAACTCACCTGAGGACTTTCTTGTGTGGTTTGTTGGGGTCCTTGTGATAGGGTACAATGCGAGGCTGGAAGTCCTCATTCCCATCCCCATCTTGACCATCCTGGAGATCCCTGATATGGCCACTGTGCATGAGTCTCCCATTGCCCAGTTCATCTCCACAAGCCTCATCAGTCTCCCCCTGTGTCCAGGACACCATCAGGAGGCTGAGGCTACAGCCCAAAGAGAGGCCCAGGATGAGAGGCAGAGCAGGCCGGCAAACAGCCAGGAAAGAAGACAGGCGCATGATGGAGCAGTCAATGGATGTCAAGTCTCAATAGGTCTCTTTAGAGAGCAGTTCAAGTAACAGCAAAGTCTTGTTTGCTGATGATCACAGTAGAGACATTTGCCTTTCTGTAAAGGCAAGTATTTCAATTCCTGACACTATGCATGCAATCTGGTAAATACAATCAGATTAATGAACTACGAAGATGTCAAGGTAAGCAGTGAAAAGTTCAAATAAAAGGAGGACTGACAGCAACCAATTTGACCCGCCTCTTCACAGTCAGACGACTAAGATCAGGACATATGGGTCTGATTTAACATCCAAACATGCACAACCGAAACACACCGCATACATTAGTCCACTTTGTTTAAACTAGACATCCTCCTGCACGAAATACGCGCAAGCTGCATGTATAAACACATCAAATATTGATAAATAAATGTGCATTATTAGATGAGGAAATCACTTCCAATGGTGATGCACACAGAGTTAGATCGCTAAACAGTCGACACAATTTAAAGCCAACCAGCATTCAACGTTCAAACACAGCTGAACGAGGACTGGAATATGATGAAGTACAGGATTTCAGCGTATAAAAGCCATTTTGTGATCTCAAAGACAACTGATGATTAATTACGTTCAGTAAAAGTTCTCCACTGTCTGGCGTAGCTTCGTAGCTTGCATAGTGAAGCTGAGCAACATTAGCAGCCACCAGCGTTATTTCCCCCAAAACACAAACACACTAATCCGCCGAGACTGCGCTCACTTCAGACGAATCCCTGCGTCTCTTCCGAGGATTCGAAGAAAAATACAAAAACAATCGCGAAATGACTTTCTTGGCTTTACTGTGAGTGTCTCCGGCATCGTCGGTCACGCATCAAACCTACCGTTACCTACGGATGTGCTCAAGAGGAAGATTGACTCAATGCGTTACAACAGACCCAAGGAAACAAGCAGCGGGCGCACAAGAGTTCCACGTATACAGGAGTCCTGCTCCGAGCGCTTCACACCGAGCCCGTTATTACCCCATCCGCCAGGAATGACGAGATCTGGCCATCAGGTGTAAAAGACGCGATCAGAGCGAAGGGCATGACTCTGACTAGTAAAAAAAAAAGAATAGCTACAAAATAAACGGTGAGAAAAAATAATAACAGCAACAAAATAAATGCAATACAACTGGTCCTCAAAATTTTCCCAAAAAACAAATGCTAGACTAAAAACTATGTCCTGCTACAACAAATCTTATAATTGTTTGGTTTAGTTATTGCTTTAAATTAACTGTGTTGATTCATAATCAAGTTTATCTGCCATAAACTAAAACATACAGTAAAAGAGAAATTACTGCAGCCATGATGCAAGGCAAAATATCCTATTTGATACAATACAACACGGGATGTCTGCTTTTAGGCCTACTCGTAGTTCCAAATAGATTTTAATAATCTACTAAAAGGGGACTAATTCGTTCATCATTTAGACCCTACTCCAATCATAGAATTAACGTAATTTTTTAAGCTTACATCTATTTTTTGTGTTTAGATAAATAAATTTATATTTGTTTTGGGGTCAGTTCAAGTATTGTAATTCTTCCACATCCCATGCACATGAAACCCTTTATTATTACAGTTTTATACTATTGCAGTGTTACTATATTGCTCAGCTTTAAATGCCTCGCGCTTCAGTCTGGTACCTTCAGTTGTACTCCTGCTCTTCCAGTACAATCCTTATCTTTTTCCGATCTCATTCAATAAGCAGTTTTATTACTATGCAGTTACACCATACATTGGACAGCACGTGAAGCTTGGCTCATCTGACCAGCAGGCGCTGATCTGCTCTTCACCAAATACGGTCAGTGAGCGCGAGCCACCGCCGCCGCTGCCGCCTGGCGCCTGTCTGATCCTCTCAGAAAGGTACTTCTATTCTGCACCCATTTTACTCTGTTTGTTAGCTTGTCAGTTTTTCTTTACAACTACCGTTACACTTACAATGTATGGAAGACATTAATATACTGTAAAGTAATATCCGAGTTCCTATCTGAGCTGAACTTAGGGCCCTCATCGCTTTATGCTGTCATCTCAATCTGTCACCGATGCTAGGTGTAACCCCGATACAAATGAAGCATTGCACCGGTGTAAATGCATATTTTTTAATCAAAACTGTAAATTCAAAAATAGAGATGTCAGTAAAACACTATAGTTAGCTAGCAAGGCCATACGCTGGCTTTCTGTCATAAGAGATAACATGAGTTTAGTTTGAGTTATAAAAACTATGGTGTTATTATTACATAATGTATAGATGACGTCGCGCTTTCTACATAAGCGTTGTTGGTGCAAGTATTCAGTAGTTAGTTTAGTCTGACTTGAATGAATAGCAGTGACATGTTAAAGTTAAGCTGCTGTGACATGGTTACATGATTCATTTTCACACACTACTATGGTTTAAGATCATATTAGCTTCTTAACTAAAACCGTTGGGAACTGTATAAAATGCAATGCAAATGCAATGCAATAGGATGGAGTAATGAAAGAATCCTATAAACAGTACTATGAAAAATGTCCTTATGTAATTTTTAAAACCATTGCTTACAAGGAACATTTCTGTTGATTTAGGTTTTTTTTTCCTGTTGATTTAGGTCCAATAAAGTGAGGTCAGCTCAATGACACGTTTATCTGTGTGTAGTGAGATGGTCATTTATGAGTTCATGAGAGTATGGAAATATTAGCATGTTATATGTGGCCTAAGCGATTACTGTACTCCACAGCCATGCCGTCAGATCTTGCTAAGAAGAAAGCTGCAAAGAAGAAAGAGGCTGCCAAAGCTCGCCAACGTGTGAAAAAACATGATGACGTGAACGGAAAAGGAGAGCTTCAAGATGGCCAAGTGAATGGTGCAGTAAATAATGAGGAGACAAATGAAGGTGTGTTTATTGAAATGGTATTATTATGGTATTATTATTCACCAATCCCATGCATATCTGACATTTTGACAGTTCCCACTCATAAGGCGAGTCAGACACATTTACATGCAAACAAACCTGTGGATTTAGCTATGACATACAGTATAATTTTCGTTATGTGTTTCACTTTAGATGTTGCTGCTCTGACTAAGGAGCTGGATGAGTTTGAGATGCGTAAGATGGAGGCGCGGGCGGTGACTGGTGTCTTGGCCTCCCACCACAACAGCACTGATGTTCACATCAGCAGTCTGTCACTCACCTTTCATGGCCAAGAGTTATTGAGCGACACAAGCCTGGAGCTCAACTCAGGCCGGAGCTACGGTCTCATTGGCCTCAATGGCACAGGTATGAATGTTAAGAGACATTAAGGATGACACATCTGTTGCTTCTCATTGATTTACACAAGCTTCATCAAGATTAACACAAAGACCTAAGACTAAAAGTTCACATGATTAGTGGTATTTATAGTATTTACAATAGCTCATTAATTAGCATACAAATATTTTGAACAAATAAAGCCATTTTCAGATTTTTGGGACATATTGTAAAATGCAATAAACTAGTATCTGTAATTTGTTTAACATTTATTTATAAGGTTTAGAGCAGTGGTTCCCAACCTTTTTTAACTCACGGCCCACACAGCCAAACACATATGTTTCAGCGGCCCACTGCAAAAGAATTTAAACGATCCCGCTTTTTGTGTCGGATTAACTAAGTACTCAGAAGCAAAGCTGTTAATTATCTTTAGTGAATAAACTGGTAATGTATCGAATAAACAGAAAATATACATGACGGATCAGCAAACTAGACATTTTTTATTATATTAACAAAATTACAATTTCTATTAATAATAATTGGCGGCCCTCCTGCAATACCTAGTGGGCCGCAACTTTAGAGAAAAGATCTCCAATGTAACATCAATTTAATTATATTTTGCAAAAATTAATGAATGTTGACTTTAATAACTGCAACCCAATCCAAAAAAGTTGGGACAGAGATGGTACATCATCTTTCCATTAATTACTCACATTAAATGTTTTTGTATGAACTGAGGATACTAAATACAGCAGTTTTGCGAGGAATTTTTGACTAATGCAAGACTCCTGCTCACTTACTATTATCAGGAAATGCTTTTCACATGTTTGTTAGACCTTGAGAATGAATGCAAAGATAATTTGATGGATCATAATTAAACTTCACAAAGCTACCTTTTAGTTAAGGGCCCCATGAAGTCTCTTTTTTTTCTGGACTCTGTGTTTTATGCTTCATTACAAAGTTATAATAAAAATGCTGTCAAATTAAATTAATTAATAGAACATTAATAATTTAATCAATCTGATGTAATTGAAATGTAACGAAAACAATTGTTCTTAAACAAATAAATTATTATAAATGAAGCATTAATTAATAAAAAATAAAAATCTATGAAAAATACTTTGGTTTTCCTTTATAATCCTCAAAAATATTATTATTATTAATTTGTTTATTAAAGTTTGTCTATCAGACAAAACTATGCTATTCGTTTTTACAGAGAGACACATAACATGCAGACTATTTTACTCAAAATAAAGCAGCCTATCAGAGGCAAGCACTGATTTGCTGTAGATAATCCATATTAAGTAAAAATCTCTAAATTTTATGATCATTTTTTACATGATTTGTATCACGATCTCGACATAGGTCTACGAACCACACTGTTGTTGCACAAGAAGAATGAGGCCTGGCAAATCTCAGCGGTATCTTCACACATATGCAAGTCACCCATACAGTGACAGACTGTGTTCAGTATGGTAGATCTGTACCTAAATCATGCGCGTTTGACTTCTCACATGAAAATTGGCACAAAACCAACAAATCAGTTTTTGGGGGGCTTTTATTTACTTTTAACTTTTATTTTGCCTCTCTTCCAAGTTTTTGGATTATTTTGGCGCCAATATAGTTCATTTTGTTTTTATATTAAATGCACAAAAGAAAATTAGGCAAATTGTTTGTCAATTAAATAAAGATTAAGAAAATGAATAACTCAGATAATTCTTTGCAGGCAAGTCCATGCTCCTGTCTGCCATTGGGCATCAAAGAGTTCTCATCCCAGAGCACATATACATCTACCACCTGACACGAGAGATGGCCCCTAGTGAGAAGACAGCGTTACAGTGTGTAATGGAAGTTGATGAAGAGAGGATAAAACTAGAGAAGGAAGCTGAGCGATTGGCTCATGAGGACTGAGTTACATACACACACATGCATCAGGTTTTTGCTATGATAATATCGAAGATGACAAACCTGGCAATTCATCTCCTATTATTGGTCACACATACTATAAAATGCCATTAATGTGCTATTGATGCTATTAATCAAATGTAAATTTGATTAAACGAGTAGCACAGCACTTAATCACATACAACATGTCCCATTTTGTTTTTCTCTTTACTGCAGCGGTGTGTGAGAAGCTGATGGAGATTTATGAGCGCTTGGAAGAGTTGGATGCACACAAAGCTAAAGTTCGAGCCTCACGAATCGTCTTTGGACTGGGTTTCACACCTGCTATGCAGCAAAAAAACTTGACAGACTTCAGTGGAGGCTGGAGGGTGTGTGTGTCCCTTTAAAAATCAAATTTAAACGTTTATTGTGTCAGACCAAAATATTTATTATTTACTTGTATGAAAAATGTTTAAAAGTCCAGTCTTTCTAAATAATGCTGTTTGTTTTTGGTTTTGTTAAAACATTTTAAATATTAACATTTTCATAGTTCCTTTATATACATATTGTCAGAATTTGTGTTTAGTTTCCTTGTGTTTTGCTCCCCAGGTGTATGCCATGCCCTTATTTGGTCTTTCCTTTCCTAGTTTCGTTGATTGTGTTGATTAGTCCCCAGCTGTGGTCCTCATGTGTGTTTATTTCAAGTC